>BLFK01000663.1:429191-449223 GCA_014634185.1 Astreopora myriophthalma | reverse complement strand
AGCAAACAAACAAACACACACAAACAAAGAGGGCAGCCAAACACCCATGCCCTCTTAACTTTCAGAATGTAAGACAAAACTGGATTTTGCCGTCCACTGTACTGAAGCGGACAAACCGTGGAGAATCCGGGCGTCGATCCCGGTACCTCCCGCATGCTAAGCGGGCGCTCTACCATTTGAGCTAATTCCCCATTACACTGCTGCCGCTGTCATCGAATTGGTGATTGTTCACGATTGTTTGGCGCATTTCCACTTAGTCTACATCTCCCCAGACCTTTTGCTCTCGTTGCACTAGTGGCAATTCCTCGGTAGTATAATGGTCAGTATCCCCGCCTGTCACGCGGGAGATCGGGGTTCGATTCCCCGCCGGGGAGAACACGCTAAATGGTCGTTGTTTTTTGTTTTGTTTTGTTTTGTTTTTTCATTTACTGCATCCATGTGGAGACTTCAGATTACCTTGGCAGAAGATCGAAGGTGGATTGACGTCTTCTTTCCCAAGCTTGCGAGCAAACACAGATAGTCCAAGCGCAATAGACCGTTGCTAGCAATTGCACTTTTGCTTCAGGCTTTTGTAAAGGATATTCGGGCACTCCTCGAGGCATCTTGTTTTACACCGACAAACGACGTTGCGCCCTGCGTACGTTTGGTCTGTTAGGTCAGTCGGCTAAGCGTAGTGCTGATAACGCCAAGGTCGTGAGTTCGACCCTCACACGCACCAGGCTCCTATCACAATTTTACTTCTACTTAGAGTGACCACTTCTTAGCCACATCAAAAAAACAAATCACTGTTTTGAGTGTTTAGTCGTCGTCCTGTTTTTAAATGTCCTCATTTACGAAAATGAAAACACGTGAAATAGCTTACACATGGGCATAAGCCTCAATTTTGAGGTCCTCTGGGATATCGATTCGAGAAACGTCAAAAATATTACAGAGAAAGCGAGCGCTGGGTGAAAAAATGGTCAAGTCGCGATGATTTTGAGGGCAAACCAAGAACGGGAAGACCAGCTATTCTGAGCAGAAATGCCGAAAACACTTATCAGAACAGCGAAGTATAAATGAAGTAACTCCAACAGAAAAATTGCCAAACAGCTTTCAAGCAAAGGCCTTCCCAGTTCTACAGCAACAGTGCGGCGATACATAAGAAAAAAGGATGGAAACCTCTCAGACGTCAAAAGAAATCACTCCTGACTGATAAACAATGCAAAGCTTGTTTGCAATTTGCTCACAAATACAAAAAACTAACAGCAGAAGATTGGGAAGGATTTTCTTTTTACAGATTAATGTCCTTAGGACCTTTTTCAGTGACCGAATCCAAGGAATGATGTGGTTTGGGGTTCTCTAGAAAGTCACGTCCCACCAGCTTACCAGGTAAACAAAAGTTCAAAATGGACCATGTGGGGTGGAATGACAGGCCACGGCTTAACAAACCTTCAGTTTGTTCGGCAAGGGCAAACATTAACACCTAACTATTACATTAATAATATACTTAAAAAGGAAGTCAAGCCTTTATTTAGGAGAATGACTTTTTTACAAGGTGAAGCACCGGCTCACCCAGCCAAGGCTACTCAAACATGGTGCCAGAGAATATTACACAATTTTATAGAAAAAAAACCAGTGGCCTGCTAATTCCCCAGACCTTAATCCAGCAGAAAATCTCTGGAGCATTATCAACGAGGTTACGTACCGCGATCCGGTCCCAAAAACAATCGAAGAGCTGAAAACGCGGCTACGCCAGGCATGGAGAGTGCCCCCGCTACCTTAAAAGAGCTGGCTCATTCTGTGCCACGACGGCTGAAAAATGTCATAATTAAGAAACAGAGGGTGACATGCAGGCTACTGAAATTGCCCATGGAAAAAGTGTAAACATGAATTAACTTGGTAGGCCTCACAGACCGGACAGTTCGGAAAGCAATATTTTCTCTAAGTTGTAAAAAGGACACGAACTTTTGAAACACCATGTATACGCGATAATTTAGTTTTCCAATTTTATTTGTAGTAAGGTTTCTATTTTTCCTCAAGTGTGGGGCTGGCTTACATAACCCATCATACGCTCGCTTCATTGCACAAAAGCATTGTTGATATCCCAGGATATACAACCTTAAAACAACATGTACGAAATGTCGCAAAGAACTGCTTCTACACGCTGAAAAATATATTCAAGATCAGACGCTGTATTAATGAGACTGCAGCTAAGGCAATGGTTCATACAATTATTACATCTAAACTTGATTATTGCAATGCAATTCTGTATGGTCTGCCAGAGTCAACGCTAAAGAAAAAGAACAACAAGATCAGAGTATGCCTGGATCCTAGCAACCTCAATCGTGTCGTCATGCGCGAACATTTTCCTATGCAGACTGTGGAAGATGTTATGAGCAGAATGCACCATGCCAAAGTTTTCAGCGCCCTTGATGCTAATCACGGTTTCTGGCAGGTCAAACTAACTAAGGACAGTACCAAGCTAGCTACCTTCAATACGCCTTTTGGTAGATACAGTTACACGCGTTTGCCATTCGGTATTGCTTCAGCCCCAGAGGTGTTTCAGAACATTATGTCCCATTTGTTTCAGGACATAGAAGGTGTTGAAGTTATTGTGGATGATTTGGTCGTGTGGGGAGAGCATGTTGAGCAGCACGATGCAAGGCTCAGACAGGTGTTGGACCGCTGTCAGGAGTGCAACCTTAAGCTCAACAAAGAAAAATGCCGTTTCCGTGTATCTGAAGTTCGTTATGTCGGTCACGTGTTGAGTTCAGATGGTATCAAACCAGACCCGCAGAAAGTTGAAACCATCAATGCTGTGCCAATTCCAGCCAATAAAGAGGAACTACAGAGGTTTTTGGGTGTCGTAACCTACCTGTCGAAGTTCTTTCCAAACCTGTCCGAGAAAAGTGCCCCTTTTGCGCCAGCTGCTACAGAAAGATGCTGAATGGTCTTGGGAAAAAGCTGAAGTTGACGCATTTACAGGCCTCAAGACAGCCATCTCATCTGCCCCAGTCCTTAAGTTCTTTGACTCCAAGGAACCAGTGACTCTGTCTGTTGATGCAAGTTCTAAAGGATTGGATGCTGTTATTCTTCAGAACGGGCGCCCTGTGGCTTACCCCTCCAAAGCCCTCACTCTGAGCCAGCAAAATTACGCGCAAATCGAAAAAGAGATGCTTGCCATCGTCTTTGGGTGCGAACGCTTCCATGATTATTTGTATGGGCACCGTGAAGTAATTGTTGAAACTGATCACAAACCTTTAGAAACAATCTTGAAGAAACCCATACATCAAGCACCCCTCCGTCTGCAAAAGATGATCCTCAGAACAAAGCCTTATGCACTTAATGTCAAATACATCCCAGGCAGTCACCTTGTTCTAGCCGATGCGCTCTCCAGAGCTTACCTACCTACGGAAGCTGCAGATCAACCTGATGAGTTCGAAATTAATCTTCTGGGCTATGGACACGTGTCTGAGACCATGCTCCAGAAATTGACAGCAGAGACCGGAAAGGATCCAGAACTCAAGCAGTTGCACAATGTTGTCATGAGTGGCTGGCCACGGACCAAAGAAGAAACACCAGTGGAAACCAGGCCTTACTGGAACTACAGAGATGAGATCAGCTGCTATGAGGGGTTGATGTTTAAAGGGAGCCGCACAATTATTCCTTGTGGCCTACGACCTGAAATCCTACAGCGCATCCATGCCGCTCACTTGGGAGTAGAGAAGTGCAGAGCACGAGCCAGAACAGCAGTGTTTTGGCCTGGTATCAATGCTGCAATTGATGACTTAGTATCCCAGTGCAGTACCTGTCAGCAACATCAGCGAAGCAACCAGAGAGAGCCCTTGATTCCCCAGCAAGTCCCTCAGAGACCCTGGAGCACAGCCGCGGCGGACATTTTCTATTACAAAGGCAGAGATTACCTACTTGTGGTTGATTATTTCTCCAAATTTCCTGAAGTAGCTCGCCTTTCTAATCTAATAAAACTAGTGAAGCAGTGATATTGTCAATGAAAGACATGTTCGCCCGCCATGGAATCCCAGAGAGGGTAATTGCAGACAACATGCCATTTAGCAGCCTGAAATTTAAAAACTTTGCCAGTGGTTGGGAGATTGAAGTGGTGACCTCAAGTCCGCACTACCCGAAGTCAAATGGGTTGGTGGAAAGAAATGTGCAAACAATGAAGCGGTTGCTAAAGAAAGCTGATGAGTCCAAGCAGGATGCTTTCCTTGCTTTGCTGGAATTTCGCAACTCTCCCATCAGTGGCATGGAGGAATCCCCAGCAGAATTACTTATGGGCAGAAAGCTGCGAACAAGATTGCCAACTTTCCACAGCCTCCTAGAGCCCAAGACTAAGCCTTTGTCTCAGGTCCGTCAGAAGTTGTTGTTACGTCAACAACGCCAGAAAGCATACTATGACCGTGGAACCCGGCCACTTCCCACACTACGTGAAGGCGAAGGAGTGAGAGTGCAACAAGGCCGAGAATGGACACCTGCGGTGGTCGTCAAGCAACACCAGGCACCTCGTTCATACGTAGTAGCTACTCCAGATGGGACGCAGATACGTCGAAATCGCATACATGTGCAGCCAACCAAGGAGGGGACACCTCCAGTTATGGGCCCAATGTGGGAACCAACCAACGATGAGCCCAGCCCTCCTATGCCGTCACCAGCTGATACTAGGGTTGAAACGAATGGAGCAGAATCGCAGCCCGAGACCTCATCAGCTGACCAACCCGTCAGAAGAAGCCAAAGGATTCGAAGACCACCTCAGCGTCTTATTGAAACTGTATAGACATTGTCAAGCCGGTATTAGTTTAAGCACTACCAAATCTGTCTTGAAAAGGGAGATGTCACGTTAGAACGTTGCGTGACGTTGCACGCATACTTAGTGACGTTATCCAGCGGTTTTGAACTTTGGACCTGCTGGGGGTGCTAGCGCTTTTCCAGCATCTTGAGGTTGAGTTTGTTTATAATGGAACTATGATAAAAGCAGTCTGAGATAGCCACAGACTTCTAGGCTTTGTACTTGATGAAGAATTAACTTGGAATTCACTTATCGACGAAGTCTGTAGTAGAGTTTTGAAACGGAATAATCTTTTAAAAGCTACTAAAATCCGTTTACCACAATGTGCTAGGCAGTCTTTTTATAAGACTTTAATCTAGCTTATAATGGACTATGCGTTCGTCAATTGGGGAGCGATGTCACGGTATAATTTAAATCGGGTCCTTAGATTACAAAAATATGCTGCGAGAGTCATTCTTAATATCAAGCGACCACAAGACGCCCCATGCTCTGAGCTGTTTAACAGACAGGGGCACCCAACGAGCAAATTGAGCAAAAAAACTCTTAGGGATATTTCTAGGCTCCTTGTTATGCTTAAAGACTGTTTAAAGAGATGTTTTTATCAGCTAGGAAAATTTGATCTGTTCGGATTTCTTAGCTGAGAATTGAAGTGCCAGAAAATTTTAGGGAATGAAATCTCCATTTCAGAAATTGCTAGCTGAACGTTACCTTTGAAAAACTTCTCAGCGAACTATTTGCTTACCCGAAAATGCTAGGTGACCTTTTTAACAGCCAAACATTGCAAAAATACCCCTTTCGAAAATGTAAGGGACTATTTTTCCCTGGATTTCCCTGGTTGCGAACCTTTCTGGTGATGTTTTAGTTAAGAAATCAATAGATTTTTGGCAATGTAGCATCCGAAAGTCTTAGAACGGGTAGACTCTCCCGAACAGATATTTCACCGAAGTTTCTCGTTGGGTGCCCCTGAACAGATTACAGTGGATGACTATAAATCAACGTATAGGCTTCTTCACTTCTATATTGATGTATTAAAAATTAGTAAATCTAGCCCTGATTATATCTGCAGAATAGCTTCAAATACGTCAAACATAGACACCAATTTAACACCAGATCGGCTGCAAGCGGAAACCATACCAAGGCTATCTTCGAAGACAGGACAAAGATTTTTTCAATATCGAGGAGTACATGCTTGGAACTCCTTGTCTGTGGACGTTAGAGCCTATAGCCCAGATAAGCTTTTACGTCTTAAAAGGTTTTAATTGTTCTCATTCCTTTTTGTTGTAAATAAGTACATTTTAGTATTGTTTTACGTTTTAAATGTTATTGTAAGTTATCTCAGTACTGTAAACTATAATAACGAGGGCCACCCTAATTAACTTCGTGTGAACTTCTTGGTGCTACCCTCTTTAAATATTGTTATTATTGTTATGTTGTTATCAATTAAAAAGGGATACAGTAAAAGGAAAACATCGAAAACTTTGTATTGACCGACCCAGTAGTGGCCATAAAACTCATATAGAAAATTCAAAAACTTCACTAGTGAAAGTTTCGAAATGACATTGCTTCCCAACGATGGCAATGGCGGATCCAGAGCTAGAGGTAAGGGAGGGGCCAGCTCTGGAAAAGATTTTTTTTTTGCCTTTCGCGTTTTTTCTTCTATGGCCAAAGCGAAGTATCAGAGTGGCTCACCTTTGCGGGGAAAATATGAACCATCTCCAAATCCTTCTTAGTTAATCTCCGTGCAAAAAATGTAAACCGCATCGAGGATTCCTCAAGAAAAAGAAAGAGGAATACGTATAATTGTAACCAAGCCATTAATTTTCGCGCGATTTTATTGGCTACTTTACGTCACGTGTGCATAATCACGCAATAACCCCCGTCTTCGTCGATATTTGTTCAGCCAGCTCGAGAGTTTCAACTTTTCAGCTTTATAATTTTACGTGGAAGAAAAACAAACTCGTTTTGTGGAGTCCTAGAAGCTGGGGGCAAATGGTGTTCGGGAAAGGACAAAAAGGTTAATAAAATATGCTGTCAACGTCTTCGAAGGTGAAGAAAGTTACGAGTACACTCACCGGTTTTAGTCCTACGCAAAGTTAAACTGAATCATTTTTTAAAATAGAGGATTAATACACTGTGTTTAGTAACTGTAAAATAAACCAACCGTTCTTGTCCAACTTTAGCATGGAGGAAAGAGAGAAAAATTCCAGCCGCACTTGAAAACATGGAGGCGGTGTTGAAACGTTGAAACGTATGAAAATGAATCCGAGGGTTATACAATAGATAAACCCCTTTCTGGCTTGCTGGTTACGTCGGCTGATAATGTCCTTGGCTGAGAAATTGTCAACAAAATTTCACATTTGCCCTCGAAGCCTCGCTTCTCGGCCAAATATTCATTTCTTGGACAATCCCTCAATCCCTCAGCCAGGGACGTTATCAGTCCACATACCAGCCGCCTGAAGGGGTTTATTTCCTAATCAATTGCCCGCACAAAACTCTTTGAGACGAGGGGTGAGTTGCGTTTTGGTCATGATGGCGCGTAAATCTGACGTTTCTGTGCCAAGGTAACTGGTATCTAGCCGATCAATTTGGCACAGAGGGGTTGGAAAGTGAATTTCTTCATAATTGATGCCATCAGCTCTGGGATATTTTGACGGCCTGTTTGCATTTATTTCTACTCGGAACAACGCCGCACGCAGCGACCATTTTAAACACTCATTATCTTTGTTTTGTATGTTTAAAACCGCTTTCTTAGCGGCCAGCTTTGGCGGTTTGCGAATGCATGTTCCACCGATAAATGCATGGCTGGTATCGTGAAATGTGAACGTACCCTGGAATAGTTCCTTCTATATTCCAACCCGATCCCTTCGCACTCCACGCGCTTATTTCGCTTCGACTTTTTAGGATGAATGCATGGTATCTTTCTTCGATTGCCTTCTCGATTGCCAGCCAGAAAAATTATTTTCAATGACTCTTCTTGGTACACTTGATTTTCTCCATCAAAGTAATGGCTAATTCTCTCTCTAACCTCCTTAGTCTATAGAAAACAGGCCCCTTCAAGACCCGGTGGAGGAAGCCTTCAAGACCTGGTGGAGGAAGCCTTAATTTCCCTTTTTTTTTTAATTGGGCAATAAAACAAGTGGAACACTTCAGCCATGCATATATTATATCTCATCCTCGGGATAGTTCTCTTCAATAGGGCATAGCGGTGGCAGGGGTGGCGCTCTTGGAAGGGTGAAAAGAGGCTGGAGGATGGTGGCGCCAAAAGGCACCACACATAGGGTATGTGCTTGTTCTGGTATCACCCCATGAATCGGCAATTTTGCTCCTCGGGAGAGAAGCCATCCAGAACAACCACATACCCTGTGTAACATTGTTCTTTGCATGCACCTTTCCTTCGACCTAGTACAGCTTCAACACAATCCTCAACTATAGGGTTGAAGTTTTTCCAGCTGGCTTCCACATTCATTTTATTCTGTAGAACCATATATCGAAGTATATTTATTTTCGACTATTTTTTACATTTTTTAGTATATCCACCGCTTCTTTCTCAAGTTATGCAAACTTCTGAGAAAATTAACGGAAGGAAACGCGAGATAATTTATATTTTCACGTGCTGCGGTCATAAAAATCAGAAAAACACCCGCGCGTCCAAAGACCCATACGCGTTGTCCCGCATGCATGCACTGTGCGTCTGTGCATACGAAAACATGGGCTTCGATTTGGCGAAGAGTCCGCTTGCTTTATCAGTAGCTGTAGTTCTCTGCTTAATCCCTTAAATTTCTCTCTAAAACACAGTTTTTCGGACGAAAGAGGAAATCAGTGACGCCACTTTTCTCTACTTTTTTTTTCACTTGGCGGCTTGCGCTATACCAGTGCCCAGCGTGCGCGCGATCATAAAACTCGAGGAAGCCACCTTAAGGTGCCTTATTACAAATCATGAGAAAAGGGGGAATATAACAAATTACACTAAAAGGCGAAGAGAACGAAATTAAGAAGTGGAGTGGGCGAGGCTGACTGTGGTCAGCATAACCATATGCTCGCTATGCTCGTCCCTGGTTCTGTGCTAGCAGAATGAGTTTATGGTACAGCAGTTTTCACTTGAGTGTCGATAGTACTCACGTGATTGCTTTGATTATTGTTTTGGTTTGCTCTATAATTGGATCAAAACGGTCCCAAGAACTTTTCAACCAATCAGATGCAAAACTAGCAAAACCAATTGTGACTCTCGTTTTCCCGCGCTTTGTGTCGGCTGCGTTTACTTGCTTTGCGTTCTGATTGGCTTGTAATAGTTCGATTCATGATTGGTTGAAGGGTGTATATGTTTCAGAAGGTGATTGGCTCTGGAAATACTTTGATTTGATTGGTTTTACAACACTCAATTAAAAACCGCTCTAATTTTGATCAAGGCAAATTACTCTGAATTGAAGAAGTAATCCTCACACTTTCTGGACAATTTAGGCAACTGTCTCATATATTCACTTGAAAAATTCAAGTGACTTCAACGGGATTCGAAGCCACGACTTCTGCGATGCCGGTGCAGCGCTCTTACCAACTGAGCTATGAAGCCACACAGTTGAGAGCAGGTCGAGGAATGATGAATCATGAATGAGTCTTATGTACATAATTCGAGCGTTACCTGGGTCAGGGCATGGTGACAGGAGACATATGAAGGTGGATTTCCACCGCTGCGTAAATGTTAAACTAGTAACGCATGTGTCGTTTAGTGGCCAAAAAAGAAATGAATAACAGTTGAACAAAATACATGGATGGCTCGCATAATTTAAATCCCGTTCAATTTGCAATCCATCCAACTCACACCCACATCTCCCAAGGTCATGTGACCCAGTGAGATATGAATCCACACATTCTGGTTCTTTATTCAAGCCTGTGAAGCCATTCAAACTCAAGTATGTTACCCGCGATAGTAGAAATCCGTCTTGAGACACATCCTGTACATTCTTTGGGGGACGGTCTGTTTATTTCCACTCTGGTTTAGGCCGGAATACATGAATAAGTGGAATAAGGTTTCCAAAAAAAAAAAAAAAAACCTTGCATTCCGGAAACAGAGTACTTACTGAGAACCAGCGCACAGGATACCCTGGACCAAGTTAAGTTTGAAACATTAAGGTTGGGGGGGGGGGGGCTTGATTTTTTCCGAAGGAACGAGTATTCTCTCTTCATTCTGTTTATTCTACTGTCGGGAGCGGAATAGGTAGAATCCTATTCTGTTGCCGAAAGAACACGATTACCGAATATTCCGCGTATTCCCATTCCGGAATAGTCGTAAAAGACAGTATTTTGTTACAAAAATAAAGACGTTCGGCTCCCAAGTGGTAAGTATCGGAGCACCAGGGTATTTGCAGGGTCGCACACGGCATACTCAAGCGGTACCTCTAGACATTTCATCCCGAGCTCTGACTACAACGATAACCCCGAGATTTCGTACAGCGGATCACTTATACAAGTCCCAAGCGCGGTCGGCTCTTCGCCTGCTTTCAGATAGTTATCCAAGAGAGGCAGTGAAGGAAAAAAATGTCGGCCCATAGACCCTATGTGACGGATGTTTTTCCCACCGTTCCAATGGATCTCTTTTGCTCTGTATGCAAATTGCACATGTTAGCAAGCCATTGTGACAGTGTCAAGGGAACACTTCTTTTGCCTTTTCCCTTCCTGATAGCGTGCATACGGAATACCTTCAATTCAACGGTCACGTGGTCTTTAATAGGAAAACGATCAACTGGGCTAAAGAGGTCTATTGGGTTAGGATTTCGAGCGAATATATTTTTGAGAGCGATGGCTTCCATATGGTACGCAAACATTTTTGAAAGGGAGTTTGCGCATGCGAAATTGCTAAAAAAAGGTAAGTTGATAAAAGAAACATTGCAATCGTCTATTACACTTACAACTCTGTTAGGCATGTCTCGATTGCGCTGGGCAGTTTTTGAGCACTATTTCGAGTTTGAAGCACTCTTGAGGACTTTCTTGACTTTTGGGCAAAATTTGAGCAATTTGTTCGCATTTTGGGCAACAATGAAGCACTTTTTCCAATTTTCCGCATGTTTAGAACAATATTTTGTCTTCGAAAGGTTTTCAGTAAGCAGAGTTATTCTATTATCATAAAGTTGAATAATTGCACCTTGTCGCCTGGCTTTCGTCATGGAAATGCACCTGCAATTATCATTTTAACCGTGGGAACAGCCGATTTTGATTGGCTTGTGTATCGCACTCTTCGCTGTTCAGTGCAGCTGATGAGGAAAACTTTGTTTGTGATTGTGCAGTACTGTTTCTAAACCGGTTAAATAATTGTAGCTGCAAGATGGAAGTAACAAAGCAGCTTAGCGACTCTCAAGACGTAAAAATTATTGATCCACTTGCAGTAGGAGTAAATTCTGGAGCGTCATTAAGTGCACCAGAAGGCGCATCGATCGCACGAAATCGAAAATTGCCAACCAACAAAGGAAAGAATAAACAGATCACTAATGTAAATGCCTTAGGAAATATGTTAAAACTGAACTTGAAGGGTAAAGAGCTAGACTGAGTAGATCTTGGGTTTATACCTTAATAAAGAATTTTTGTTCGAAAAACATTGGTGTTTTACTTCTATGGTCATCTTTTACGTAGACAATTGAGGGCTAATGCTTTGACAAAACTAAGAATATTTATGAACATCTGCTCGGAAATAATTAAAATTTGTGAGCAACTTTGGAGCACTATTTCTAAATTTCAAGCACTTTTTAAAAAATTCGAGCACTATTTGAGAATTTTTTTTAGCATTTTTTTGGCACTTTTTAGCGATTTTTCCAGGGCAATCGGAACATGCCTAAACGCTGTCGGTTAGATCTTGCACAGAATCATAGGCTGATGACCAATACAAATATTTTTTGTTTGGTTTGTGTTTGGGGCTAATACTTCTAGGATTCAAAAATTTTCATAAAGGAACAACAATTTGAGCGCTTCTATTTTGTGAACTGTCTTTCATGTAACATTTTGCTATTGATGTACGATTTTGCTATCATGATTGTAACAGGGGAGTGCGGTGATTTCGACATAGGCCAATTTGCTTTGGGGATATAGCAAGATAAATTGCTATAAAAATTGTTGCAGCCAAAGAGAGGGAAATGGTGCTACATTCCAAGCACTAAATCTTGAACATTGTCATCTTATGAAGTTCTGACATTCATTTTACACTAAAAGTTTAAGTCAATAGAAAAAAACTCATTAAATCTGCCAAATGATTATAGGCACACTTTGTTCTTCTTGCGTGCTTCGGTTCCAATAGGCCCTTTGCAGCTGGGCAGCCACGTGGGACAAAAGCTCCATACTAAACTAGGACTAGACAAACAAAGAGCCTACATCATTTGAAATGGTAATTTTCCATGTTTGTCTTGACCTAGCGCTTTGCTTGCTCTCTGTCATGGCGATTTTTGTACCACGTGACTGACCAGCTGGAAAGGGCACGTACATCTGTAAGGTTACGTACCCGGGCTGAAGTGTTCGAAGCAAGGTTAGCGCTAATCCCTGTTAAATACCATGAGAACCTATAGGCTTTAATCGGACTTAACCTTGGCTTAGCGCTAACCCTGATCGAACAACCCGGTACCTTGGTGCCGTGACCGAGGGGGCGATGCATGGTATGCTTATTTGTCAGTTGGTAAGGTTTACTAAAACGATGAAAGAAATGTTCACTTTTTGGATGGTGAGTTCCACAATTTTGATGCAGCATATTTCCAAGACTTTAGACCGTAAGTAGCCGAATTCACTTTAGGCAAGTCTGGTATTTTGGTATCTCTGAGATTGTAGTTTGAGATTGGGGAGTACTTTACTCTTAACAAATTCCGCAAGCTGACTGGTCTGTCATTGGTTGAGATCTTAAATATAGTTGATAGTATCTTCGCTAATCTTCGTTCGCGGAGAGTTTTAAGACTCACTGGGCGACAAGTCGCAGCCACAGATCTCTGCGACAAGTCGCTCCGTGTGTATTGCTTCCAGACAAGTCTCTGCGATAGGCGCTTGTTCCATGTACACGCAGTGATTTCGGATTAGTTTTGTGTTCCAATATGGCGGACGAGCGAATAACGCGAAGAACAAGGAAAAACAAACTTTTAGTTCTTTTAATGTCGATGTTAGATAACGAAAAATATAAGATATTGAACACGACATTGGTTGTTAAGAAGAGAAGAATGAGGGTGGCAGTATTGCACTATTTTAAAAAGAATTGGCGATCGAGGATTGTTTCAAGTGTTTCCATATCATTTAAATGTGAATACTACATTATAATGCAAATACAATAAACAAAGAATCTTAACCCCGGGAGATTTGAATTAGATACAACATTGGGTTAGCAGATTGGCTCTGTAACTTAATTGGCAGTTAGATTTCCTTTGTGGATGGGACAAGTCTGTTCACGAGAAACAATAGAAGTATTGTAGGATTTTGGGTGTTTTATTTTTGTCACGTAGGCGTCGCTCCATTAGGGAATAGCTCGTTAGCTTCAATTGTGTCAAAAGTTTAAAAGGCTCAATAATTATTCAAGTTCAGGTTTTTTTCCAGTTATTTTGCTTAAGCAGATCGTTTAGCTTCGTGTAAGTTCATAGATTTTTCTGTTCAATCGTCGACCATAGATTTTCTGTCCAATCGTCGAAACAAAGTCAGACCCACAGCCTTCGTTGTTCAAAACAGTGCAATGAAAGAGGCAGGTACAAAAGTCCGACCGGATAAAATCGCATCACTCGACTCGGATCGATGTAAAAACGAGTAAGTCCTTGATAAATCACCCCAACCGTAACCCTAAGCCTAACCTTTAGACTTAACATGAGCAAATCTTACCATATTTGCTAATGAAAACCTGTTTTTACATCGATCCGAGACGAGTGATCCGATTTGATCCGGTCCGACTCTTGTACCTGCCCCAGTGAAAGTGTGGTAACTCAGTAAAGTAATTATGAATTATGACGTGTCATTATGAGTTAAGTTTGCCATGTGCCGAACATTTAACAGACTTTTTCACAACAAGTCGAAATCAGGTGTCCAGCAAATGGATGAAACAAAAGAGCAAGACTTGGAAGAATTGTGCAATCGGGTAAGTCGGCACCGCAATCGGAAGACTCGGTGTCCGCCATCTGAACGGCCTTAAGAAGCCTCAATCTACTTCATTGTGTAGCAGGACTTTTCACAAGTTCTAACATCAAGCGTAATTTGTAGCTTGTGACCAGTTAGGACCGGTTTTAGAGCACGTTGGCGTTGCTCTCGGTTTCTGTCTCGGCTCTGAGTGTCAAATCCCCACTACAATTGAACCGGGGGGGGGGAGGACACTGGGTATTGGCTTGTAGAGGAAATCGGTTGTATCAAACGAGTTGAAAAAAGTGAATTGACCACCACCGTAAGGAGGTTTGAAAGCTGACATTTCAAGTGTTAACCGTTCGAATTCGTTAGTGCCAATCCAAATTCCCGTGATTCAATCACCCACCCAAGCAGCACCACAGTTTCTTTAGAAAGGAACGGCATTAATTATTCCATGTATTTTACTTCACAATGTTGCTTTCAGGTTGATTCATGTAAACAGGAAATGGAAGGAAACAATAGAAAAGGAAAAAAGAAGGATGAGAGAGGAAAAGAACAAGGGGCAAGATTTCCGTACAGCTCCCTACTTCATTATGCATGCATATGCCTAGCAAAACTCTATTCACGCTCATTCTTTTTGGAAGAGGGTTAGTAGGAATATGCATGTATAATTAATGTCGGGAGCTGTACGGAAATCTTTCCGAACAAGGCGACAAAGCATAGTGATGGGAAAATTGAAGGTTAATCATGGAGAAAATTGTTGTTTCTTTTCATTTTACTGTCTCGTGGCATATAAAACCGATATTATGTACTTATTGACTGAGTGGGAGGGCCAAATATTTTCCCGTCCGGCCCGACCTAACTCAGTCAATAAGCATTTTATCATATGACCACCGCGCTTCAGTTCGCATCTCGCGAAGAGCCGCACGCGATCCTAGCAGGGCCGGACGGCTTTTTCCAGCCCTGCTCGCGCCATCGCGTACGGCCCTCATACGGGGATTTTCTCAATAGTTTTGCAATGAAAGCGCGCCCGGGGCCGTAGGTACGGGTCACATGATAAAACGGCTTCCTTTACTTGCATTGCTACATTTGTATTAAGACCTTTTGTCCATGATTGTAGCAAAATGTGCTTCAGTTTAGTTTAGACGACCATCGAAGGCTAAAAAATAATGAAATCGTTTGAGCAAGAGTAAATAATACGATTATTTCCTTTTGACCAGAGAAATTATTTTAAACTAAGGATGAAACGAAGATAGAGAGGGGATCTGAGGGAGCGGAACGGAGGTGGGGGGAGGGGCTTCAGGCTTCTGGAGGTTTTGAGTACGCATGTCACTCAGCAAGACTGAACCCCCCAGCGAATTCAGAGGTTGGCTTAGAGGCCCTCGTCCTGGAAAAGCAATAGTGTTTTTGTATTTGTTCTCCCTTTACTCGAGGTAGAAAAAGCACGTGTTCTGTTAAAAAAAATTGTCTGTGCTATAATATTAAACAACAAGGCTGCAAACTTTCCGCCGACCTGACGTCGTCGTCATGAAGGTGAGCAAACAATATAAATCAAAACTTTAAGGATTCAACCTGGATCGAGAGCTTCATTTTTTTGTTTGAAATCCACAGGAACCGTTTAGGAGGGTTTCTATGTTAAACAGGGGATCATGGGCTTACTGTAGTGTACTCTGCGAAACGAAATGGGATGCCGACGAAACTAAATGCAATCATAGACGCCATGTTGGACGGTTGTACATATCAAAAGATTTCCGGGTACATAGATCATGATTTTTGTTTAAAATGCACACCAATTAAGAACTGTGTGGAGGTAACCAAAATCCAAAATGGATCTTGAATATCGCATGTTAGCAGTTGCTTACTCGTAAACTTAAGCTCAAGCATTTCCCAATTTTGATACGAATAACTTACTTCAGACAAAGGACCTTTGTTTCATCCAGCCGAAACAGCTATCAGAAGCGTTCCTAAGTGATTTTTCAGTGGGTTGTCCCTTCACAGGTTTAATTCAAATCTACTGCAGTAATGCACTTAATTAAATTTAAGCTTATTTTGCGTGTTCATGTACAAATTCATGATGTACAGGTATCTCTGTGGATTCCCATTTGGTGCTGAAAGGAATGCCTCAATATCATTCTCTTACCCTGTTTTATCATCTATTGATCTACGAAGTTTAATGTTTTGAAAGCCTTCATCACTGGTGGTACTGTGCACTGAGCTCATTAACTTTTTTTTAGTGGTCAGACAATGCTAAGTGGTTTTGGTGTCCCCTTTAGGGAGAGGGGGGGTGGGGGTGGGGTGTACTACAGAAAGACACAGGGCTTGAAATTAAAAAAATTGCTCAGTCACCTTTTGTCGCCTAAGTAGCAAAAAAATAGTCACCAGCAGTAAATGTTTAGTCGCTATATTGTTTTGTTACTATAATGTATGATGTAGGAAGTACCTAATTAAAATTCTGTACCTGCAAAAGAGGAGAAAGGGTAATGTTCAAAAGACAAAGCAGATTGACCTTATCTAAGTTTGCTCTTTTTTTCTCAAGACGAAAGTAAAACTAGACAAGGTAACATAGTTTTGGACTAATGACCTGTTTAGTTCTTAATCTAAATCATACAAAAATCTAGTCACCAAGGTGGTGACTAGACCAGAAGTTTTAGTCACCAATGAGGAAATTCTAGGTGCATTGGCACCTGCATCAGTCGCAATTTGGAGCCCTGAGACAGTGGATACCATGGACACTATTAATTTTAGTCAAAAGCAATTTTTGTGTGATGTCGATTGCTTACTTGAAGGGATCCTTCAATTGAATATCTAACATCACTTCTGTCAATTACATAGCATGTATGCAACTACTGCCAATTCACAACAAACATCCTAAAGGAAAGAACCAAGGAGGTCATGATTTTTTTCCTTTGATTAGAAGGAAACCATCCTTGTGCAACATCGTTATTTGCATAAAAGATAGAGAAAATAATTATTTGGGAAAGTTTATCAGAAAAGGACTCATGATGTTATAACTTCTTTAAAAAATAAGCTCAGTATTTTCACGCTGCAGAGTTTGTACGAGGAGGTTCTTATACATTGTACTGTTGCCAAGTAGGTTGGGGTGTGAGAACGTAGTGTTCCAGATACATGTAGGTTTTAGAGATAGAGTGTGCCCTTGAGGAAATTTCTGAATGGGTCAATACCATTGGGTCAATAATTTCTAAAGTCTGTCCCTTGATTTGTCGGGTCAGGTGTCCCAAATTTGTCCGGTTTCTTGGGGAGACCAGTCTCTTGTCTGGAGCACTGTGAAAGGGTAGAGTGTTTTTGATTTTTGGACATGTGAATCACCAGATATGGCTGTGAGTGAAACCAGAGGAAGACATGTTCACTAGAACACACTTCGCCCAAAAAAGATAATTGTGGAGTTAAGGAGGCATGAGAAATTACTCTTTGAAGTTGCCCATGGCAGTGACATTGAAGTGAAGGGTCTCCTCCCTTTATTTATGTTTAAGAGTGTCCCCTTCCTTGAAACAGAAATGTCCCTTCAATTGCGGTAACAAATACAAGGATTATAGTCGCATTTTTGTGAGGCCAAATTTAATAAAGGAGGTTTTAGATTTTTTCCTTTCTTTACAGTTAAGTGAAATATTTTAATCCTTACCGAATATATATTTTATTAGTAGTGTTGGCTTTGTCTTTTTGTGTTGTTCTAGGCTTAAAACAGAGCAGAAAATATTTAAATACAGATAACTGTCTGTCATCAGAAAACCAGAATTCAACAAAAATAATGGTAGTTGTAACATATTAGCACATGATAATTAGCACCTATTGTATATTAAATTTTGCGTATGCATATTTAAGTAGGCTAGCACATTATGTAAGTTCAGAACACACACACACAGGGCTGTGTGCGAGGCAGATGAATCAAGCCTTCAACAACATACTGCAGTAGTACTAGTAGTAATAGCAGTGAACTGAAGTGTCATTCATTCTAGCGCTTTCAACACTACCAGTAATTGCTGGCATTAACTTTATGAAAGAAAAACATTAAGCATTACCTTATTCACATATTAAATGTGGTTGAAATACTTAATATGTTGATCTATGTAAAAGCTTTAAGATAAACATTAAAAAGTTTGCAAAGTTTGAGCCACTAATAATTAAATGACATAAAAAAATTACTTCCATACAGGCGAAAAACGGTTGATTGTACGTGTATATACGCAAACAGCCTAATCCAATTTTCACGACACATCATTGAGACTATTCGTACCATGTTCCTCCTGTGTCAGTTTGGCTGAGAAAAAAGGTCCTAAATACCTCACAGAATGTTTCCCTTTACGTAATAGTATTAAAGCTTGGTATGGCAAAATCAGAATTCCTGAAGTTGCATGGTTTTTCGTTATTCCTGCGTTGGTTGAATAGGCCTAGTAAATACTTTGGTACTTATAAGTATAGTGCTTAGCTCTAGACGTCAGAATCACTATACCTTGTAACCTTAGCTGCCTAGCTCTACTAGCCCCCATGGTTATTCCAGGCAGGCATGCAGTACTCTAATCTTGCTTTCAACATCTTCATTATTGTAATCTATTCTTTTGCAGGAGAGAGTACAAATGAAGATTGTTGTTGTTGTTAACCTTCTGTTATAAAGAGATACATGTAGCTTGGCCTGCTGAAGTAGATTCTCACTTGAATCCGATCTTCTGTTGAATACTGTACATAGAGCTCTCTCCTGCAGCCTCTCCAGTTTATACCAATCTGATGCTCTACAAAATGCGAAATGGTACTGCAGTAAGTTAAATGAGGTAAAATAGCAGCTTAAATAGTTGCAATTTGGCATGGGTATAGGTATGAGGTTCCTTTAAAGGTGCACGAGTACTCCTAGTTGTTAACTTGTTTTGTACACATTTCTCAAAGATTAGTACTAAAATTCAGATCAGAGGCAATATTTCTGCCTAACAGTTTTATTTTGGAGATTGCCTTCTTTCAGCTCCACCTATGTGCAAATTCATTGTCAGGCATGATGACCAAACTCCAAAATGCGTTGACCTAATGCTCTTGATGGTGTTTTTCTGCAATCACGCTTACTTTGATTTTTGTTTGATGACACTACATGTTTCGTTAAGCCATAAAACATTCTCTAGAATTGAATGTCCCTGGTGTATTTAACTGTCAAAATTGGGTCACTTAACCTTACCGACCACCCATTACCTGTCAGTGGCAAAGTGCTGCTGTGATATAAATGCTGTGTGTATAATGTGGGCAAGATACCCAGGGGATTGTGGTGCATTTACTCCTGCCAGGCATGCTTTGGATTGTGACTGCATGATGTGATTTTCATTTTATTTACGTAGTGGGAAAGCTGAAGACACAGGGGGTAGAGGAGTCATAATATTTGATCCTGTTTGTGACAATCAGAAAAAGATGAACTTGTCTTGTAAAAGAAACCATTCTCCTTGGGTTCAACAAAAAAGAGAATGCGATTTAATGGTGCCACAATCATTGATTGAAAACTTAAACTGGTGTGTGGTCTTTTGATAGACTCATCAGGGCAGCTGTATTAATAGAAAAGTAATGTCATTTGCCCTTTAAGTTATGTGGGCCTTTGTCTTTTTTTAAAATGCAGCACTTAATCATATTTTTTTCACGCTTGGTCATCTACTTAAGGGAGATGGCAACAAAAATGCAGCACTTACATGTACATTGTATGGTTATTAGATTTTGTTCATGCGTGGTCATCTATTTAAGGGGGCAGTGTGTGAAGTTGACATTTCATTATACTTACTGTGTTCTCTTTTCTTTCTTGTAGGAAGATGGTTTCACAAACAGTTTTTCTGTGACTTGATGTAAAGCAAAGATGGATGTACCCTGACTTGCATAGTTAGTATAGGTAATAGCATGAAGTTGATATATCAATATTGATATGCATAATTTGGGAATATAATAAGAGTATGAAGGCTAAGGCTGCAGGCAAAGAGTGTGGACAGAATTTGGAAAGGACTCCTTTGGGAATTTTCTAAAAATTGTAATAGTATGTAATGTTTTCGAGACCAACACCAGATACCATTAACATTTGGCATAACAACCCTCAATCAGGATGCCTCAAAGACCAAAACTGATAATGTGTCATCAACTTTATTGTTGGGTAACATATGCTAATGATCCCAAGGCTGCTGCCTAAGGGTTTCCAATATCAAAAGTTAGGAG
>BLFK01000663.1:387801-400301 GCA_014634185.1 Astreopora myriophthalma | reverse complement strand
ACGACACTCGAATGAAGACTTCTTGAACCAATCCCAACAGATGGAGACAGTCAAACAAGCAGTCAGAAATCCGGCATGCAAACACAGGCGCCAACCGCAGAGAAATGCGGAGAGGCAAATCACGATTGCTTTTGCAAATTTTAAATTTTCAAGAGGCAAATTACTGAAACTAGGGTGATTCACCCTTGGAAGAGTCACAGGCAAAATTACACTTTGGCAAAAGATGTGCATATGCAGAAGCATGGAGGAAAAAAGAAAATTGGTTTGCAATTCTCCTCGGACATATCCCACAGCTGGAGAGGAAGACTTAAAGGGCTTTTGCTTTCAGAGTTAGAATGACCATCGCAGGTCAGAAGCACCATGCAGCTCATTGTCGTACAATCCGGGATATACCTCCATCATAGTAAAGTACGAAACTTGAGCGTGGAAAAAAAATTGAGCCTTGATCAGGCTTGAACCAACGACGGTGTGATTTCGCTGGAAACTTCTATACGGTCGCCCACAAATGTAGTCTGAATTCCAAATGACACTCCAAATTTTTAAACATGTTCCGAATTCTTAGACCTCAGTTCAAGTAACACAACTTTACTCCAAATTCTAAAAGGTCACCCGAAATTAGTGTATCTAGTGCTAGTGTCACCAGAGACTGGGCCACATATCGTTGATATTTGGTACATATTTCAAGACTTGACGAAAGCTCTAAAATGTCAAGTTTGCACAGCTACAATTTAGAATAATTGTTTTTGTTCCACTTGAGGTGCTGAAGAAAAGCTAGCACTGAAATATTTTGTCAACCAAGGATACGTGTACGAGGTTATTCTGCCCTTTTTGCTGAAATAGCGTGGAATAAGCTGCGAACACTCAAGGAGACATTCAGATGACTTGGCCTTTGACAATGAAAACTACTGGATTCAAATGAGCGGGATAGGACTGAACTGAACTACTAGTGCCCCTCTTTTCACAGACCTGCCTATTTTTACATTCATATTTCCCGCGTAAGATAATGAAATAATGTATGCATATGTGACGTAACAGAGACATTGTGCTTGTATTGGTTAAGGTGATGATACTTGGCGAGAAAAGCATTCTTAATATAGATTGTCTTAGAAAACGATAACTCCCGGGAGAAATGTGTGAGTTGTACGCTCCTGCTGTGATACTTTTCAACACAACACGACCCAGTCCCTGGCGAGTCTGGCACAAGATATACTAAATTGCGGAGAGCTTTTATAATATGGAGTCAAGTTTTAGAATTCTGGATTCAGACTGAAGTTTTAATATTTGGAGTGTCGTTCAGAATTCCGAGTGCACTGGTGAGCTTTGTAGTACATTCAACCAACTCGGCTGTCACACAAACAGGGTGCCGGTAAATTTTGTATTGTATAACCTGTAAGAGGTCGATAGATAGTGAACATACTTGTGTATGTACCAAAAAGTCCTGTGAAAGAGGAGTTTGCAATTTTGAGACTGGGGATGGAAATAGCAGCGAAAAGGGGCTACTAATCTCCGCACCTCCCGCAACCTCGTCCCCAGGTCTCTGAGCCGCTCCCGTCAACAGTCGTTGCTCAAATCGTGCATTGTTTATGTCGTCCCACCTCCCATATTTTGATTTCTTTTTGCGGCCCTCTGTCAGTTATCTCCACATTTTCTTCAGGCTCCACCGTACACCCCTACCCCCTTGAGACCTATTCTCCTGGGCACCTCCCCCCTGTCCCCCTTCCCAACTTGAGTGGATGGGGGTGGATGGGGTGTATAGGAGAGAGAACAAGCGCCTTGTTCTGATGAATGCGTATTTCTGTTAATGGCCTGCAGGATTATTAGTGCTATCTGCCAGATAAATTACTATCCAGGTGATAAGTGCTATTAAACCAACCGAGTTATCCAGTGGACAGTGATGTATCCACCGGATAGCTCTATCCACCCTTCAAACAACTACAGACAGGGAAACTTCTTCGATTATTTAATTTTCTTTTAACCGTTAGGTCTGTCGCAACTGCAAGCAACCATACAGGGCATAAAAAATGGTGTCATAACAAGTACAGAGCACCATGCAGATCTCCAGCAACCTTTCCGATCTAATCCAGGTGAAGGGCCAGCAGCTAAAGATCTGACTATTGACCAAATCTATGTCAATGGAGTTATTCATGAAGGCAGACTACGTTACGACTTTCCAACAGACAGATGGGAGCAACTCAAAGTTTACCCCAAACCCAATGCTCAAGAGTGTAAGCCTCTAAAGCCACAAGATGTCATTGACTCTCGTCAAAAGAAAGTTCTTGCTGTCGGTCGTCCTGGCATTGGCAAAACATTGTTTTGCACTATGCTTCTTCGAACTTGGGCATTCGATGAGACGACAATGCAATCCCAGTTTAAAGTGGCTTTCCTTCTAAAATTCAGGTACCTCAACACGAAACCAGACCTCAATCTTCGTGATCTGTTGGCTTGCTCAGAAACAATAGAACATTTGGATGATGAAGTGTGGCGCTACGTTGAAGTCAACCCAGCCAAAGTCCTTTTGATTTTTGATGGACTTGACGAATTTTCTGCAAGGGAATACATTGCCAAAGATGACTCGTGCTACAAGAACACTGGGGAAGAGAGAATGCCCGTCCATTGTTTGTACAAGAAAATAGTGTGTGGAAAGCTTCTTCAAGGTGTTACAGTAATAACAACAATAAGGCCAACTGCTGTGGAGTGTGTCAGACAGCTGACGTTTGATAGAACCATTGAATTTATTGGCTTCACATCTGAGCAAGTTGAGGAATATGTGGAGAAGTTTACGAAAGATGATGACAGTGCCGATATAAAGGAAACAATATGGCAACACATTAGGACAAACATGAACCTGTTTTCATTGTGTTATATACCCGTCAATTGTTTTATCATTTGTCATTGCTTACTTGAACTGATTAAAATCACCAAAGATGTTGCGCACGAGCTTCCCATAAAGATGACTGAAATTTACAGCACGAGTGTCAAGATGTTCTTTTACAAGCACAATCGTGATGATGGTAAATACAGTCGCTCTAAAACTGAGCTTGGCAGTTACATCTACAAACGATTTGATGAACTTCAACCTGAAAATGAACTAGTGTTTAAGAAACTCGGACATCTTGCTTTTAATGGCATTAAACATGGAAGAATTGTATTTGAATCCAGCGAAGTTAGACAGCTTGAGGATTGTGGATTACTTCACCGTTTGCCTGACGTGAAACATCGGAAACTAAGCGAAGCACCAGAAGCTCAATACTGTTTTACACACTTAACAGTGCAAGAGTTCTTTGCTGCCAAGCATGTCACGGATACCATGAATAAAGAGGAGCTGCAAACATTTGTTGCTGAGCATATTAACGTTGGGGCCTGGCAAGTGGTGATTCAGTTTGTGGCTGGATTGTTACAACCCAATGCAGGACAAGAAATGCCAAATGGTGAGATTTTTAGCCAACTTCTTCCGACCAAAGTTGAAAAGATTAGGGTACGAGGCACGTTGAGCTGTTGGCCATGTGGTGAGAAAGAGAAAAGATTGACCGTTGACATATGCAAGTGTTTGTACGAGATGGATGAAAAGCAGCAAGTTGCAGTGCAAAACAGAGTTGTACAAATTGGGTTCGATGCTGTGGATTTTGTTGGATTACGCCTAGTACCGGTAGACTGCGCAGCTATAATGCATTTCGTCAGGAATGGTAATGGGATATTAAAGTTGGATATGGCTTCGAACGGCATTGGCTCGTTGGGCTGTAAAGCGATTGATCTTGCACTCAAAGACGTCAATTGTAAACTCACTAAGTTGAACCTATCGGTTAACCAGATAGGAGATCAAGGAGCAGCACACCTGAGTGATACACTCAAAGATGTCAATTGCAAACTCACTTTCTTGCGCCTCATGGGTAACAATATAGGAGAGCAAGGAGCAGCACACCTGAGTGATGCACTCAAAGATGTCAATTGCAAACTCACTGTGTTGGACCTCCGGGGTAACAAGGTAGGAGATCAAGGAGCAGCACATCTGAGTGATGCACTCAAAGATGTCAATTGTAAACTCACTGAGTTGGACCTATCTGAGAACAATGTAGGATATCAAGCAGCAGCACACCTGTGTGATGCACTCAAAGATTTCAATTGCAAACTCACTGTGTTGGAGCTCGGGCATAACAAGATAGGAGATCAAGCAGCAGCACACCTGAGTGATGCACTCAAAGGTGTCAAGTGTAAACTCACTGAGTTGCACCTTCATGCAAACAATGTAGGAGACCAAGGAGCAGCACACCTTAGTGATGCACTCAAAGATGTCAATTGTAAACTAACTAAGTTGAACCTATATCATAACAATGTAGGAGGTCAAGGAGCAGCACACCTGAGTGATGCACTCAAAGATGTCAATTGTAAACTAACTAAGTTGAACCTAGCGATTAACAGTATAGGAGAGCAAGGAGCAGCACACCTGAGTGGTGCGCTCAAAGATGTCAATTGTAAACTCACTGAGTTGAACCTCAAGGTTAACAAGATAGGAAAGGAAGGAGCAGCACATCTGAGTGATGCACTCAAAGATGTCAATTGTAAACTCACTGAGTTGAACGTCAGTGTTAACGCGATAGGAGATCAAGGAGCAGCACACCTGCGTGATGCGCTCAAAGATGTCAATTGTAAACTCACTGAGTTGAACCTTTCTCAAAACAATGTGGGAGATCAAGGAGCAGCACACCTGAGTGATGCACTCAAAGATGTCAATTGTAAACTCACTGAGTTGGACCTTTCTGAAAACAATGTAGGATATCAAGGAGCAGCACACCTGAGTGATGCACTCAAAGATGTCAATTGTAAACTCACTGAGTTGGACCTTCATAAAAATAATGTAGGAGATCAAGGAGCAGCACATCTGAGTGATGCACTCAAAGATGTCAATTGTAAACTCACTGAGTTGGACCTTTCTGAAAACAAGGTAGGAGATCAAGGAGCAGCACACTTGAGTGATGCACTTAAATATGTCAGTTGTAAACTCACGGAGCTGTTCCTCGGGTATAACAAGATAGGAGATCAAGGAGCAGCACACCTGAGTGATGCACTAGAAGATTTCAATTGTAAACTCACTGAGTTGTACCTTGATGGTAACAATATAGGAGAGCAAGGAGCAGCACACCTGAGTGATATACTCAAAGATGTCAGTTGTAGACTCACTGTTGTATCTTGATGATAATAGTATAGGAGAGCAAGGAGCAGCACACTTGAGTGATGCACTCAAAGATGTCAATGGGAAACTCACCTAGTTGGACCTCAGGGGTAACAATATAGGAGATCAAGGAGCAGCACACCTGAGTAATGCACTCAAAGATTTCAATTGTAAACTCACTGAGTTGTACCTTGATGGTAACAATATAGGAGAGCAAGGGGCAGCACACCTGAGTGATACACTCAAAGATGTCAATTGTAAACTCACTGTGTTGTACCTCGATGATAACAATATAGGAGAGCAAGGAGCAGCACACCTGAGTGATGCATTCAAAGACCTCAGTTGTAAATTTTCTGGCAGTTTTAACCTTAAAGGAAACGTGTTTTCAGTCTTTCGAGAAACGTACACTTACGAGAACTGCAACGGTGTTCGATTAATTACCCGGCTCGTAGAAAGGGTTGTCGTAAATTATATACATTTGCAATAAATTTTATTCGTGTTTCGTATGCTTAATGTCATCGTTGAGTTTGTAGGTGAAAGGCTAGCACTCAGTTTGTCCGAAGGAATCGGACATCACTCAGTTAAATCGCACATCTCCGTCTTCGAGTTCTTTATGCCTACTACACCTCGAGAATTTTGTTTGTTTCTTGCTGCCTACCCCTGATGCATTTATTCGTGCCAGGACTTCACCATGTTCAAAGCGTTTTCTCGTGCGATAGAAAAGTGAAAAGAGAAAACAAATGTCGTGAACTGCGAGTCGCTCGCACGTGTTTCTTCCGCGAATAGCTCGGCTATTCGGGGATTAAAAGAGTGCAAACCCGTTTTGGACTGAGAAATAGCTGTGCCGCTGAAAGAGGAAATGAATTTAAGTTGTTCTTTAATGTTTGTTCCAATTTCTAAGTAAATCAAACCTGCGATGAAATTTTCCAGTCAAGGTTCTAATTCCCGCGGAACATAGGCATAGGGGCATAAAGAAGCTATGTCACGGCTGTTTTGTTTTTGTTTTATTTGTTTGTTTGTTTGTTTGTTTGTTTTTTTAGTTAAAACTGCACAAAAACGATATCTTTTTACTTATGCCCAAAAATTTCCTTCGAATATGGAATATGTCAAATTAGTTTTGGCACGAAGAGCTGTGCGTAATACTTTTTGGATATATTTTTGTGAAAATGCGAGAACTTGAAAAGATTGGCCCAGGAATTCATTTCCATCCTTGTCATCCGTAACAACAGAAGGCAGTAAATAGTCTCAGTTCAGTGTCAATGTAAAAAACGAACGAACTGGCATTAGTTTTAGATTTCTTGTGTTTTAAAGACTTCTTTTAGCATTCCAGAGTGAGCCCAAAATAGCTTGACATAGCCCCTATAACAGCATTTGGGGAAAATCGTAGCCTACGTAACAGGCGTTTGTTTAGCCGATCGCGAAGCGCGAGAGACGAGCTCGAGGCGAGAGAGGGGGAACATTTTTTCAGGCGCCAAGATACGGACGCAAAAGGTGTGGTGACATATTAGCCCCCTTCATACAAAGCCGGGTACAATTTAGCACAGTACTTGGATTTCCGATCAGCCGAATACCGATGTGTGGATTTCCCTACAGAATTTTTTACTAGTCCGAGCCTACGTTAAGAGGCGTTACTTTAGTTTGAGGCTACACCGATGAATGAATTCCTTGATGATTCTTTAACTGGTTGAATCCGAACGTCAGTGTAACCTCAAAACGAAGTAACGCCTCAAGACGTAGGGTCGAATCATTAGGATTACTGTGAGTGTATCCATCACAGGATGGAAGACCAGCAGCTGTGGTGCTCACCGATACGGATTTTGCGGATGAGCTAGCGTTGATATGAGAAGGAATAGAGCAAATCCGACGATTTCTATGGAAGTTGGGTGCAATGCTCTACGCAGGTCGTCAGTTTGAATTGCCGTTGTCTTCTACAAGCAGTAGTAGAGTCTTCGTAGGGAGATTCTATTGAGGATTCTTTGTTTGCGTGAAGATTAGGTTTCTCTCAATATAACTACTTTACCAAAACACGTATCATTGACGAGTTGAGGATTTAATTGCCGATAGACCTATCAACATTTTATCGATTAATGAAACAAGACTAGATGATAGTGTGAAGGACCATGAGGTCCATACCTTAAGGTATGACATTATTTGCCGTGATAGAAACGGGAATGGTGGTGGCGGCTGTGTCCACTAGCAACTGCTCGCTGCGTCTTGATTTATGTGTTACTGAACCAACTTGGCAATTTATGTATTGAAGTCCGAAAACCTCACTCCGACCCTTTTATGGTAGCTACTTGGTATAGGTCTCCAGATTCTCCTACCGTGATCTTTACACATTTCGAATCACTAGTCGGCAGGCATGATGCTCAAAATGTTGATTTGTAGTTAATCGGTGATCTAATTGCAATTTGGCCGTGCCTACAATAAATACTAACACAGCACACTAGTTTGCTGACAAGCATTGCTGATGACGATAGCCTTCATCAACTCATTTATATAATTAACTCATATAAGTAGTTCAACGTGAAGTGCTTGATTGATTTCATCTTTTCAAACTGTCCCGGTAAGGTGGTTTATTCGGGAGTCTCTCGTGTAGGTATCAGTAATAACAGTCTTGTTTATGTATATAAACTATATATAAACATATAAAGTCGATGTCCACCACTGAAGCCAGAGGTCTTGACAAAGAGTCCCTGCCAAAATTCAAAAACTTTTGTGTCAATGAAATCGCCGATTGCCTGACCTGCCGATTATGAATCAGAGTTTTGAAACCGCAACGTTCCCAGAGGTCTGGAAGATTGCTCGCCTATGTCCGATCATCAAATCAGGAGATGAAATCAGTGGAACTGAATTATCGGCCTATCTCTGTCCTGCCTGTTATTTCAAAGATTTGCGAACGACACGTCCATGTTACTCTACTCTCATGGCTACAAAAACGCAGGCTCTTTATAGACAACCAATCTGCTTATTTAAAGAATCATTCTTGCACCACTGCCCTTATCGACACGTCACTTCTCAATATGGACCGAGGCGATATGAGCGGCCTTCTAATGCCAGTCGACCTAAGCAAAGCCTTCGACTTGATTGATCACACTCTTCTCCTCAATGAACTAGAAATTAACGGTGTGAGTAAGACAACGCTTGGCTGGTTTAATTCGCGTTTGAACATAAGAAAACAACCCGTATCCGTTATAAACGGAACAACCTCTGACTTTCCCAATATTTCACGTGGTGTCCCACAAGGGAGCATCTTGGGTCCCCTTCTTTTTATCATTTTTATGAACGACTCATCCCTGGAAATAGATGACCCGCTCCAGAAATTAAAGATGTTTGCGGATGACTCAATGATATTGGTTGCCGGCAGAACTTTGGGATACGTGAATCAGCAGCTCGGTAATTATCTGAAACCTATCTCATCGTGGATAGAAAACAATGCAATGGCGTTAACCCGAATACTGCCAAACAGGAATCTATGGTCGTCGGCACTAAACCGAAATTAACAGGTATGCAGGGTCGAAGAATTGAGTTTGTTTAATATGGAACTATGATAAAAGCAGTCTGAGAAAGCCACAAGACTTCTAGGCTTTGTACTTGATGAAGAATTAACTTGGAATTCAATTATCGACGAAGTCTATAGTAGAGTTTTGAAACGGATTAATCTTTTAAAAGCTACTAATAAGACTTTAATCCAGCCTATAATGGACTATGCGTTCGTCAATTGGGGAGCGATGTCACGGTATAATTTAAATCGGGTCCTCAGATTACAAAAATATGCTGCGAGAGTCATTCTTAATATCAAGCGACCACAAGACGCCCCATGCTCTGAGCTGTTTAACAGATAACAGTGGATGACTATAAATCAACGTATAGACTTCTACACTTCTATATTGATGTATTAAAAATTAGTATATCTAGCCCTGATTATATCTGCAGAATAGCTTCAAATACGTCAAACATAGACACCAATTTAACACCAGATCGGCTGTAAGCGGAAACCTCTCCATACCAAGGCTATCTTCGAAAACAGGACAAAGATTTTTTCAATACCGAGGAGTGCATGCTTGGAACTCCTTGTCTGTGGACGTTAGAGCCTACAGCCCAGATAAGTTTACAAACTTTTTACGTCCTAAAACGTTTTAATTTTTCTCATTCCTTTTTGTTGTAAATAAGTGCATTTTAGTATTGTTTTACGTTTTAAATGTTATTGTAAGTTATCTCAGTACTGTAAACTATAATAACGAGGGCCACCCTAATTAACTTCGTGTGAACTTCTTGGTGCTACCCTCTTTAAATATTGTTATTATTGTTATGTTGTTATCAATTAAAAAGGAATACAGAAAAAAGAAAACATCGAAAACTTTCAGTTGTATTGACCGACCAAGTAGTGGCCATAAAACTCATATAGAAAATTCAAAAACTTCACTAGTGAAAGTTTCGAAATGACATTGCTTCCCAACGATGGCAATGGCGGATCCAGAGCTAGAGGTAAGGGAGGGGCCCGCTCTGGAAAAGATTTTTTTTTGCCTTTCGCGTTTTTTCTTCCATGGCCAAAGCGAAGTATCAGAGTGGCTCACCTTTGCGGGGAAAATCTGAACCATCTCCAAATCCCTATTAGTTAACCTCCGTGCAAAAAATGTAAACCGCATCGAGGATTCCTCAAGAAAAAGAAAGAGGAATACGTATAATTGTAACCAAGCCATTAATTTTCGCGCGATTTTATTGGCTACTTTACGTCACGTGGTGCATAATCACGCAATAACCCCCGTCTTCGTCGGTATTTGTTCAGCCAGCTCAAGAGTTTCAACTTTTCAGCTTTATAATTTTACGTGGCAGAAAAACAAACTCGTTTTGTGGAGTCCTAGAAGCTGGTCGCAAATGGTGTTCGGGAAAGGACAAAAAGGTTAATAAAATATGCTGTCAACGTCTTCGAAGGTGAAGAAAGTTACGAGTACACTCACTGGTTTTAGTCCTACGTAAAGTTAAACTGAATCATTTTTTAAAATAGAGGATTAATACACTGTGTTTAGTAACTGTAAAATAAACCAACCGTTCTTGTCCAACTTTAGCATGGAGGAAAGAGAGAAAAATTCCAGCCGCACTTGGAAACATGGAGCCGGCGTTGAAACGTTGAAACGTATGAAAGTTAATCCGAGGGTTATACAATAGATAAACCCCTTTCTGGCTTGCTGGTTACGTCGGCTGATAATGTCCTTGGCTGAGAGATTGTCAACAAAATTTCACATTTGCCCTCGAAGCCTCGCTTCTTGCCCAAATATTCATTTCTTGGACAATCCCTCAGCCGGGGACGTTATCAGTCCACGTACCAGCCGCCTGAAGGGGTTTATTTCCTAATCAATTGCCCGCACAAAACTCTTTGAGACGAGGGGTGAGTTGCGTTTTGGTCATGATGGCGCGTAAAATCTGACGTTTCTGTGCCAAGGTAACTGGTATCTAGCCGATCAATTTGGCTCAGAGGGGTTGGAAAGTGAATTTCTCCATAATTGATGCCATCAGCTCTGGGATATTTTGACGGCCTGTTTGCATTTATTTCTACTCGGAACAACGCCGCACGCAGCGACCATTTTAAACACTCATTATCTTTGTTTTGTATGTTTAAAACCGCTTTCTTAGCGGCCAGCTTTGGCGGTGTGCGAATGCATGTTCCACCGATAAATGCATGGCTGGTATCGTGAAATGTGAACGTACCCTGGAATAGTTCCTTCTATATTCCAACCCGATCCCTTCGCACTCCACGCGCTTATTTCGCTTCAACTTTTTAGGATGAATGCATGGTATCTTTCTTCGATTGCCCTCTCGATTGCCAGCCAGAAAAATTATTTTCAATGACTCTTCTTGGTACACTTGATTTTCTCCATCAAAGTAATGGCTAATTCTCCCTCTAACCTCCTTACTCTATAGAAAACAGGCCCCTTCAAGACCCATCTCCGCCCTCACCATTCTCATTTTCAAACTCACTGTCTCTTTATGGTGCCAACAAAGTGCGATGTTGCCCTGGCCGCAACCCCGAGAATAGATCGAGAGTAGATGTCTGTAGGAATTTCTAATCTCCAAACCCTAAGCCAGCCAGAAAATTACATTTTAACGACTCTAAAACTGTGATTCCTTGGCCCGCCTTCGACGCTTGGTTCAATGGGTGGAGGCAGGAGCCGATTAGTTAACTAACTAATCGGCTCCTGGTGTAGGAAGCCTTAATTTCCCTTTTTTTTTTTAATTGGGCAATAAAACAAGTGGAACACTTCAGCCATGCATATATTATATCTCATCCTCGGGATAGTTCTCTTCAATAGGGCATAGCGGTGGCAGGGGTGGCGCTCTTGGAAGGGAGAAAAGAGGCTGGAGGATGGTGGCGCCAAAAGGCACCACACATAGGGTATGTGCTTGTTCTGGTATCACCCCATGAATGGGCAATTTTGCTCCTCGGGAGAGAAGGCATCCAGAACAACCACATACCCTGTGTAACATTGTTCTTTGCATGCACCTTTCCTTCGACCTAGTACAGCTTCAACACAATCCTCAACTATAGGGTTGAAGTTTTTCCAGCTGGCTTCCACATTCATTTTATTCTGTAGAACCATGTATCGAAGTATATTTATTTTCGACTATTTTTTACATTTTTTAGTATATCCACCGCTTCTTTCTCAAGTTATGCAAACTTCTGAGAAAATTAACGGAAGGAAACGCGAGATAATTTATATTTTCACGTGCTGCGGTCATAAAAATCAGAAAAACACCCGCGCGTCCAAAGACCCATACGCGTTGTCCCGCATGCATGCACTGTGCGTCTGTGCATACGAAAACATGGGCTTCGATTTGGCGAAGAGTCCGCTTGCTTTATCAGTAGCTGTAGTTCTCTGCTTGATCCCTTAAATTTCTCTCTAAAACACAGTTTTTCGGACGAAAGAGGAAATCAGTGACGCCACTTTTCTCTACTTTTTTTTTCACTTGGCGGCTTGCGCTATACCAGTGCCCAGCGTGCGCGCGATCATAAAACTCGAGGGAGCCACCTTAAGGTGCCTTATTACAAATCATGAGAAAAGGGGGAATATAACAAATTACACTAAAAGGCGAAGAGAACGAAATTAAGAAGTGGAGTGGGCGAGGCTGACTGTGGTCAGCATAACCATATGCTCGCTATGCTCGTCCCTGATTCTGTGCTAGCAGAATGAGTTTATGGTACAGCAGTTTTCACTTGAGTGTCGATAGTACTCACGTGATTGCTTTGATTATTGTTTTGGTTTGCTCTATAATTGGATCAAAACGGTCCCAAGAACTTTTCAACCAATCAGATGCAAAACTAGCAAAACCAATT
>BLFK01000663.1:368632-385806 GCA_014634185.1 Astreopora myriophthalma | reverse complement strand
AAGGAACGAGTATTCTGTCCTCATTCTGTTTATTCTACTGTCAAGGGGAGCGGAATAGGCAGAATGCTATTCCGTTCCCGAAAGAACACGATTACCGAATATTCCGTGTATTCCCATTCCGGAATAGTCGTAAAAGACAGTATTTTGTTACAAAAATAAAGACGTTCGGCTCCCATGTGGTAAGTATCGGAGCACCAGGGTCTTTGCCCATGAAAAGAGGAAGAAATACTCAAGCGGTACCTCTAGACATTTCATCCCGATTACTGACTACGACAATAACCCCGCAGATTTCGTACAGCGGATCACTTATGCCAGTCCCAAGCGCAGTCGGCTCTTCGCCTGCTTTCAGATACTTATCTAAGAGAGGCAGTGAAGGAAAGAAATGTCGGCCCATAGACCCTATGTGACGGATGTTTTTCTCACCGTTCCAATAAACCTCTTTTGCTCTGTATGCAAGTTGCTCATTTTAGCAAGCCATTGTGACAGCGTCAAGGGAACAGTTGTTTTAGCTTTTCCCGTCCTGATAGCGTGCATATGGAATGTCTTCAATTCCACGGTCACGTGGTCTTTAATAGGAAAACGATCAACTAGGCTAAAGAAGTCCGTTGGGCTAGGATTTCGAGCAATTATCTTTTTGAGAGCGAAGGCTTCCATATGGTACGCAAACGTTTTTGAAAGGGAGTTTGCGCATGCGAAATTGCGAAAAAAGGTAAAATGATAAAAGAAACAATGCAATCGTCTATTACGCTTACAACGCTGTTAGGCATGTCCCGATTGCGCTGGGCACCTTTTTAGCACTTTTTCGAGTTTGAAGCACTCTTAAGGACTTTCTTGACTTTTGGGCAAGCTTTGAGCAATTTGTTCGTATGCCACATTGAAGCACTTTTTCCAATTTTCCGCATGTTTAGAGCAATACTTTGTCTTCGAAACGTTTTCAGTAAGCAGAGTTATTGTATTATCATAAAGTTGAATAATTGCACCTTGTCGCCTGGCTTTCGTCATGGAATGCACTTGCAGTTATCCTTTTAACCGTGGGAACAGCCGATTTTGATTAGCTTGTGTATCTTACCGAACTTTTAGCGCTCTTCGCTGTTCAATGCAGCTGCTGAAGAAAACTTTGTTTGTGGTTGTGTAGCACTGTTTCTAAACCGGTTAAATAATTGTAGCTGTAAGATGGAAGTAACAAAGCAGCTTAGCGAGTCTCAAGACGCAAAAATTATTGATCCTCTTTTCTTTCATTTAACATTTTGCGATTCATGTACGATTTTGCTATCATATTTGTAACAGGGGAGTGTGTGATTTCGACATAAGCCAATTTGCTTTGGAGATATGGCAAGATAAATTGCTATAAAAATTGTTGCAGCCGAAGAGAAGCAAATGGTGCTACATTCCAAGCACTAAATCTTGAACATTATCATGTTATGAACTTCTGACATGATATTATTCAATTTGACATTTTACACTAAAAGTTTAAGGCAAAAGAAAAAACTCATTAATTATAGGCACACTTTGTTCTTCTTGCGTGCTTCGGTTCCTATAGGCCCTTTGCAGCTGGGCAGCCACGTGGCACACAACCTCCATATGCATACTAAACTAGGACTAGAGAAACAAAGAGCCTACATCATTTGAAATGGTAATTTTCCATGCTTGTCTTGACCTAGCGCGTTGCTTCCTCTCCGTCATGGCGATTTTGTAGCACGTGTCTGACCAGCTGGAAAGGGCACGTACATCTGTAAGGTTATTTACCCGGGCTGAGTTGTTGAAGCACGGTTAGCGCTAATCCCTGTTGAATACCATGACAACCTATAGGCTTTAATCGGACTTAACCTTGGCTAAGCGCTAACCCTGATCGAACAACCCGGCCCTGTACCTCGGGAATACGTGATATGGTACCCTCGTGTCGTGACCGAAGGGGGCGATGCATGGCATGCTTATTTGTCAGTTGGTGAGGTTTACTAAAAGGATGAAAGAAATGTTCACTTTTTGGGTAGTGAGTTCCACAATTTTGATGCAGCATATTTCCAAGACTTTAGACCGTAAGTGGCCGAATTCACTTTAAGCGAGTCTGGTATTTTGGTATCTCTGAGATTGTAGGGAGAGTAGTTTACACTTAACAAATTCCGCAAGCTGACTGGTCTTTCGTTGGTTGAGATCTTAAATATAGTTGATAGTATCTTCGCTAATCTTCGTTCGCGGAGAGTTTTAAGACTCACTGGGCGACAAGTCGCAGCCACAGATCTCTGCGACAAGTCGCTCCGTGTGTATTGCTTCCAGACAAGTCTCTGCGATAGGCGCTTGTTCCATGTACACGCAGTGATTTCGGATTAGTTTTGTGTTCCAATATGGCGGACGAGCGAATAACGCGAAGGACAAGGAAAAACAAGCTTTTAGTTCTTTTAATGTCGATGTTAGATAACGAAAAATGTAAGATATTGGACACGACATTGGTTGTTAAGAAGAGAAGAAAGAGGGTGTCAGTATTGCACTATTTTAAAAGAATTGGCGATCGAGGATTGTTTGAAGTGTTTCCATATCATTTAAATGTGAATACTACATTATAATGTAAATACAATAAACAAAGAATCTTAACCCCGGGAGATTTGAATTAGATACAACATTGGGTTAGCAGATTGGCTCTGTAACTTAATTGGCAGTTATATTTCCTTTGTGGATGGGACAAGTCTGTTCACGAGAAACAATAGAAGTATTGTAGGATTTTAGGTGTTCTATTTTTGTCACCTAGGCGTCGCTCCATTAGGGAATAGCTCATTAGCTTCAATTGTGTCAAAAGTTTAAAAGGCTCAATAATTATTCAAGTTCAGGTTTTTTTCCAGTTATTTTGCTTAAGCAGGTCCTTTAGCTTCGTGTTAGTTCATAGATTTTTCTGTTCAATCGTCGACCATAGATTTTCTGTCCAATCGTCGAAACAAAGTCAGACCCACAGCCTTCGTTGTTCAAAACAGTGCAATGAAAGAGGCAGGTACAAAAGTCCGACCGGATAAAATCGCATCACTCGACTCGGATCAAATCACCCCAACCGTAACCCGAAGCCTAACCTTAGACTTAACATGAGCAAATCTCTTACCATATTTGCTAATGAAAACCTGTTTTTACATCGATCCGAGACGAGTGATCCGATTTGATCCGGTCCGACTCTTGTACCTGCCCCAGTGAAAGTGTGGTAACTCAGTAAAGTAATTATGAATTATGACGTGTCATTATGAGTTAAGTTTGCGATGTGCCCAACATTTAACAGACTTTTTCACAACAAGTCGAAATCAGGTGTCCAGCAAATGGATGAAACAAAAGAGCAAGACTTGGAAGAATTGTGCAATCGGGTAAGTCGGCACCGCAATCGAAAGACTCGGTGTCCACCATCTGAACGGCCTTAAGAAGCCTCAATCTACTTCATTGTGTAGCAGGACTTTTCACAAGTTCTAACATCAAGCGTAATTTGTAGCTTGTGACCAGTTAGGACCAGTTTTAGAGCACGTTGGCGTTGCTCTCGGTTTCTGTCTCAGCTCTGAGTGTCAAATCCCCACTACAATTGAACCGGGGGGGGGGGGGGGGGGGGAAGGACACTGGGTAGTGGCTTGTAGAGGAAATCGGTTGTATCAAACGAGTTGAAAAAAGTGAATTGACCTCCACCGTAAGGAGGTTTGAAAGCTGACATTTCAAGTGTTAACCGTTCGAATTCGTTAGTGCCAATCCAAATTCCCGTGATTCACTCACCCACCCAAGCAGCACCACAGTTTCTTTAGAAAGGAACGGCATTAATTATTCCATGTATTTTACTTCACAATGTTGCTTTCAGGTTGACTCTTTTAAACAGGAAATGGAAGGAAACAATAGAAAAGGAAACAAGAAGGATGAGAGAGGAAAAGAAGTGATGGAAAAATTGAAGCTTAATCATGGAGAAAATTGTTTTCTTTTCATTTTACTGTCTCGTGGCATATAAAACCGATATTATGTACTTATTGACTGAGTGGGAGGGCCAGACGGGAAAATATTTGGCCCGAGGTCATGGCGTACGGACCGAGCGCAGCGAGGTCCGTGCGCCATGACCGAGGGCCAAATATTTTCCCGTCCGGCCCGACCTAACTCAGTCAATAAGCATTTTATCATATGACCACCGCGCTTCAGTTCGCATCTCGCGAAGAGCCGCACGCGATCCTAGCAGGGCCGGACGGGTTTTTCCGGCCCTCGCGCCATCGCGTACGGCCCTCATACGGGGATTTTCTCAATAGTTTTGCAATGAAAGCGCGCGCGGGGCCGTACGGGTCATATGATAAAACGGCTTCCTTTACTTGCATTGCTACATTTGTATTAAGACCTTTTGTCCATGATTGTAGCAAAATGTGCTTCAGTTTACTTTAGACGACCATCGAAGGCTAAAAAATAATGAAATCTTTTGAGCAAGAGTAAATAATACGATTATTTCCTTTTGACGAGAGAAATTATTTTAAACTAAGGATGAAACGAGGAGAGAGGGGGGATCTGAGGGAGCGGAACGGAGGTGGGGGGAGGGGCTTCAGGCTTCTGGAGGTTTTGAGTACGAATGTCACTCAGCAAGACTTAACCCCAAGCGAATTCAGAGGTTGGCTTAAAGGCCCTCGTCCTGGAAAAGAAATAGTGTTTTTGTACTTGTTCTCCCTTTACTTGAGGTAGAAAAAGCACGTGTTCTGTTAAAAAATTCTCCGTGCTATAATATTATACAACGAGGCTGCAAACTTTCCGCCGACCTGACGTCGTCGTCATGAAGGTGAGCAAACAATATAAATCAAAACTTTGAGGGTTCAACCTGGATCGAGAGCTTCATTTTTTTGTTTGAAATCCACAGGAACCGTTTAGGAGGGTTTCTATGTTAAACAGGCCATCATGGGCTTACTGTAGTGTACTTTGCGAAACGAAATGGGATGTCGACGAAACTAAATGCAATCATAGACGCCATGTTGGACGGTTGTACATGTCAAAAGATTTCCGGGTACATAGATCATGATTTTTCCTTAAAATGCACACCAATTAAGAACTGTGTGGAGTTACCAAAATCCAAAATGGATCTTGAATATCGCATGTTAGCAGTTGCTTACTCGTAAACTTAAGCTTAAGCATTTCCCAATTTTAATACGAATAACTTACTTCAGACAAAGGACCTTTGTTTCATCCAGCCGAAACAGCTATCAGAAGCGTTCCTAAGTGATTTTTCAGTGGGTTGTCCCTTCACAGGTTTAATTCAAATCTACTGCAGTAATGCACTTAATTAAACTTAAGCTTATTTTGCGTGTTCATGTACAAATTCATGATGTACAGGTATCTCTGTGGATTCCCATTTGGTGCTGAAAGGAATGCCTCAATATCATTCTCCTACCCTGTTTTCTCATCTATTGATTTACGAAGTTTAATGTTTTGAAAGCCTTCATCACTGGTGCCACTGTGCCCTTAGCTCATGGGTTTGGTGTCCCCTTTAGGGAGAAAGGGGGGGGGGGGGTGTACTACAGAAAGACACAGGGCTTGAAATTAAAAAAATTGCTCGGTCACCTTTTGTCGCCTAAGTAGCGAAAAAATAGTCACCAGCAGTAAATGTTTAGTCGCTATATTGTTTTGTTACTATAATGTATGATGTAGGAAGTACCTACTTAAAATTCTGTGCCTGCAAAAGAGGAGAAAGGGTAATGTTCAAAAGACAAATCAGATGGACCTTATCTAACTTTGCTCTTTTTTTCTCAAGACGAAAGTAAAACTAGACAAGGTAACATAGTTTTGGACTAATGACCTGTTTAGTTCTTAATCTAAATCATACAAAAATCTAGTCGCCAAGGCGGTGACTAGACCAGAAGTTTTAGTCGCCAATGAGGAAATTCTAGGTGCATTGCCACCTGCATCCGTTGCAATTTCGAGACCTGAGACAGTGGATACCATGGACACTATTAATTTTAGTCAAAAGCAATTTTTGTGCGATCTCAATTGCTTACTTGGAGGGATCCTTCAATTGAATATCTAACATCACTTCTGTCAATTACATAGCATGTATGCAACTACTGCCAATCCGCAATAAACATCCTAAAGGAAAGAACCAAGGAGGCCATGATTTTTTTCCTTTGATTGGAAGGAAACCATCCTTGTGCAACATCGTTATTTGCATAAATAATTATTTGGAAAAGTTTATCAGAAAAGGACTCATGATGTTATAACTTGTTTAAAAAATAAGCTCAGTATTTTCATGCTGCAGAGTTTGTACGAGGAGGTTCTTATACATTGTACTGTTGCCAAGTAGGTTGGGGTGTGAGAATGTAGTGTTCCAGGTACATGTAGGTTTTAGAGATAGAGTGTGCCCATGAGGAAATTTCTGAATGGGTCAATACCATTGGGTCAATAATTTCAAAAGTCTGTCCCTTGATTTGTCGGGTCAGGTGTCCCAACTTTGTCCGGTTTCCTGGGGAGACCAGTCTCTTGTCTGGAGCACTGTGAAAGGGTAGAGTGTTTTTGATTTTTGGACATGTGAATCACCAGATATGGCTGTGATTGAAACCAGAGGAAGACATGTTCACTAGAACACACTTCACCCAAAAAAGATAATTGTGGAGTTAAGGAGGCATGAGAAATTACTCTTTGAAGTTGCCCGTGGCAGTGACGTTGAAGTGAAGGCTCTCCTTCCTTTATTGATGTTTAAGAGTGTCCCCTTCGTTGAAACAGAAATGTCCCTTCAATTGCAGTAACAGATACAAGGATTATAGTCACATTTTTGTGAGACCAAATTTACTAAAGGAGGTTTTAGACTCTTTCCTTTCTTTACAGTTAGGTGAAATATTTTAATCCTTACCGAATATATATTTTATTAGCAGTGTTGGCTTTGTCTTTTTGTGTTGTTCTAGGCTTAGAACAGAGCAGAAAATATTTAAATACAGATAACTGTCTGTCATCAGACAACCAGAATTCAACAAGAGTAATGGTAGTTGTAACATATTAGCACATGATAATTCGCACCTATTGTATATTAAATTTTGGGTATGCATATTTAAGTAGGCTAGCACATTATGTAAGTTCAGAACACACACACACAGGGGTGTGTGCAAGGCAGATGAATAAAGCCTTCAACAACATACTGCAGTAGTACTAGTAGTAATAGCAGTGAACTGAAGTGTCATTCGTTCTAGCGCTTTCAACACTACCAGTAATTGCTGGCATTAACTTTATGAAAGAAAAACATTAAGCATTACCCTATTCACATATTAAATGTATTTGAAATACTTAATATGTTGATCTATGTAAAAGCTAAGATAAACATTAAAAAGTTTGCAAAGTTTGAGCCACTAATAATTAAATGACATAAAAAATTACTTCCATGCAGGCAAAAAACGGTTGATTGTACGTGTATATACGCAAACAGCCAAATCCAATTTTCATGGCACATCATTGAGACTATTCGTACCATGTTCCTCCTTTGTCAGTTTGGCTGAGAAAAAAGGTCCTAAAGACCTCACAGAATGTCTCCCTTTGCGTAATAGTATTAACGCTTGGTATGGCAAAATCAGAATTCCTGAAGTTGCATGGTTTTTCGTTATTCCTGCGTTGGTTGAATAGGCCTAGTAAATACTTTGGTACTTCTAAGTATAGTGCTTAGCTCTAGACGTCAGAATCACTATACCTTGTAACCTTAGCTGCCTACCTCTGCTAGCCCCCATGGTTATTCCAGGCAGGGATGCAGTACTCGAATCTTGCTTTCAACATCTTCATTATTGTAATCTATTCTTTTGCAGGAGAGAGTACAAATGAAGATTGTTGTTGTTGTTAACCTTCTGTTATAAAGAGATACATGTAGCTTGGCCTGCTGAAGTAGATTCTCACTTGAATCCGATCTTCTGTTAAATACTGTACATAGAGCTCCCTCCTGCAGCCTCTCCAGTTTATACCAATCTGATGCTCTACAAAATGCGAAATGGTACTGCAGTAAGTTAAATGAGGTAAAATAGCAGCTTAAATAGTTGCAATTTGGCATGGGTATAGGTATGAGGTTCCTTAAAAGGTGCACGAGTACTCCTAGTTGTTAACTTGTTTTGTACACATTTCTCAAAGATTATTACTAAAATTCAGATCAGAGGCAATATTTCTGCCTAACAGTTTTATTTTGGAGATTGCTTTCTTTCAGCTCCACCTATGTGCAAATTCATTCCATTTATTCCAACCAAACTTTGAAATTTGATCCATTTTAGATTATTGTCAGGCATGATGACGAAACTCCAAAATGCGTTGACCTAATGCTCTTGATGGTGTTTTTCTGCAATCACACTTACCGGTACTTTGATTTTTGTTTGATGACACTAGATGTTTCGTTAAGCCATAAAACATTCTCTAGAATTGAATGTCCCTGGTGTATTTAACTGTCAAAGTTGGCCGGGTCACTTAACCTTACCGACCACCCATTTCCTGTCAGTGGCAAAGTGCTGCTGTGATATAAATGCTGTGTGTATAATGTGGGCAAGATTCCCAGGGGATTGTGGTGCATTTACTCCTGCCAGGCATGCTTTGGATTGTGACTGCATGATGTGATTTTCATTTTATTTACGTTGTGAGAAAGCTGAAGACACAGGGGGTAGAGGAGTCATGGAATAATATTTGATCCTGTTTGTGACAAAACACATAGCAAACTTGTCTTGTAAAAGAAACCATTCTCCTTGGGTTCAACAAAAATGAGAATGTGATTTAATGGTGTCACAATCATTGATTGAAAAGTTAAACTGGTGTGTGGTCTTTTGATAGACTCATCAGGGCAGCTGTATTAATAGAAAAGTAATGTCATTTGCCCTTTAAGTTATGTGGGCCTTTGTCTTTTGTTAAAATGCAGCACTTAATCATTTTTTTTTCACGCTTGGTCATCTACTTAAGGGAGATCGCAACAAAAATGCAGCACTTACATGTACATTGTATGGTTATTAGATTTTGTTCATGCGTGTCATCTATTTAAGGGGGCAGTGTGTGAAGTTGACATTTCATTATACTTACTGTGTTCTCTTTTCTTTCTTGTAGGAAGATGGTTTCACAAACAGCTTTTCTGTGACTTGGTGTAAAGCAAAGATGGATGTACCCTGACTTGCATAATTAGTATAGGTAATAGCATGAAGTTGATATATCGACATTGATATGCATAATTTGGGAATATAATAAGAGTATGAAGGCTAAGGCTGCAGGCAAAGAGTGTGGACAGAATTTGGAAAGGATTCCTTTGGGAATTTTCTAAAAATTGTAATAGTATGTAATGTTTTCGAGACCAACACCAGATACCATTAACATTTGGCATAACAACCCTCAATCCGGATGCCTCAAAGACCAAAACTGATAATGTGTCATCAACTTTATTGTTGGGTAACATATGCTAATGATCCCAAGGCTGCTGCCTAAGGGTTTCCAAGATCAAAAGTTAGGAGCCCAATCCACATTTCCAGGAGCCCACAATATTATTGATGTTTTTTTTATTTACACCAGATTCTAAAAGAAACCCTAGCCTTAACTAAGGCTTTCTCTCATTCTGTATCGTTTGCCATTTTCCTGGTTTCAGAGAACCCATTTTTAAGTCGTGAACTGCACGCATTTGCTATGAATGAGTTCTTGTGGTTAATGGCAAATGTGGGCGCTCAATTGATCACTTGCTCGTTGGGCTGTAAACATTATGCAAATGAGGTACACTCACAGCTTTTACAGTAAATAATATATGTCCATCTTTAATTAAAACAAGCCGTTTAAGAGGTCTAAATTAAAAGAGAGAAACTTAAAGAAGATTTGGCGGCCGAAAATAAGATGATCGAGAATCATAAAATCAGTGAGCCTCACAAGTTCTCACTTGACGTGGACTTCATATGGATTTTAGAGAAATGGAAGTGGTTGAAGTACACTACGGTTATGGTTCGGTAAATGTGCATATAGCAAAATGATATAAACACAAAACATTTGTTTACTGTACTGCTAAAAACAATGAAAAAAGAGTGGGAAAAAAAAATATTGGAAATCAACTGCCCCCTGGTGTTGGTCCCTAGAATTGCAGACTTAACACAGCGGGCTTAAGTCCGTACGACGAAGTTGTCTGTAGCTTTGTCCTTCGTCGAACAACTGTCAGTGAGTATATTTCGTATTCCTGGAGTTTTCAGGCGCTCGACAGTGCCTTTTTTTCAAACTTAGAGCCCACACTGTGTTCATTCATCGGCAAATGGAGTCACAACATTTGTTTCGAGCCAACGTCTTCATGACTAGCTCGTTTTGCACCAGGGCGTTCCACAAGCTACACACACGGGTGAGCTGAAACAAGATGTTTTTTCATGTATCCCAAAATATCGTTCCTCTGTTTTCTTAATTCTAATTACTTATTTTTGGAGCTTAGCTAGATTGATTTTTCTTTCAATTATTAAAGTTTAAAATATATATATATATATAATTATATATATATGAACGAAAGTGTTCATGATCAGTCTCATGTATATTCAGTGGCAGAAAGGTCAGGAAAAGCCTTGACTTGCCGGGGTAATTCTTGTCTTTTCACATGATGTCATAAGAAACTAAAATTGAAAGGTAAACAGACATTTGAGTTTTTATCTTCATTAGGCAAATAGACATTTTAAAAGATACTGCTTGCAAGTTTTCAGCTTGATAGCGTTCTTTTTTGCAAAATAGAGCAATTTCAGTTTTTTTCAGACTGTGTGACATAGAGATGGCTGCTGACTAACACGCTACGAACATGAAAACATTGATTCACATTGTGGTTTCGAGCTCTGAACAACCAATAATTATGTTGAGAAATGTGCGAATGTTTACAAGTTCAGTAGAGCAAATGTTCAGTAGAACGAATGTTTTCGCTGTTTCCGGCTGCCATGTTGGTGTCCTTTTGAAGGACACCAGCTATACCAAACTCTCTAGTTTTGGTTGGTACATTTTACCGAATAACTGAAATACAGGATATCGCACAGGCCTGGGACTTTGACACGTTGTTTCCATATTAGTCATCAATAATATCTCAATTTATTGACTATATGTCATGCATGGTGAGGGACTTTATTTTTTATCAGCGTGACGTGGAACTAAATTTGGGTGACATGCAAACCAGGAATTCGAAAGGCAAAGAGACATACCGAGCATATGTCGAATCTCCCTCTCGCTGGGGCTATCCCATGATGATAGAAAGTGAGAAAAGCAGTTACAAATGGCAACAAATCAAAGCCAAATACCAGCAAGTCAAAGCCAATGTACCTGCAAATCATTCGCAAATACAATTAAATCTTTGCTGAATTGAGTAGGTATGATAAAATGTGTGAGTGCAACAGTTCTGTGAATAGTTAGCATACCAAAACTTAGACGTAATTCAAAACATGTGACATGTTTGTGACATGAATGCCGTCTTGTTGCAATCTCAAGCGAGGAGGCAGATGCATGTAGGCTAACATTAGAGCTGTTGTGCCCTAAGTAAATAGTAACAACAATATTAATAACAATAACAATAATAGTAGTATAATAGTAATGAAAATAATAATCAAAATTTGCAGTGGCACCTCCAAAGAGTGGCTATGTTGTAGTGAAAAGAATTTTGGTGCTAGATATTTAAGTAGGTACATATTATTTAAACCAGCTCATTTCTCTTTTGTGGTCTTAATCAACTGAGTGTTTAAAAATAGATTTTTAGTGTTAGTTTACCAGAGACAATACATATGAAATGTTATGTATATTGCACTGCAGATATAATTTATGATCAAATGTTATGATGTGTTTTTGATTTTCGCAGTGAATTAAGTGACCAACTTCAATAGTCAAATTTAATAAAATCCTTTCATAACTACAGTTGCAGTGAATTAACGGATAAAATAATATATGAAATGAATCATATATTGAACTGTGGATATGAAATCAAGTGAAGCTATGATCCTTGCAGTTATGAAGGCAATTTAAGCAATTGTGTAGAGAAGCCTGAAATTTTTCAGGACTTCAACGGGGTTTGAACCTGTGACCTCGTGGTTCTGGCGCGATGCTGTAATTAACTGGACTATGAAGCCACTGATGTTAGGAGCTGGTCATTTGTGCGTTCAAATGTTCCCATACAGTTGCAGTGAGTTGCATTTTTTTTCAGGTTTCATTACAACTGCTTTAATTGCTCACTTCACTACATTGATCAAAAAAGGCATCATAACATTTCATATCCACAGTACACAGTACGATTTGTGACATTTCAAGATACGATGCAAAAGAGCTCAACACTCTCTCTCTCTCTCTTGAGCTCTTTGTATTGAAACTTTCAGCACTCGTGATTTAATTGTTATTAACATTGCAGGTATCCTTGGTTGTCTGTAGTGTTGGAAGATGTCCAAAGAAAAAAGTTCAGTTTGGAAGGTGTTACGGAAAAGTTTTGCAAAACAATTTCAAGGACGGGAAAACAGAGGTGAAAGTGGAAATGCTGTTTGCTCATGCAGAAGTGCCTCACATATATAATTCTTTGTATTAATCTATGCCACCACTACCACCATTGTTATTTCGTAATCTTTGGTGACTCTGCTGGATGAAGTAGCATCCTTTTTTTCCATTTAGCAGATTATTGTATCCACATTGTTTAAATCCATTTGAGCAGAAGAAGTTGGGAGCCTTTTATACTGATTTCGCACTGAGTTTAATGTTCAGTATTGTTGTTGTTAGGTGAAGCTTATCTGGGATTGCGGAGCCCTGGGTGTTTCGAAAATTAATTCACACCCTCAAAAACTCTAATCCTTGGATGTGAGACCCATGAAAATCATAATGCGAGTGTCTGCCTTAGAAATATATATAATATTACATTACAAACACATTGCTGGTAGAGTGGAGCTATTCATGATGATGACTTTTCATGAGAACAATGTCATGCTATAGTGACCAGATACTCTTAAATTGCACAATCAAGGGTCAAACAAGCGAAACAAGCTGCTGTAAGATGTATGAAAGGTGTGTTTTACAATGTAGGCATGTCTGTCAAAATAAACCCTTTGATAACAATGCAAAGTTTGAAATGAACACATAGTGTCAATTAATATTATTACTCAACTCATTGACCATAGATGAGCTTGGGAGCTGGTGCCTGAAGGTTGGTGGAGCCAGGAAGTGATCTGTCGGGGGGGAGGGAGGGTATCCATGGCAACCCTGCAAGCAGCCACCACCAAAGGCACCATTGCACTGAAACAATCACTGGAATGGTGACAACACTAAAATTTGAAGTTTGAACTCCAACATTGACAATTTACATCAAATGTTTTGTTCCACCTGAGGTGCTGAACTTCTACCCCCCCCCCCCTCGAGCCCTATTTTCCTGTGCCCCTGCTCCTTGCCCCCCTTACCAACTTGAGTGGGTCGGGGTGCATAGGAGAGAGAACAAGCACCTTAATGGCCTGTCAGATTATTAGGCACCAGATAATGCTATCTGCCGGATAAATCAGCAAAACCAATTGAGTTATCCAGTGGATAGCTCTATCCACCCTTCCAACAACTAGAGACAGGGAATCTCCTTCGATTATTTCATTTTTTTTTTGGCCTTTAGGTCTGTCGCAGCTCGAAGCAACCATACAGGGCATGAAAACTTGTATCATAACAAGTACTGAGCACCATGCTGATCTCCAGCAACCTTTCCGATCTAATCCAGGTGAAGGGCCAGCAGCTAAAGATCTGACTATTGACCAAATCTATGTCAATGGAGTTATTCATGAAGGCAGACTACGTTACGACTTTCCAACAGACAGATGGGAGCAACTCAAAGTGTACCCCAAACCCAATGCTCAAGAGTGTAAGCCGCTAAAGCCACAAGATATCATTGACTCTCGTCAAAAGAAAGTTCTTGCTGTCGGTCGTCCTGGCATTGGCAAAACATTGTTTTGCACTATGCTTCTTCGAACTTGGGCATTCGATGAGACGACAATGCAATCCCAGTTTAAAGTGGGTTTCCTTGTAAAATTCAGGTACCTCAACACGAAACCAGACCTCAATCTTCGTGATCTGTTGGCTTGCTCAGAAACAATAGAACAGTTGGATGATGAAGTGTGGCGCTACGTTGAAGTCAACCCAGCCAAAGTCCTTTTGATTTTTGATGGACTTGACGAATTTTCCTTGAGGGAATACATTGCCAAAGATGACTCGTGCTACAAGAACACTGGAGAGGAGAGAATGCCTGTCCATTGTCTGTACAAGAAAATAGTGTGTGGAAAGCTTCTTCAAGATGTTACAGTAATAACAACAATACGGCCAACTGCTGTGGAATGTGTCAGACAGCTGACATTTGATAGAACGATTGAATTTATCGGCTTCACATCTGAGCAAGTTGAGGAATATGTGGAGAAGTTTACAAAAGATGATGACAGTGCCGATTTAAAGGAAACAATATGGCAACACATCAACACAAACGTTAACCTGTTTTCACTGTGCTATATCCCTGTCAATTGTTTTATCATTTGTCATTGCTTACTACAAGTGTTGAAAATCAGCAACGATGCTGTACACAAGCTTCCCGTAAAGATGACTGAACTTTACAGCATAGTTGTGAAGATGTTCTTTTACAAGCACTGTCATAATGATGGTAAATACAGTTGCTCAAACACTGAGCTTGGCAGTTACATCTACAAAAGATTTGATGAGCTTCAACCGGAAAATGAACTAGTGTTTAAGAAACTGGGAGAAATTGCTTTTAATGGCATTAGAGATGGAACACTCGTCTTTGGATCGAGCGAAGTTACAGAGCTGGAGGATTGTGGATTGCTACACCGTTTGCCTGATGTGAAACCTGGGAAACTAAGTGAAGCACCAAAAGCTCAATACTGTTTTACACACTTGACAGTGCAAGAGTTCTTTGCTGCCAAGTATGTCACGGATACCATGAATAAAGAGGAGTTGCAAAAATTCGTGGCTGAGCACATTAACGTTGGGGCCTGGCAAGTCGTGATGCAGTTTGTGGCTGGATTGTTACAACCCAATGCAGGACAAGAAATGCCAAATGGTGAGATTTTTAGCCAACTTCTTCCGACGAAAGTTGAAAAGATTGAAGGACCAGACACATTGAGGTGGTGGCCATGTGGTGAGAAAGAGCAAAGATCGACCGTAAACATATGCAAGTGTTTGTACGAAATGGATGCAGAACAGCAAGTTGCAGTGCAAACCAGAGTTGTAAAAATTGGGTTCAATGCGGTAAATTTTCAAGGATTAAGGCTAGTACCGGTAGACTGCACAGCTATAATGCATTTCGTCAGGAATGCTCATGGCATATTAAAGTTGAATATGGATTTTAACTACATTGGCTCGTTGGGCTGTAAAGCGATTCATCCTGCACTCAAAGATGTCAAGTGTAAACTCACTGAGTTGAACCTCGAGTGTAACGAGATAGGAGATCAAGGAGCAGCACACCTGAGTGATGCACTCAAAGATGTCAATTGTAAACTCACTGAGTTGAATCTTCATGGTAACATGATAGGAGATCAAGGAGCAGCACACCTGAGTGATGCACTCAAAGATGTCAATTGTAAACTCACTAAGTTGGACCTCTCGGGCAACAATATAGGAGAGGAAGGAGCAGCACGCCTGAGTGATGCACTCAAAGATGTCAATTGTAAACTCACTGAGTTGGACCTATATCGTAGCAATATAGGAGATCAAGGAGCAGCACACATGAGTGATGCACTCAAAGATGTCAATTGTAAGCTCACTAAGTTGGACCTTTCGGTCAACAATATAGGAGAGGAAGGAGCAGCACACCTGAGTGATGCACTCAAAGATGTCAATTGTAAACTCACTGAGTTGGACCTAAATCACAACAATATAGGAGAGGAAGGAGCAGCACACCTGAGTGATGCACTCAAAGATGTCAATTGTAAACTCACTAAGTTGGACCTCTGGGACAACAATATAGGAGAGGAAGGAGCAGCACACCTGAGTGATGCACTCAAAGATGTCAATTGTAAACTCACTGAGTTGGACCTCTGGGACAACAATATAGGAGAGGAAGGAGCAGCACACCTGAGTGATGCACTCAAAGATGTCAATTGTAAACTCACTAAGTTGGACCTCTGGGACAACAATATAGGAGAGGAAGGAGCAGCACACCTGAGTGATGCACTCAAAGATGTCAATTGTAAACTCACTAAGTTGGACCTCTCGGACAACAATATAGGAGATCAAGGAGCAGCACACCTGAGTGATGCACTCAAAGATGTCAATTGTAAACTCACTAAGTTGGACCTCTCGGTCAACAATATAGGAGAGGAAGGAGCAGCACACCTGAGTGATGCACTCAAAGATGTCAATTGTAAACTCACTAAGTTGGACCTCTCGGTCAACAATATAGGAGAGGAAGGAGCAGCACACCTGAGTGATGCACTCAAAGATGTCAATTGTAAACTCACTAAGTTGGACCTCTGGGACAACAATATAGGAGATCAAGGAGCAGCACACCTGAGTGATGCACTCAAAGATGTCAATTGTAAACTCACTGAGTTGGACCTCTGGGACAACAATATAGGAGAGGAAGGAGCAGCACACCTGAGTGATGCACTCAAAGATGTCAATTGTAAACTCACTAAGTTGGACCTCTGGGACAACAATATAGGAGATCAAGGAGCAGCACACCTGAGTGATACACTCAAAGATGTCAATTGTAAACTCACTAAGTTGGACCTCTCGGTCAACAATATAGGAGAGGAAGGAGCAGCACACCTGAGTGATGCACTCAAAGATGTCAATTGTAAACTCACTGAGTTGGACCTAAATCACAACAATATAGGAGAGCAAGGAGCAGCACACCTGAGTGATGCGCTCAAAGATGTCAATTGTAAGCTCTCTCTAACTTAAACGCTTAACAAGATAAGAGAGCAAGGAAACGCACACCTGGGTGATGCACTCAGATATGTCAGTTGTGAAGTAAATCGGTGATACCGGATAACTGGATAGGAGAGCAAGCAGTGGCATACCTGAGTGACGCACCAGACCATCGGGCTCGTCGAGATGTTGGGCCTATTCTCATCATTGGGTTGTAATGGTAAAGGCCGTTTTGTTTGGCTGATGCACTAAGAAGGAAATAACGTTATGGTGAACTTTAAATGATTTTATTCACGTGCTTGCTGCGAGTAGAGGTTCAGTTCACTGTAGCTTTTTAAACGATAGCAGTTGTAAACTAACAATTGACATAGAGTCAATGGCTT
>BLFK01000663.1:348234-357309 GCA_014634185.1 Astreopora myriophthalma | reverse complement strand
GAAAAACTTGGAGTTTTCAGGATTTATTACGAAACAGTAATGGCATACAATCTGAAGCTATCAGAAAAATAACAATCACGTTATCAATGATTTGAAATATATCGGAAAAAAAGTGGAGAATGAAAGCTCGACGAAGTGGCGTAAACTTACGTTTGTCCAAGCTGGTCCAACATTAGAAAATTGCAAAATAGAGAACAGCATTATGCATCAAAGTTTGAACGTTCAACAGACTAAACCTTATCAAAACCGCAAAAAAACGCGCCAAAGAAAATATATTAAACTTAATACAATTCACGGAGGTCACGCTGTGGACTTTGACTGTCTCGTTCCGGTCCTCGTGGCTTTTGAGTCCGCGTAACATATATGATCCAGTTCCACTCAGGTTGTCGAAAAGTCAGTCAGTGTTATTAACAACAATTCTCGCTGAAAAATAGTGTCAGCAAGGGGCTATTTCAAAAAGGAATGGTGTTTCATTTCCTCAATGCTATGTACTAAACGTCACACAGAGAATTCTGAAGCCAGTTAAACGGTTTAATCGCGTAGCCGAGAAATTACAAAACACAAAGCACCGAGATCGATTCTTGCCTTCTATACCACCTGCTTTCTCCGACCTAATTCTACGCTATGTATCCATCACGGAATGTCCTATTACACTAATAACGTCAAGAATGGGGCACGGGAAAGGATAAAATATTTCAGTCAGGCTCCTCGATTTGTCATTTTTTAAGTTGTGAATTGGCGCATGCACAATGAACCACTCATCGCTGTCTGCTGGAGAGTGGAGGAATTTTGGTGTAAACTCCCTGGGTAACCTGGCCATTTTAGCGATTTGTATGAACGCCGCACATGGTTATCTGTTTTGCTCAAACGGAATCTTTTTCCCGTTCAATCAGTTTAGAATTTTTAAAGTAATAGATGCTTCTTTCGTTGTTTTAAATTTTCTGATCGTTTTCTTTTTCCTTTTTGGTTATTACCCTGTTATTAGTTTAGATATTAGCTGTGTTTCAGTTACCATTTAATTTTCACAGATGACATTCTAAGCTAGATAGTTCTAGCTACTGTAACACCACATTGACGAGTTGTCCCATAGAGCCCTTTAAGGCAGGTATTTTGCGATTTACGCTTAATTTGAAAGTTAACTACTACTTCGTGCACTAAAATAGATAAAGACAACTTACGTTATGTAGCGGAGGCGACGATCACCGTTTTTAGAAGTTGCTTGTTCCCTTGTTCCCTTTATAAAATTTGTTTGTGCTCCCTTCTTCTCAAAATTAATTCCGAACTTGTTCCCAGCTTTTTTATCCCTAAAATGGTTTATGTTACCTTGTTCCCTTTCCCTGAGATATTTTGTGTTTGCTCCCCTGTTCCCCAATTCAAATTGGCCATATGTTCTCTTGTTCCCCTAAACCGCTGGGAGAGCCTCGTTACTAACTTTACAATAAATAGTTGTTCCCAGTTAACCCAATTTATTACAACTACTTACCCTTTCCCTGAGATATTTTGTGTTTGCTTCCCTGTTCCCCAATTCAAATTGACCATATGTTCTCTTGTTCCCCTAAACCGCTGGGAGAGCCTCGTTACTAACTTTACAATAAATAGTTGTTCTCAGTTAACCCAATTTATTACAACTACTTACCCTTTCCCTGAGATATTTTGTGTTTGCTCCCCTGTTCCCCAATTCAAATTGGCCATTTGTTCTCTTGTTCCCCTAAACCGCTGGGAGAGCCTCGTTACTAACTTTACAATAAATAGTTGTTCCTAGTTAACCCAATTTATTACAACGACTTACTAGAGCAAAGATTACTAAAGCAAAGGTTACTAATCAACACGAAAAGAAATAACTTTGGATCTTTTAACAATATATCGCTTTAATCTAACCCCAAATCATTCAGACTTCTGTTTGTGTTTGTCACCATTATGATTTGCGATACTTCAGCTTCACGTGTTCACAGAGTTGATTTTGGATCTCGAAGATGTTTAGATTTTCAATTCCAAACTCTGTTTCGATTAGCCATTATAGCTCACTGTGTAAATAGTTCACTCTGAAAGTCAAAATAGATCCGTTTCGTTTCTGAGGAAACGAAACAAAAAAGCCTCGAAAGTGAATAACCAGTGCCAAGACAAAATAATACGAGAGCTGTTGTAGATTGAGGGGGAGTATGGGTGGGGTGAATAGGCCAACGGATCGGCGGATTTTGGAAATATTTTTGCCCGGATTTCGGATTCAAAGCGAAATTTTAACGGATTTTCGGGTCCTGCAACTTCAGCGGATTGCGGTTTCATCCTTCTTTGTGGCCTGGATTGTGGATTTTGCCTGTGATAAAGTTCGGATTGCGGATCTCACCGATCTCGTTCGGATGGTGGATCTCTCAAATGAAAAGTGCAAATATTTAGCGTATTCGGATTTAAGGACTTTTTTTTAAACGGATCCACGGATTTCGTTTTGAAACCCTAACATATCGGCGGATTTGCACGCATCTATTCACGCCCTCTACATTATTTTCTTTCGTCAGTGTTTTGAAATGCCGTTATTGGAAACAAAAAAAAAATGGCAAAATGAAGCCACTGATGCTGGGGGCTGGTCATTTGCGGGTTCAAATGTTCCCGTGAGGAATCAATGAACGAACATCAGTGGCTTCATAGCTCAGTTGGTTAGAGGATCGCACCAGCATCGCAAGGTCACGGGTTCAAACCCCGTTGAAGGCCTGAATTTTTTCAGGCTACGCAATTGCTCAAATTGCGTTCATGACTGCGAGGATCATAGCTTCGCTTGATTTCATATCCGCAGTTCAATATATGATTCATTTCATATATCATTTCATTTGCATTGGTATTTTTCACCGCGTTCGAGGTAACTTGACTCACGAGGCGTATATGAGTATCGAAGTTCTGTTCGGCATAGCGATTGTGACAACGAAACGTTGTCTTCTAGTTAATGTTCCTGTAATTGATTTTCAATTGATAGCGTATCAATTAAATGTTGACGGAGATCCGTATTATCTTAGGTGGCGGCAGATTACTAGTTTAACTCTAGTCTACTGTTTGCTTATTATTTAATCTCTACTAATTTAGTTTACTTTGCAATTTACTTAACGTAGTCTGTGTTGCAAGTATTGTGTGTTTTGTTACACTACAAGCCTCGATGACTGGCTTTCGCTGTATGCTTGTAGATTACCATTAAAAAATTGTATAGTTCATCTTAAAAACAAACTTCAACTTGCACTTATTTATGAATGGTAGTATTCAAATCAAGAAGATTCTGCAAAAGTGCTATCTCCTGATGGCGATACAGGGTCTTTTAACATTCTCGCCGGAGTACTTCAGGGGGACAGCTTAGCTCCCTATTGATTGATAATAGCTTCAATTATGTGATGAGAGAAACAACAAAAGATGATGAATCCATTGGCTTTAAGCTACAGATAGCAACGAAGCAGAGGACATGCAGCTGTAGTACTCACCGATACGGATTTTGCAAATGAGCTAGCGTTGATATGAGAAGCAATAGAGCAAACCCGACGATTTCTCTGGAAGTTGGGTGCAATGCTCTAGGGAGGTCGTCAGTTGGAATTGCCGTTTGTCTTCTACAAGCAGTAGTTCGACTTGAAGAGTCTTCGTAGGGAGATTCTATTGAGGATTGTTTTTCTTTCCTCCAGTGTGAACATTAGGTTTCTCTCAATATAACTACTTTACCAAAACACATATCATTGACGAGTTGAGGATTTGCTTGCCGATAGACCTATCGGTATTTTATCGATTAATGAAACAAGACTAGATGATAGTGTGAAGGACCATGAGGTCCATACCTTGACATATGACATTATTTGCCGTGATAGAAACAGGAATGGTGGTGGTCCCTGTGTCCACTAGCAACTGCTTGCTGCGTCTTGATTTATGTGTTACTGAACCAACGAGGCAATTTATGTATTGAAGTCCGAAAACCTCACTCCGACCCTTTTGTGACAGCCACTTGGTATGGGCCTCCAGATTCGCCTACCGAGATCTTTACACATTTAGAATCACTAGTCGGCAGGCATGACGCTCAAAATGTTGATTTGTAGTTAATCGGTGATCTAATTGCAATTTGGCCTTGCCTTCAATAAATACTAACACAGGACACTAGTTTGCTGACAAGCATTGCTGATGACGATAGGCTTGATCAACTCATATGCATTTATATAACTAATTCATATAAGAAGTTCATCGAGAACCGTTTGATTTCATCAGTTCACAAACTGTCCTGATAAGGTGGTTTATTCGGGAGTCTCTCGTGTAGGTATCAGTGATAACAGTCTTGTTTATGTGTATCCATAAATTGGTATTGACCGACCCAGTGGTGGGCATAAGACTGCTACTCATAAGAAAAAAAAAATTAAAAGACTCCAGTGGTGAAAGTTTTCGAAATGAGTGTTGGGGCCAGAACCCGCTGAGGGAGGGCGTCACGAGCCCCCTGCGAGACTAGACCTGTAATGTGACCTGTAATGGGACATTTATTGCGTTAATATTATGGGGTGCCGTAACATGTCTGTGCCATAACACAGAACAGTAAAATAGGGGCCCGCTCTCAAAAAGACTTGTTGTTGTTTTTTGTTTGTTTGTTTGTTTGTTTGTTTTTTTGCTTCTATTGCCAAAGCGAAGTATCAGAGTCGCTCGGCCTCGTAAACCTCAGCTTTGGTCTAAAAATAAGAAGGGGGTCCTCCCATGACAAAGTTATTTTGCAGTTCATTGGAAAGGGGTCGACTGCGATAACTCCATACCACATTGCACCAATCAAAGCGAGGCTGAACAAGGGAGTTATAAAAATGGACAACAGTGTAGCTACGGGAACACACGGTCTGCATTGTTTAAGGGCAGCTAAACCAGAGGCAATTTTCTTGGCTATCATCTCAGGGTGCGAGGGGGGATTTTTGCAAAATATGTACACCAAGAGATTTTGAAGAAGCTTCCCTAATAGCATTTCCACCAATCGCCGCGAAAGACTTGCAGATTCAGTAAAAATATTTAACCTTGATTGTTACTGACTATTGATAAACTTTCTCCGAGTACAAATATTGCTGCTTTTCTGCGTAATTATTTGTTTAGTCATTTATTCATTTGAGTCATTATTTCTGTGTGTATCTTTTTAGTTAAATACTTAACTAAACATTTTCTGACCTCTAATCTTCTTTCTCTTGTGTGTGTGTGAATGATCTATAATATGACGTAATATGTATTTGTACTGTAATCTACGATATGTATAAATATATAATTTAGCAAACCGTCATCTTTTCTGATCGAATGTAAATTGTGTAATCAATAAATGATGGTCTCCCAACTAGTTTAGCTTTCTAGTTATTTTGGGTTACCAGCTACTGACTTGTTGTCTTTGCCTCAAACCAATCAACATGAACATAACCGCCACCGGGTTAGTTCATTTGGTAGAGCACCGGACTCCCGTGCGGGAAATCGCAAGTTCAAAACCCCGGCCGGACCAATACTCAGGGTCTTCAAATAAAAGAGGAGAAAGTGCTGCCTTTAGAGTGACATCTGCAAAAGGTTAAGGCGCTGTTAAACTTGGCAATTTTTCGTGCAACTTGTCTCGCAATTTTACATACCCTGCCACAGACATTTCTCGGTGCTTTTTGTTTGTTTGTTGTTGTTATTGTTGTTTCCGCAATCGTTGCGAAAAGTAGAAGTGAGTTCTGTTTTCCGCAACGCGTCTCGCACCGTTGCAAGGAATTTTTCCACATTGCGCAGTGTAACATCTATCCTGCAACTTGTGTCGCAACATTTTGCCGCATCAACCAATGAAAGTGAACCTTTCACTTCACGTGATCATTAAAAGCGAGACGAGTGCCAAGAAACGTTGCCTAGTGTAACACCTGTCGAGCAACTTGTCTCGCAGCGTGGGAACTTTTGTGGCAACAAAATTGCGAGAGAAATTGCCTATAATTAGTGTAACAGCGCCTCTAGACTTTCCAGTCTTCTCGGGTAAGGACGATAAACCGTAGGTCCCGTCCCACTGCCCTTGTTCATGATGACTTTGGTGGGATGTAAATAAGCCACACACGCATTTAAGAGTAGGGGACGTAGTTCCCGGTGTTGTGGTGGGCCCTTTGGGTTGGCGCTTCACATAGGGATAATCACGTTACGTCTTTCCCCCCTCGAACGGAATTGTCCAAGAAAAATTGCTATGCTATGCTAATTCAGTTTTTGAATTATTTAGGGCAGTCTATTTTAGGTGAACAAATCACTGACCGAAATAAGGTCGTGATTTAGAAAGTGATTAATGGTTTCAATATTACTGCTTGCAAAAATTAGGTGAGTATCGTCAGCAGACATGCGCGCATTGGAGTTCGAAAGACAGTTAAGCAGTCCATGTATATAAATAACGGGTAAGTAACGGGTCCCCTGTTTTGGAGAGGACGGCAAGGAAATGTACCAAAATGTAAAACGCACGTGCAGGGCGTGCAGAGCGATTGTTTCTACCAATTAAACCTATTGTTTTGTGACGTTCTCGTCGCCGTTGCCGTCCTCGTTGCTTAAGCTCCCTAATATTTCCTCGTGGGACACCACACGTGAGGGACTAACTACTTGAGAGCGAACCATTTACGAGACATCTTTGCATGCGATTTACCAAATATGAGTCGAACCGAGAAAACGAAGGACCACGAACGCCATATTCATGTAATTTTGAAAGCAGAACATCGTGGTCAGCTGTGTCAAACGCGATTTTTTTTATGAGATCTAAGAAAACAACTGCGTTGACACTACCCTGGTCGATATTATACGCTACCAGCAATTATAATTGCTGGTAGCCTCAAGTAGGGCAGTAAACGGTAGAGTGGTGCGATCGAAAACCTGATTGTTGGTCAGAAATTAACTTATTTTTAGATCTGCAATTTTGCGATTTAAAAATCGCAAAATTGCTCGTAAATGGTACGCTCAAACAGTTTAGCCATGACAGTAATTATAGAAACGGGTCTAATTATTTAGATTAGGGTGATCGCCTTGATTATACTGAAGAGGAATGACTATAGAGAATTTTCATTGCTCTGGGAAAATACCAGAGTCAAAGAACGAATCGATTGAAGATAGAACAAAGAATACTAGCGATCAAATCGCTACACCGGTCGCTTTGGATTTACAGAGTTTAGACAAGAGTGCAAATACCTTGGAGGGACTTGTACTATTTGGTTAAAAACACTCACTAGTTGCCTTGATAAAGGCAAGATGTGACTAGAGCAAATCGAAGCAGTGGAAACACTCCTTGCAGGCCGTGATGTCCGTGCGATTTTGCCAACAGGCTTAGGAAAGAGCTTATTTTTACCATTTCTTTTGTTTGGCAAGGCTGTCATCAAATCCAACTAGTATCGGTGCTCTTAAGCGGGTCAGGCCATTTGTTTCAATGCACACTTCAAATGAAATATAAATGTGAAAAACTATGAAACTTGTTGTAATTAAAGCGGCTCCGCCATATGTAACATATCACGACAACATTACAATGAATCACAAGATATCCGTCACATCTCCGCGCGGTAAATACGAAGCGACAGATTTAAGACCAGAGTCGTGACAGTAAAAACCCGGTTCTTTTGCCCGACACCATGCACGAGGTAACTGTATCCTATGTTGTTGAGTTTAAATCTGTAGTAGACACAAGGACGGTTCACCTTGCACTCCAGATTAATTACTTTCAGTTTATTATGAGGGGGCGGGAGTATGAGGGGAGGCTAGGGGGATTGAGACCTTCTTGGATTCATCCAAGAGACTACTACCTCATAGTCTCTTGATTCATCTGATACCCTTTTGGCAAACAACCTATTTTGTGACAAGTTGAAAATATGGTACCCTCTTCCCTGTAAAACGCACTGTATATGATTCTCCAAGGTAGGCTCAATGAGCAATCTAATTTTTTTGCCTCGCCGGTAAAAACCGCCTGTTGCATACAACGAAGCCTTTAGAACACGACGATTTGCGACGATGCTTTCGTAAGGAACACTATTGCAATGAACCTGCGCATCGTAAGTTTTTTCGATGCCGATTAAAACCACTCACAAAGCAAGATATGAGTTCGCTATCTCATATTACATGCTTAAACGATTTAAAATCAACACCAGTTCGGCAAACGTGAGGAGGTACAGATTCATTTTGCATAAAACTTTTACTGTATACGATTTGTTCCACAAGCAGTTATGCCACATGTAACATATCGCGACATCACAATGAATCACAGGATATCCGCCACATCTCCGCGCGGTGAATACGAAGTTACAGATCTAAGACCATGGCCAGACTCGTGACAGTAAAAACCCGGTTCTTTGGCCCCGACACCAATGATGCACGAGGTAACTGTAGCCGAGGTTGTTGAGTTTTAATTTGTGGTGCATACAAGGAAACTTCACCTTGCACTCCAAATTGATTAATTAATTAATTTCACTTTATTATGCTGGCCGGAGTGTGTGTATACCGTAGGGGAGGGGGGGGGGGGTATGAGGAGAGGGGAAGTGAGACCATTTAATCAAGGCTCCGCCCCCACGAAATTTCAACGCCGTTTTTGTCACATTCTGTAAATCTTCAATTCATCTCATATCTGTTTGGCAAACAACGTACTTTGTGAACACTGAAGATATGGAACCGTCCTGCAAGTAATGCACTGTAACAAGAGAGCAACACTCCCTGGATTTTCCAGGATGCAATCACAACCTCGTAGCTGATCTGTGGGTGTGGTGCTAAAGGACCTTTCAAGATTGGACAAGGTAGATGATTACTTATGACAGGTGCCACTTAAAGGTCGATACACACTAGGCGACAAGTGGTGGGGACTACTAGCTCGCTCCGTGTGTACTCTTTCCAAAACAAGTCGTTGCGACAACACACTTGTTTGGTGCACACGCATTGATTTCGGATGAGGAGGAGTGTGAAGAATTTCTCTTTTCTTTTCTCTTTCGTTTTCCTTTTCAGATACAAAGTGTTCTCGCAAGAAGGAAATATCATTCGAATAAAGCCATCTTATTTCCCCGTCACCGGAGGAGACAAAAATTATGCCATCGTTTATTTATTTCTTCCTCGCTTTTTTGCACCTTCGACCACAGACTC
>BLFK01000663.1:335734-343234 GCA_014634185.1 Astreopora myriophthalma | reverse complement strand
GCAGTGGAATCTGCATCTGGGAACAATGACACATTTACCTTGACAGAAGAAGTTGTGCCAGGGATTCCAGATTTTAAGGTTGGAGTCAGAATTTGTTTTCATATAGTTAATAATAATAATAATAATAATAATAATAATAATAATAATGATAATAATAATTAATTGACGACTTCCTTTTAAGGGCTTTTCGGGGTTGATATTAAAAAACCCCACAAAGATGAACACACCCCAACTGAATTGAAAGTCTTGTGATTTTTAGCTTGCTTAAACAGCATTTAAAGCAGGTACCTTTGCACTTTGCATTCCAAGATCTCCTTTCTGCACACCCTTGCCCCACCCCTCCCCTCCTCTTACCTATCCATAAGTTAGGTTAGTTTTTCTTCATGGTTAACACATTATTATTTCTCAGTGAATGCTATTTATACCCTGACAATCAATTGAGACCAGCTACTAGCTTGACAGAATAAGAACCAATTATGTCACATGAGTTGGGAACAAAATTAATATTTGGTTTTATGTCAGTGCATACAAACTGAGATGAGCAAGGCCCCTGCAGTTCGAATGAGAGAGGAGGGTTTTTTTTTGGGCTCAATTATTGCTCTTCCCCAAGTGGTTTTCTGCCTCATGTTTTGCACAATTTTTTATCTCAGTGCCTGCTGAGCTAGCAATCATCATGTCATCAAAGAGGGCCATTTAGTCCTCCTGATGAGCATAATAATCAAAGTCTTGCAGACAAATGATTTTTGAGGAGTTATATGTGGTTGTGGATTGCACCACTTCACTGCAGCTTGAGTCGATGAGAGTTGAGTCTGTAGAACCAAAATCACTCTGAAAGGCTCCGTGGTTTTAGAAGCAATGTCTCAAACGCAGAAAATTCTAGAAAAGCATGTTAAATTTGGCCAGTGCAAGTATGTTTTCCAAAATACTTTTCAAGCTGATCTTATAAGCTTGAAAAAAGGCAATATAGACCTTATCACTTTAAGCACCAGCCTTGGTTGTTCAAAAGGTGGATGAATCACCATCCAATGGATAAGCAGTAGCAAACCCAATTGAGTTATTCAGTGGATGGTGATTTACCCACCCATCAAACAACTGGGACCAGAAAAGAGTGTTGGGACAGAGAGTGCACTGTGAGTATGTTATGATTCAGTTGAAAGACTTTCAGGTCCAGATACACTAGGCGACAAGTCACTGAGACATGTTGCAGGGGGAAGTCACAGCAACAATTTGCCTTGTGTGACATGCTGAATTTTTGTGCAAATCTCTGTTGCTACGACAGAATTTTGTCTCTGCAGTCAGCTGCACGAATTTAAACTGCGTTGAATTCGTGCGGCTTATCGAGACAACAAAATGAGTGAAAGCAGTGCTTTGTACGGTGCTGTGATACGTCACTGAGACAAAACATAAATTAAAATAACGAGAGAGGCACTAATAATGGCAATAATGGCACCTCAGTAACTCGTTCAAAATGGTGACTGAACATGTGGGAAGAACAATCTCCGTGGATTCTTCCCCTTTAACATGGAATGTGAAAACAACTAAAATGTTAATCCAGTTCCATTAAGAAAATAGATGCCTGTGGGACAAAAATCACAAAAGATTACAGGGAAAAGCAACTCCAGAAGCAGATACTCTCATCCCTTTGGTTGAAAAGCTGGGGTGATCAAAGGTGTCAAAAAGCGAAGAAGAAATAAAGAAACGATGGCATAACCCATGTGCTTCAGCTTTACGTTACTTCAAGAAGCACTCTTATGGTGATGGGGAACTGAATAAGATGGGTTTATTGGAACGATATTTGTTTCTTGCGAGCACATTTTGCACCTGAAGAGAAAGGAAAGAGAGAAACGAGAAATTCTTCACATTCCTCCTCATCTGAAATCATTGCTTTCGCACCGAACAAGTGTGTTGTCGCTGCGACTTGCTTTGGAAGCAGTACACACGGAGCGAGTAGGCCCCGCGACTTGTTACCTAATGTGTCTCGACCTTTAAGTGCCACCTGTCATACGTAATCATCTACCTTGTCTAATCTTGAAATGTCCTTAAGCATCACACACACACACACACACACACACACACAGACCAGCTACGAGGTTGTGATTGCATCCTGGAAAATCCAGGGGGTGCTGGTCCCTTGATATTGTGCATTACAGGGAGGAGGGTTCCATATGTAGTAGATTGTTTGCCAAACAGGTACGAGATGAATTCAACAATTACTGAATGTGGCAAAAACGGTGTTGAGATTTTATCGGAGCGGAGCCTTGATTAAATGGTCTCACTTCCCCTCCCCTCATCCCCCCCCCCACCCTCCTTCCCTGTGAGCACACTCAAGCCAAGATAATACACTAAAAAATAATGAATCTGGAGTGCAAGGTGAACTTTACCTGTATCTACCACAAATTTAAACTCAGCAACCTCGGATACAGTTACCTCGTGCATGGTGTCGGGCAAAAGAACCGGATTTTTACTGTCACGAGTCTGGTCTTAGATCTGTCGCTTCGTATTCACCGCGCGGCGTGGCGGAAATCTTGTGATTCATTGTAATGTCGCGATACGTTACATGTGGCATAACTGCTTGCGGAACAAACCGAATATACGTTAAAGGTTTCATGCAAAATGAATCTGTACCTGCTCACGTTTGCCGAACTTTGTGTTGATTTTAATTCGTTTGAGCATGTAATGATGACATGGCGAACTTATATTTTGCTTTGCCAGGGGTGAGTGGTTTGAATCGGCGTTAAAAAAACTTACGGCGCCCACGTTCATTGCAACAGTGTTCCTCGAGAAAGCATCGTCGCAAATCGTCGTGTTTTAAACGCCTCGTTGTATGAAACGGGCGGTTTTTACGAGCGAGGCAAAAACATTAGATTGCTCATTGAGTCTTGCAAGACGAATAGTACAATGCGTTTTACAGGGACGAGGGTCACACCATATATTTTCAATGTATCACAAAATAGGTTGTTTGCCAAAAGGGTATCAGATGAATTCAAGAATTAGAGATGTGACAAAAATGGATTTGAAATTTGGTCGGTACGAGTTTGCTCACTCCCCCTAGCCTCCCCTCATACTCCCACTCGCTCATAACAAAATAAACTGAAAGTAATTAATCTGGAGTGCAAGGTGAACCGTCCTTGTATCTACTACAGATTTAAACTTAACAACATAGGATACAGTTACCTCGTGCATGGTGTCGGGCAAAAGAACCGGGTTTTTACTGTCACGAGTCTGGTCTTAGATCTGTCGCTTCGTATCCACCGCGCGGAGATGTGGCGGATATCTTGTGATTCATTGTAATGTTGTCCTGATATGTTACTTGTGGCGGAGCTGCTTTAACTGAAAAAATATTTCTCGAGAAATCATCCTTGCAAATCGTCGCATTTTAAACGCCTTACGACCTTAATTTTGTAAACAACGAGCGATTTTTACTTGCGAGGCAAAGAAATTAAATTGCTCACTGAGTCTAGTTTGAAGAGTCATTTCTTGTGCTATGCGCGCTTGTTTGTCCAGCTTATCGTCGCTTGTCAAATTCTGGCGGAAAACAAAGAAAAGTAGGAAGTTGCGTGTGACACAAGCCAAAGTAATTGAATCTGTTGACACCGTTATCCATGTTTGCCTTTTAATCTTCTTCAAGCCACAAGTGTAGCGGCAGCTGCCGCCCAAAAAGGGAACATTTTACACCATAAAACGCGAAACTCGAGGGCCCCATCTTTCTCCAGTCTCCATTGTTTTACTCTGCGGTTTTTACCGCACTAAACAATAAAGGTTACTGAGTCGCCAAGACCTGCTCGCCCTTCACTCTCGCACGCAATAGCAGCCTAACGAGCGGTTCCGAACCGATAGCGCAAAGTTGTCTTAAATAGCCTGTTTTTTCTCTCGTAATTTGTGCATGCTTTTTTGTATGAAGAAGAAAATTTGCCTTTTGCTAACTAGCTCCTTCGGGGCCCATTTTTATACATATATATTTTTTATTTTGAAGAGAAATTTTGATTTGGAGGAAGTGCTTTGTGGTATTCAGGAAAGGTCCAATTCCAATTCTGCGAATTCACACTGAAGTGCTGTCGCGAAATTTCGCCCACCAGAATTGTCAATTCGCCCACCAGAATTGTCAAACTGAGCTTGCGGTGATGTAATGACCTCAACCCCTTTTCGCGTTTTTTTTTTTTGTTACATTACTTGCCATCTGTTCAATCTGTAAACCATGTTAACACTCGGCCGCTAAGGTACTTTTGTCCGCACTTTGGATTTATTTACCCCGATATAGCAGACGTCCTGCCATCTTCCTGTAGTTTTTCTTTTTCACATGCAGTTTTCCTATAAGGGGGTCAAACTTCTGCAAATTAAGCACTTACAATTTTTTACACCGTCTCACACCATAATAGAAGGCTGCTTAACAAATACCAGCCTGCTGTGTTGAAGATTTCTCCATTGGTAAAACACTTTAATTGATATTTTCCAAAGAGCTATTCCAGTAGCAAAGTCCTTTCCGGGGGTTTATTTTCTATAGGTTTCCTAGTCTGAGAAAAGTGTATGAAAAACGTTTTTTTTTTTAAAGGCGTCCGCGAAGAAAAAACTCAGTTCGTGATTTGCGTAGCTTGGCTGCATCCTCAGACGCCGGCTAAGCATTTGCCTTGGATACTCAGTGAGTGAAAGTCAGTAAATCTTTTAAATCCTACTGAGTTCAGTTATAAAACCCTGATAAGATAGGATACCCGGTATTTCTTTAATTGAACGTCACTTTGTCGGAATTAATTTGTTGGAAAGGACAGTCTTGAGCCTGGATTTTATTTTTTTGGCCGATTTAAATATTGGAGTTTAAGCCATCCTACCAAGACTTTCCTAAGACAATGACTTCTATCTAATTTTAGGATGTTAGCGAAAGGGTGGCGTCACCCTGGATACGCAAGAGAGTGGCATCGGCCTAGATATTGTTGGGTGTGGGGAAAATGCGATTTCTATGATATTTCAAAACATCCCACCAACGAAAAGACGCCGAATCATGTTAGATCACCGGCCTAAACTGCACCCTTTTTCGTGCCCATGCCACAGTCGATTTTACGAAATTCAACATGTGTTGACCGTAATTAGCTTTGTCCATCACGTTTAAACGTTAACCTGATTAAATAGTGGATTTTAAATGATGCATACACTGCCTCGCTGCATCTTGCGGTAACGCGGGAAACGACCAGAATGAACAAAATTGTGATTGGTAGGGACTGTTAGAGCTGTGGACGACAAAAAGCGAAATCAGACGGAGTGAATGGAACGTTCGGCGCACAATGTTACGCAATATCTAACGCGCGATATGCCTCAGTTTTCACATCAAAAGATTTTGCACGAACACTCTCATAACTGGGAAAAAAATATCAATAGTACAAGTGATATTCTGAATAACAGACGAATAACAGCTACAGTAGGATTGATGTTCACCGCAGTTCATTTAAGTGTCGCCAAATTCCAGTTCCCGGTGTTATGCTTAGGAACATCGTGTGCTGAACAAGTTACATAACCGCCATGAAAAGTTACCTCATACAATTCGTGTTGTAAGAGTCCGAAATATCCCTGCAGGCTCTCACGAGACTCACGAGACTGACGAGCAGCTCCGTAAATTCAATAGTCCAGTAGTGTCTTATTCCATTATTCCAGGATAAATCCGTGCATACATGAATAAATCAGCTTCATTCGCTTGATTGGTGGATATCACCGGAGACCTGCTCATCCCACGCGTAAACAAAATGCAAGAATCAAAACTTCGCGAAATTAAGGTAATGTCTGTTCATTCGTGCGAAATCTTTCAGCTTCCATTCTACTTCTTTTCGAAATCTCTCTCCGATCCGTTTCTCTAGTAAACATGAATTGCTCTGCCTTACAGGGAAAATGTACGGAGGAGTGCAACCTGAAAGTGGTGAAGGATTTCGTCAAGAAACGATTTCCAATCACTGCTTGGCTGCCAGAGTATACTCTCAAAACCCTACAATGTGACTTGATTGCCGGTTTAACGGTCGGTCTTATGGTTGTACCACAAGGCTTGGCTTACGCTCAACTAGCTGGTCTTCCTCAACAATACGGATTATATTCGGCGTTTCTAGGTTGTTTTCTTTATTGCATATTTGGGACAAGTAAAGACATTACCCTCGGACCAACTGCAATTATGTCGCTGATGGTTTCCGCTTATGGGTTTCCTGAAGATCCTCGATATGCAGTCGCCCTGACTTTACTCAGCGGAATTATTTTGCTTGCGATGGGGTTTCTTCGTTTAGGATTTGTGGTTAATTTTATTTCAATTCCCATCGTGTCTGGTTTTACGTCTTCAGCTGCTGTAATCATCGCGTTTAGTCAACTGAAAGATGTGTTAGGATTGAGGAATATACCACGGCCGTTTGCTCAAAATGTGTACTACACCTTCAAGAACATAGGCCAAACCAGGAAATGGGACATTACTTTGGGCATCATTTGTGTCGTATTCCTGGTTGCGCTTAGAAAAATCGGGAGACTTCAATGGGTGAAGCAAAAAGATTCGTCTGATTCTAAATGGTTGAAAGTGGCCAAGAAGGCAATTTGGTTGATTTCGATCAGTAGAAACGCGCTCGTAATCCTCATAGCGGCAATAGTGTCTTCGATCTTGTACAATCACGGTCGTAAAGACACTTTCACTTTACCAGGGCATATAGAGCCAGGCCTGCCGCCTGTTAAGGTATTGTGCTTTTTTGCGTCTTGTTATCATTTTCTTCGAAAGTGTATTTTCATTCGAAATGACACGTCTCTTTATGGAGCATGCATAAATTTGGGGCAAAAATATATATTTTTTTTCGTTGTTAAGAACAAATAACACGAAAATGAATTGTTTTTTCCGTGAAAGGAGGATCGTTCAGCAGTCTCGCCTAAAAAGAATCGTTGACAAGAACTGTTGCCGAAATTTCGGACAAATAAAGTTCTCATCTGTCGCAGTGAGGTTTCCCTGAGCATTTGATTGAAAAAGATACAAATTCTTGCCAACACGTGCTTATTGTCTAGCAACGTCCTTGACCTATGATTGTCACGTTTGACCAATCATGCATTTATCTGTTGTTTATTTTAAACACATGCACATTCGGCTTTCTTAAAACTCGACCATGACCGTGATAAGAGATTATTATTAATTGCCTAAGTGAACAGTGGTGTATCATATACCCAATTAAAAAATAAATAAATAAATAAACACACACAAGCCCATTTAAGTGGATGAGTCATAAAACTGCCATACTTGTTCTCAGTAAAATAAGAAAATACAGTTCTTGGCGCCGAGTGATTTGGATTGAAGCTCTCATAGGTCACAAAAAAGAGAAGTTACTAGAATCAATACAGAACCTGCAATATACCACCTTGTTATTACAACCACAAAAATTAAGTCAGTCAATTCTCATTTTTCAAACTTATTTCCTTGGTTGCCCTGTTATTATGGCTAAGATTTTAGGGTGGATGTCCCCTGTGTTTTACTCAATTATACTGTTAAGGGATGGGTGACTC
>BLFK01000663.1:325287-333114 GCA_014634185.1 Astreopora myriophthalma | reverse complement strand
GGGGTACCAAGCCTCAGGCGAGTGACCTTCCCCTCTTTAGTTTTCAGTGTATTTGTTTGAAGGTTGGACTTTTCAAGTTTATTTTTTTCTTTACCTTTTTTTAGGGATTTTCACAGGAGCAGTGGTTCTGTTGGCCCTTGGTGTTCTTACTCCTTACTTTAAGTACATTCCAAAGGCATCCCTTGCTGCCCTGATCATGTCATCGGTGGTGACCATGATTGAGTATCATATACTGCCAAATATCTGGAAAGTACGACGCCTTGACCTGGTACCACTGGCTGTCACATTCTTTGGTTGTTTCTTTGATATTGAAATTGGCATTTTAACAGGCATTGGTGTTGCATTGTGCATTCTTCTGTACCGCATTGTTTGGCCCAAAGTGTCCAAAACAAGCTGTGGGGATTACATTCTGTTGAAGGTACAGGGTAATCTTAGTTATCCAGGCGTTGAACATATCAGCAATGAGATTCAGAAGGCCTCAAATGCAGATCCTCCACCACCTGGCATAGTAGTTGATCTGTCATTGGTCACAAGCATTGATTTTACAGTCACCCAAGCGCTCCTCACTGTCCTTGAAGAGATGACCAACAAGAGAATCCCTGTTTTCTTCTTTGGCGTGCAAGCCGAGGTGCGTGATATGATGGTCCAGTCTGGAATTGACTCTGGAATTATAAATCAAGGCGAAGAACATGTTATTGATACAATTAATTCACTAGAGGTAGTTTCACAACGTTAGACTTTTCTGTGTAGCTGTGATCCACTGCACTGTCCTAAACAGTACGTAAATAAATTTAACAGAGAATGAAGGCTCTACCCACACTTGTCATATTTCAAAACATTTTCTACAGGCTGAGATAGATATACTGCTGCAGACACTTAAACATGAATGAAAAAGCAATTGCTTTTTTTTATTTGTTCCTTTAAAAAGAGTTCAAGCTACATGTATGAAAGGTGACATTGAAAGGCCTCATAGCATTTTGATAAACACACCTCTACACTATGCTTTCACTCTGTGTAGCCATCGATGATGTAAAGCACAAGGAACAAAAACAAGAAACAACAATAAGCCAACTTGATGCCGAAATAATGGAAAATTAGGTGCATAAAATGCAGGTTATTATCAAATGAAGAAATTGAACTTGTGTCAAGAACTGGTATTTTGTTAATGAAGGCAGAATATTGGTCCATTTAAGAGAGAGTGCCCTGAAAATGATTTAGACTGTGAAGAATAACAATTTTATTTATATATATATAGATATTGCATACTAGTCCAATTCGTGTATACTTAACCCAAAGAGCTGCAGTCTGACTACTTTTATGATCAGCAGTGTTTATTATTTGGTACTAATTACATGGGAAAAATCAGTCAAGTTCCTTTTTTTTTGTTTTCCATCATGGTCTCATATGGTAATTAACCATGTGCTTGTACTTCTCAGTGGTGTAGCAGCTTTCGTAAGCTTGTAATTCTACTGGCCTTCTGGTGTAACAGCAGCTATTGTTTTTAGGGTGAGATGCATTGCTTCTGTTGTTAGTGTTATTGTTGTGTGGAAGGGTAACGAACCAATGATGTGAGTCGTTGCGAAAGCTGCTACATGGCTCGTGCTTCTCACTGAAAATAAGCCGTGTTAGCTGGGGTTACTACTTGGATTGGTGACCATGCATAATATCCGTGTTGTTGACTTGTTCTTGTTTTTTTTTCTTCTTGTTTGCGGAATAGTACAAGCAACACTGCCGGCAACACCGTTTATTGATGCTACACTGAATGTTGACATAAGCATCTCTATTTAAGTCTATTTGTTCATATAAACACTGACTGTTGACAGCCATTCATCAATCAATGCATACCATGTGAAAACACCTCCAGGCGTCTTCTTAAAAATGCAATCTGCTGGTCTTTTGAGTCATGGTGCTCACATAATAAACATGATCACTAAGGTCATAAAAGGAATTTTAATTTACCATAATTGCAAGATAATGCTGTTGGAATCAGTGACACAGAGAGAAATGCTCATTTTAAGTGACAAATTGACAGTCTGGGAACCACTTAGGTCATTTAGTTTTGAATTGGTCAGAACAAAGATTCAGTTCTACCTTTTTAAACTTAGAGTTGATTAAGTAAAACGTGTTAGCATTTTCAGTTATCTTTGTCAGTTGATAACAAGGTTTTGCAATTCATTTTTTTCCTCTAAGCCTAAATTCAGAGTGATTTGAGCATTCATGTTACGTTGTTGTCTTTCCATATTGCTGTTTACACAATTCTCGTAAGTTACAATAGCCTTAAATTTCACAGTAAAGCATGCATGTGAAAGATAACAAAGCTAACAAAGCTGTTTCACAAACAGAAAAAAACAAAATGAACAACCAAATTTTGAAGGGATGCCAGCCATTTGTGTGACATTCAATGTGAAACCTGCCATGGGCTTTTATCATGCGGTGGCCATGTTGGTAAGGAACAATAGAACTTGTACCTGGAACCTCGAGTTGATAAGTTTGAGAACAAGTTCCAGGGGTGGGACAAAACAAAAATTTTCAGTCCCTCGGGACTCAAAATGGTCGCCGTGTGATAAAAGACAATTTCAGTGCACGAGGTTTAGATATCTATTTTTTACTGAATGCATATTGGGGATACCATAACAGCAAAGAGGTTAAATCTTTCTAAATGGTGCCAAATTTTATTAATAGAAGTAACATTTGATATTTTAGACATAACTTACTTAGATTGACACAATTTGCTTGTTTTTAATAGTATTAATATTCAAGGTAAAACCTACGTTATAAATTGTTTCTAGAAAAAGAATGCAGTTGTAAACTCAAAATGGTTATGTTTGTCATCTTGACTTATTTTCAAGTATCGATCATGAGAGAGTGGAGTAACAGTCACTGAATTTAAACATGTAATGCCTACGTAAGTGTGAACGAATGATCTTGCATTCAGGTGCAGTAAATAATGCTCGGTAAACACTTGACATAACTTCAAAGCAATAGTATTCAATTTAGACGTGTTCTCACAGGTTGAACAAATGCCGGTAATTATTGCTTATGTAAATTATGTAACTGCACTGTGACACTTGTTGAAATAGACCATTAATTTGTAGAAATGCATAGTTTACTGCCAAGACCAGAATGCTTTGAGTGGCTTCTATTAACAGGCAAATTTTGCCAGTTGTCTCCATCCCCAGGAGAGTAGAAAAACCTGAGTAGTAAAGTGAGGCCATCATGCAAATAGCACATTTTCAATGACTGTTACTCAAAATAATTAAAAATAATAATATGTTGTCAACATGACTTTGAAACATCATATTTTTTTGCTAATTTTTATTGTTAACTGTATTTCCAAAAATGGTTATTTAGAGAAATGATTCACAAAATTATTCTTTACAATGTATTTAAAGTGGGATGTTAGTGGTGATGGCTCTTGTATAGCAGAGATAAGTAACAAGAGTCATTGGATGTTATGTAATTTGCCTACAACACATTTTAATTAAGGTTTAATTAGCATTTTAAGAGAGACAGATAAGAGAATGGTGGCTTTTTACTTCTGGGCCGAGTTGTTTGAAGCAGGGGTTAGCGCTAACACCAGGTTGAGTCTGATTAAAACCTATAGGTTGTCATGGAATTTATCCAGGGTTAGCACTGAGCGTGCTTCAAACGACTTGGCCCTGTGGCTTAAAAAAAAATTGCAGTCAAGTGAATATGTTCAGCTGCTATGCACGAAGCATAGTTTAGTGATAGAAAAACCACATGAATGTCTCTGTACATGACCAAGACCTTGAAACCCACGACCTTTGGCTTACCTCCTGGTCAGCCAACCTGGTTGTACTTCTTCATTAAGTTCTATGGAGTTCAGTTGCAGTTTTTTTCTTCACACTTGCTATCAGCTTCATAATTAGAGAGGTGATCTAATTAACTTTGCTGTGACATATTGGTTATGTAAGAAACGAGCTTGAGGTATACAGTTAGGTATAATAATAATATATTGGACTTAGAAAGTAATCATTAGTGAGCTGCAGTATGGTATATGTAGGGGAAAATGGAATTTTAATTACATAGTTGTAACAAATAGGGAGAGCAAATACCTTGCTTCTGTGCCAGTTTCTGTTATTCTTAATGCATTTGTTTAACTAATGAGACCTTAACAGAGAAATGGGATTGCTACTCTGGAGTATTACTTACGTATACTTACATTATTTTTTCTACTGTGAACAAAGAAACTTAAAAATAAACAAACTTAACAGAGGAATGGGATTGGGATGTATTACAAAAGTGTAAGTTGCATTATATTTTCTGGTGTGCAACTCAGTTAAGGAAGAACAGAGCATGCAGTTTTCAAAGCAAGGATTTAATTTTATTACTTGTAAGGTGCTAAGTAGTTTTAGATTCATCAAATACCTTTTCAGAGACCATCATTATTTGTATTTAACCTTAAATTGGGTGGGTTCTAAAAAATAGGGTATCATGATCATGACAGTACTTTTGTTGCCAACAGAAGATAAACAATTTGTAAAATTACCAATTTGTAAAATGCAAATGTCAGAAATTCAAGAACAGTCTGAGGTGGGATCTATAGCGAGTGTCGAATCCTTTTAGAACTTCATAATATCCAAAATACCTCACAAGATCTCTTTTTGCAGATTTAATGGCAATTCATCAAAATGCAAAAATATGCATTTATAATCCCTTTTAACTTTAAGGGATTATAATACAGTGGGACTTCTTTTTTTCCATATTTTCACTTTTGCTAAATATCAAAAGCCCTATATCCCCATGGAAAAGAAACAATGCATGGCTTTCATTTTAAAGGTCTAACATCAAATATAATAAATAATAATAAATAACACTATTTTTTTCTTAGAGTCCTGGTAGATTTTTGGCAACCATTATTTGACTTGTATATTCATTCTAGAGACAAATTAACCCAATTGCAATGATTGTGGTAGTGGTGATAATAATATTGTAATAATTTCCAGATTAAATGGTTACAGAAAAGGTACAAAGATATCTAGTTTTTTTCCGTAAACAACCAGATTTGACCAGAGGGATGTACATGTGATGTGACATTTTTCATGAATGTACAACACACCCACTTATTTTACAATTTATGGTCAGTAGATTCTAGAAATAAAGCTTTTTATTGTGGGATATTAGTGTCAAATGACTCTCTGTATACATAGAACATTGGTGGGTGATGGAAGCCACTATGTCCGGGTGGTACGTTAGGGCCTCTGTAGTACCACTTGCAAATCATTCAATATATCCATGCTAACAAAGTGTTGGGGAAGACTAACAATAGACAATCTAGCATTAGTTTCACCCAGACCTTCCTGGCAGGAGGGAACAGGTGGTGGTAGTACACCATAGTATGTTAGTATGCTTGGGTAATCAAATGGTGATGAGTGAAATTAGGGAATAATTTCATGTGCATTTTGTCCAAAATCAAATAATTTCCCAAGCCTTTAGGCTCGAATACCTTTACCTGAGCCTTTAAGGCTCAAATGCAGTATCAGAAAACCCAAAATTAATTTCCCAGGGAAGCATGCCTAAGGTTGATGTCTAGAAGCCTAATACCTAAGACCTGTGTATGAACTGGAAAAATCAAGACCTAGAAAACTAAGACCTTGAAAACAACCTCAAAAACTTTGTTGATGAACTGTCTTCAATGCAAAGTCTTCCACCTGTAAGGTACTTGAGGTCAGCTCTCAGTGTCGTGCAAAGCAAGATTGATGCAATTCAAAGTCAGTAAACTGTTGATCAATAGACAAAGTTTTCGAAGTCTTAGGTCTCAGATCTGAGTTTTCTAGACACCCTCCCCCAGATATTCTCACACCTTTTGTGCTCTTTTGAAAGCAGTTAGGGATGTCACAATACCCACCAACAAAAAAGGCTGTAGCTACCCTTTTTGTAATTTGAGGCAAGCGAGTCAGCGTTGAAGGTGTGACCATCTAAGGGGATCTGGGGGCATGCTTCTCCCAGAAAATTTTGAAATCTAGAGAGCTCAGAAATGAAGGTTTCAGCATTCTCCATGAGATATTTTGCCAAAAAAAAAAAGAGAGATCAACCTTGATCAAGTGTAAAATGGCAGGTATTTTTGGACAAATTAGGGGGCTGTAAATTGTCTTTTGTCTTTTCTTTGCTGTTTCATCAATGATTGAGAGATGTCCTTGTCTAGTGTGGACAGTATTGAAAACTTAATCTCAATGAAGATCTTGCCAGCATCAGTGAGTGGCTTATTGCTAATAAGCTTACACTAAATAAATCTAAAACTGAATTCATGATAACAGGTTTTTGGCAAAGATTGAATACACTTCCCCATTCTCCCTCTCTAAAAATTGATGCGGCCCTGATAAGTCTGGTGCCAAGCACCAAATCTCTTGGTGTTTATATCTAGATGAAAACCTGACTTAGAATGTACACATTGAGAATCTATCTAAGAAGATTGCTCCTGGTATTTGGTCCCTGAAGCGTATTCGACCCTTTTGTCCTGCAAAAAACACTGCTATTTTATTTACAATTCTTTGGTGAAACTTCATTTCAATTACTATAACGTTGTCTGGGGTAACTGTAACAAAACTCTTGCCCTTAACTCCAAAAACTACAGGATGGTGCTGCCAGAGTCCTGACCTCTTCTACTTTTGAACTGGAGAAAGCTTGAATCTCAATCTCAGATACAAAAAACTTGCATGGTACATAAATCTCTGAATGGACTTGCACCTGGTTATCTTCGATCTAGATTTGTTGAGTGTAGCGCCATTACTGACTATTCTCTTTGCAACACTGAAGATAAACTTGCTGTTCCCCTAACCCTCAAGAACAGTGTGGTGACGAGAACACCAACTAAAACTACTTTTCCTAATATTCCTTAAATTCGAACGACTGTCCCGAACTGACTGAATACTTTTCACTCGGACCGAATAGTTTTCACTCTTCGCTAACCGTTATTTAACGAAATTCCTATGCAAATTTTGAAAACTGAAAATACATTTGTCCAATCATTGTCCTTTGAGACACACAATGCACGCTGGCTTAACACTACTTCATTACGTAGTCCTTTTGTCCAAACAGTTTCAGATATAGTGGTGTGGTGTCATGGAACAGTTTGCCAATTCATTTGCGGCAGGCTAGGTCTCTAGAATAATTTCACACTGGCTGCAGCGGCTTTTTTTAGTGTTATTGCTTAATTAATTTACATGGCTCTCATGTAAAGTAGTTTAATTAATTTATTTGTAGTTTTAGTTTTCGATTGATGATCTTTTAAGTATTTTATAGTGAGTAAATATATTAAGTAAGTAATAAGTAATTAAATAAGTAGTAAATATTTTCATAAGTAAGTATTTCAGATTCATAAGTATGTAAGTATTACTTAATTTATACGTAGTTTTAGTTTTATGTACTGATGAGATAACTAAGTTATTTGATTTGATTTGTTAAAATTATGCTTTTCTGGGTTACCCCCGATACAAATAAAATCCACGGTTCACCTGATCATGGACCATTTGAATTTCCCTGTCACGTGCCTTGCCAAGAAACATAACCCTCCTTTAGCTTCCAAATGGTACGATACATACATGATACATGGTACGTTGAACTGCAAAACTCACCTTATCTTTATATCTGTCGATAGCTCGATCTGTATTTTTCAACGACAAGAAAACCAACCAGTCCCTCGTGAAAACGAGAATACTGTAGTTCAAGAAATCAATCTAGTTTTCAGTATATTCAATTTCCTGGTGACATCGTAGAGCCGCAAACACGTCATCTGGTCGAGTTTTCCGTCGTAAACCTCAAGCAAATTGTCCGCATTTACCACGAACCTGATCACGAACTTTACAT
>BLFK01000663.1:310287-320287 GCA_014634185.1 Astreopora myriophthalma | reverse complement strand
TTCGTAATGCAATAATTCTTTCAAAACCAAATGAATAGACTGCAAAACAGTCATTTTTTGCGAACGCAAGCGATGGTCAATATTTGAACGAAAGGTCTGGAGCGAGTCCAGAAACGACGAGGGAGAATGGGGAGAGACACTAAAAAGTACAACTGTCCGCCATGCATGTATTAAATTGGTTCAAAATTACCCGTTCTTCCAGCATTGGGAAATTCCCATTGGTTTAATTCTGATGCAACCTGTCATCAAATGTCAATCAAACCTCATCAAAAATATACAGATGCCGTTTCACAGTAAAGACGAAGTAATTCTCGCGGGAAAATGGACGACGTTGACTTGAAAACATCCAAAAACGACTGTTTTTCAGCCTACCAAATGAAAAGCAGCTTGTGACATGAGATGGGGCATGGTCTTGTGCCTCATCCTAGGTTGCAATCAGTCATTGCACTAATGACTTCTGGTTTTATGTAACTTGTGCATCTCATTACAGGAAAATCCCAACGAGAAAAGGTGAAATTTAAGCAACAAAAATTATTCGAGGTCAGGTGCACTTTAATAGTCACCTTAATTAATGGTTAAAATTCTTATGAAAAATTATTTGGAACTCTCTTGAACACCCCAATAAACTTGTAAAACAGCATGAAATAACAAGCATTTTTTAATTAGTAACATTTAAACTGCAAGCATCACAATACCAGTTGTCTTTTAAAGAAGCAAATCAATAAACCATATAAATTCATTAAAGTTAAATTATCAGAAAATTATTGGTCATACCTATGCTCCACAAACTGTTTACTTAACCATTCCTTGACTTTTTTTCCTGCCAACAGTGAGAATTTCTTTTGTAGAAAGTATGGTATCTATACGCAATATTAAGGGTTTGACTCTCAACTCTGCAGCTGTTTGGATGGTACTTGTACACACCCAGATTTTGATTTCGTGCTTTCATATATTTATTTGTTTCAGTACCAATCAGGACAAAAATTTCTACTACACACCCCATTACAAGTTGCTGTCGAGGCAAGTTGTTTTGACTTGTCTAGCCTTACCTCATAGTTTCCTCACAGTTTTAACTGCATACTTACTGGCTATGAGCAAAATGTATACGTTCTACTCCATGTACCAAAGTCTCCCTGGTGTTAATAATAGTTTGGGTTAAGCATAATTTCATCCTACCTAATGTGGCCTTCATATTAACTCATTAATTTTTGTCCATTTGTTTAATAAAAGTAAAGTGCCTATGAGGTAGGCCAAAATAATATTGATGCATATTTGATTCAAGGCATTTCAAAATGGCAAAGAACAGTGTTTTATTTCTTGAAAATTAATTAATACTTCTCTCTAGATCTCAATCACAGGATATTTGAGGTTTTGTTAAAAAAAAAAAAAAATCAAAAGAATGGTGATGCCAACATTAGTTTCAGCTTGCAAATAAATCGCAAAATGAAGAATATCTGTCAAAGTGTTGGACTGATGGACTGACTTATGGAAAGAGATCCGGGAAGGCACGTACTGACACCAATAATACTGTCTTGTTGCCATGGCAAGACTGTCAGCTGTAGTCTCTACCATGAACCAAATATTTTCTGCCTTTCTGACAAGATAAGGAGAGAGAAAGGTGGTCCTTCTAAAAACAAACAGTGTCCATGTTAGATTAAGTCTTCTGACTCATAAGCCCATTATTAGGGAGCTTTAGCAACGAGGACGGCAACGGCGACGGGAACGTCACAAAACAGTAGGTTTAATTAGTAAAAACAATCGCTCTGCACGCCCTGCATGTGCGTTTTACAATTTGGTACATTTCCTTGCCGTCCTCTCCAAAACAGCAACGTCAAATGACCAAAATCAGCGGCTTTGGGAGAACGTCAGCACACGACATTGAATTTTTCGATCTCTCTCCAAATTTAAACGCCGTTTTTGCCAGTTTCATTGTTGGATAGCAGAGATAAATTCTGCATTTTAAATGAGTTGAATTAATTGCGAAGTGATTACAATGACGCGAATTCCTATTTTGAATCAACGTTCTCGTTGCCGTTGCCGTCCTCGTTGCTAAAGGTCCCTATTAGTGAGTGACAGTGATTAAAACAAGAAGTTTGAAAGTACATGAAAATGTTTATACAGTTAAATCTTGAAGCAAAACTGTTGTTACAGGAACAGCACAGCAGGTGTCATTAGGTGTTTCTCCTGATGCAACTTACAGGCAGCAACTTTGAGCACAATTTCTCCAATATTACCAGAGATATTCTTGATTCAATTATTGTCAGTTACAGTTCTTCATACTTTGACTCAGTAACTTGGCACAGACTGTCCAGCATTACACCAACGGCATTTATCATTATGGCCTGTGCATCCCCATGTGCACTTTCATGGTGAAACTACTGAGAAAATTCCTGTATGAGGGCCATACACATTAGTGTGAGCAGGGCCAGAAAAAGGCATAGGGCCCTGTTGGGAACATGTACAGCTCTGTCTAATGTGATTTTAAAGGGTTTTGTCGTGTCTAAAGCAAATACAAACAAGATATTACTTTTCTGTTCAAATTTGTAGCTTGTAGCTATTTTTTCCTGAATTCATCCTCTGAGTGCTCATGAATAGTATAAAGAGGCCACATGATAAAATGGTTATTGCCTGAGTTTGGGTCGAACCAGACAGGATAATATTTGGCCCTTGGTGATGGTGCATGGAGCTCACTGCACTCAGCCCTCCCACTCAGTAATAGGTACATAGTCATTTTTTTCGAACACTGCACAAACCTTTTGCCCTTACCTTTTTGAATGCAATTTGACAAAATAGTCACACTACAGAAAAAGTCACTTTCTGTATGTTTATGCATACAGCTCTTCAGGTATAATGAATGTGCATGAAACAACAATTATAGCAATGAATAAATAATAAAAACATGAGAATAAAAAAGCTACTAGAATAGTGATGGTAACAGTAACAATAAAGCAACAGCAATTATAACAACAACAGAAATGTTGTGCCCATTCAAATAAAGCAGTTCAGTCAAACCCTCCATGAGCTCAACACCTGCCTAAGTATCTGCCCAGTTGCAGGGCTGGGGGTTATAAAAATTGATGTTATAAATTTAGAGACTGAAGAAATTTTCTGGGGCCCCCAATTTGGTGTATGTTAACGGGGGGTTGGCTACACCCTCCATTTGCTCTGTGGAAGTAAAGGTTTAGCATTCTTGATATTTTTTATTGAAAATTGACTGTTTTGTTTGTTGTAGATGCCTGAAGTTTAAGTAATCATAGTTATTAAGTACAGTGGCTCCTTTGAGTCTCTAGAAAAAATTAATAGTCAGTTTATTTACCAGTATCTACAAATTTGCCTGCAAAGCTAGTCAATTCATTTATTTACAAATTTGTAAATAGGCAATAGGACATTGTATCCCCTACTAGGCCTATGTATGCAACACAAGCCCCATTGTAAGAACAACTCATATTCAACCTACCATTCAATAAAGAATAACAATAACATAAATCAACTAACAACAGCAGGAAAAAAAAACTGGTAATAAAATCATCTGGAACATGCTTGTAAGATATTAATTTCATTTGCCGGCATTTGAGGCTGACAATTTTGCAAAATAATAATTTATAATTGATATATTTTTCTATCCCTTCCAAAACTACAAATCGTCCATGTTTTTACAGATTCTGTGGACCTTCTCCATCTACCTTGAGTCAGTAGCCATCTTGCCACAGCTGTTTATGATCTCCAAGACTGGGGAAGCAGAGAGTATCACCAGCCATTACCTGTTTGCTTTGGGTGCCTATCGTGCTCTGTACATTGTCAACTGGATCTATCGCTACTACTATGAAGGATTCTATGATTTTATTGCCATTGTTGCTGGATGTGTTCAAACAGCACTTTACTGCGACTTCTTCTACTTGTATATTACTAAAGGTAATGATTGGTGCCCTACAGTTTGTTTACAATTAAGTTGCAGTTGCCGTAGTTTGCTGTGAAAATTTGTCTTATTGCTTGCTTTGTATTTAATATTGCTACTGGTACTAGCCTCGCTAGCATGTGCAAAATTTAAAGTGAATTGTTTCCCTCTAATATGAGGGTGGTACAATCAGGGCTTTCATACGGTTTGGGAATGCTGGCTGAACAAGGAAAGTAGCTGGCTGTTTCTTAAAGTGCACCTAACCCCCCAAAGAATTTTTTGGCTACAATTCATCTTTGCATCTGTTTGAAATGCATTGTGCCTATTTTTTCCCATTTTTGCCAAATCTTGACATTTTGCAGGCTTCCAAAACTTACGAAAAACTAAACATCATTTGGTACACGACCGAGTCAAAAGGGGCATGGGTCCATTCCTGATTTGATGTCACAAACTGTTTTGCATGCATGTTTACAAATACTTAATGGCATGTAAATCAGTTCGTGACATCAAATCAGGAATAGACCCATGCCCCTTCTGACTCGGTCATGAACCGAATAAGGCTCAGTTTTGAAGCCTATAGAAAGTTAACATTTGGTGGAAAACAGGATAAAATTCTCAGTGTGTTTCAAACAGGAATAAAGATTTATTTTAGCAAAAAATATGTTTTGGGGTTAGGTGCACTTTAAAGGTTACCCTGCAGTGTTGCTGTCATATTAATTTTAGGTCATTGTCAAACTCCAGCTGACCTAAGCAACTGGCTATTCTCACTATGGTATGCAAGCCCAAATAGCCAGTTGCCAGCTACTAATGATGAGTACATGTAGATCAGGACTCACAGGTCATGTACATCTTTGGGGGCATGTGTGCTACTTGGGCTAAAATTCTCAGCTGACAGCAGAATATTGGTCACACAGCTGAACTGGTGCACTGGTGATCGTTTTATTTTAGTAATTGAAGAGCTCCTAGCAAAAACGTTCTTTGTGACGTTTGAGCGCGTGTGTTTTGTCATTATTTTTGTGAAATTGCAGCCAAATTTTGTGCAGTAAACAGTTATTGAATCACCTATCCCATGTTGAATGAAAAAGCTAAAAACTGGGCACAAGATGATGACATACGGCTTTGAACAATTCACTCCACTTTAGTGCTGTTGATTCAGCCGTGGTTTTGCAAAATGATAAAAGAAAAACAAAAACACGGAAGGTCTGTCAACTAAGAGGGTATGGGCTCTATTAGCCCATAACAGACCATGAGAACCCTTCTATTTGCTTGGTATACTGATACAAAGTCTCTTACGTTTTTGCCAGGAGTCCTTCAACTGTGATTTTGTGTGAGGCAGCTAAAAGAATTGTTTGATTTTTCAGTTCTCAAAGGAAAGGCCCTGAAATTGCCAGCTTAAAAAAGCAAGAGTGAAATGACAAGGTGAAGATGACTGGAACAGAGATAACTTGCCACCAAGCTTGACTCAACATTAATATTGTCAGGTTTTATTCAAGGAATTAACTCTCAGCTTTTTAGTTTCTTCAATAAGAGTTAATACAGTTACATGTAGATTTGGTATATTTAACTCGGAGTTTGATAATATAATAATTTTAGATTGTTTCCTTGGTGTATGCTCAGCAGGGTTCGCACGTGCCTTGAAAATCCTTGAATTTCAAACTAAAAATTCAAGGCTGTTAGAGTCCTTGAAAATTGAATTTGGTGCTGGAAAATCCTTGAAATTTGTTGCTGAGAGCATCCAACCCAGACAGTCAAGTGACTTGTGTGATGGAGAAGTATCAACACTAACATGGTGGAAAACAAGTAAAAAGGAGTCCTTGAAAGATGGGAATTGTGTCATTAAATTCTGTTTCCAAAAATGGGAACGAACCCAGGGTTGGGCCTCAATTGTCCAATGAGGTTTTAGTCATACCAAGAAAGCTGTTGTTATTAGAATTTCCAATCTAGTTTCAGTTCACTGCCCTAAAGTTGATTAATTTCTCTTGTCGTTTTAATTTGTAACAACACGAAAAATGTTTTTTGGAAACCGTTTCTTTTGTAGTCATCTTGGTTTGACTAGCAGTCATTTTAACCTTTCAATCAGTTTTGTGTACAACAAAATTTAATTTTGTCTTGCCACACGAATAATATTTTGAACCTTTGCATAAAGACAACTGCACTGGATCTTTAGCTCTGTATAGATACTTGATTCCACATAGCAGATAACAGAGGTTTGTGGAAAACGTTTCTGTGACACCAAATATTTCGCGCCGTTTGCTGAGAAATAAGCCGAACGAAGAAAAAACGTCCCCGAAACGTTTCTACAATTTTCACAAGGCGAGGCTGCTAAGCCTCACCTGTAAGGCAACATAAAATATTTCGAACAGGTTAACTGTGGTGCAGTTTTGCATATTTTAGGTTGTGCTTTAAACATATGTAAAAACAGTGTTTTTTCCATTTTTTTTTTCCTTCTCAAAAATGAGGCTTGTGGGTCACGACTCAGTTTATTGTCGCTCTTGGGGGCATGTAGGGTTCAATAATCCCGGCCAGCAATCAGGCGCTTTTCTTGTTTTTCACTTTCTTTGGCTTTGGCGTTTTGAAAGGAAATGAGGCCCAAACTTTTCCCCTGAAGTCAGTATACAGCACAGCCCTTTACCTTGGTGTTAAAACCTGACAAGATTTTCTTTGTTCGTTAGATCTGCTTTCTTCACTCAATTGCTTCCTGCCTTTTGCTCTCTTGTTTAAATTATGTTACGTCATCCGCGAGTGACCCAAAAGTACAGTTGGATTATGTCTAGGGTCCTTTATTTATTTGGTGTTCACTAGTTTCGCTCATATGATCTTCACGTTTGATGATCTACTAGTGATAGATGGAAAAAAATTGATAGTAACAAAGCTGGCCAGCTAAGTTTGTTGGCAGCAAAATCTCTCTGGTCATTTTATCTCGTTAATTCCCAGAGCCGAAAAACAATGTTAAATTTCTTGTTTTAGTCTGTTGTGGAGCAAACGGTTAAGCCCTTGAGGACTAGCCAGGGTTAAATCCATATTTCAAACTATTGCTACTAAAGTAATATTGGGAACTTTATGTTTTTATAAAATTTGCGCATTATTAAGTTTGAAAGAAACAGCATATTGTAAGTTGTTTTCCAGCCAGGGGCCCGTTTCTCGAAAGCCCCATAAACTTTTCGGGCCCGAAAAGCCATTTGTAAATCCTTGGTCAGCTTATTCTGAAAAGCCTGCCTTTTAAAACGTTTTCAAGAAAAGCAAAAGAAAAATAAGGTACAGAGAGAATTGTGGCACGTGAAATACGCCCGAAACGTTTCGAGGCACGGGCCCCTTGGCCGGGTTGTTGCAAGCAGAGCTAGCGTTAATGCCCGCGGGTTAAGTCCGATTAAAACCCATACTATTAGGTTTTCTTGGTAGTTATCCCGCTTTATAACTAACTCTGCTAACCCCCGCCTGGGTACTATGTTGGCCCAGGAAATAGCATTTCCCTGCCTTTGTAGGTCAAGTGGTTGTTTAAACGAGCCTTAACAGTATGTCGCTACAACTATATGAACATTATTTCAAATGAATAACTCCTATTGATACTTTCACTGTCACGTCATTTATTTTTCTTTTCACATTATTCGCTTTCTCTCTGTGTAATGGTGCTGTTTATACAAACCAAAACCCAAAATAGGCTCGCACAGCGCACATGTGGCTACTGCTACAATTTTAGCAGCAATTTGTCTTGCTTTTTCCAAAGCAAATTGGCTTGTGTTGAAGAAAGTCCAGTTGTGACAATCATCATAGCAAAATTATACTAGTATATCAAAGACAGTCCACGAGATAGAGGTGGTCAAATTGTCGTTTCTTTATCAAAATTCTTGCTCCCCAGAAGCATTAGCCACAAACGGAAGAAAACGTCTCTCTTCGAATCATTAGTCCGTGAATCTGTGCAAGCTTCTTAAAGTTTAATGGGAGATTGCGCTGTTTCTTTTGTCACCTTTTTTTTTAGCAAACGCGCAGGCACAAACTCCCTTTTCGCTAACGCCTACTAAAAAAGTGTGCATACCATATAGAGGACACAATGACTACATTCTCAAATATATAATCGCCTGAAATCATAGTCAAAGTGGAATAGAACTGAGCTGCGAGAAAATAAGGGATCTGTCACAGATGATCTATGGGCCGACATTTTTCTCCCTCACTACCTATCGGGGATAAGCTAGCCATTGGCCGAAGCTTGGGATTGGTGAGTGAACCTAGGGCCGAAATCTCGGGGTTGTAGTCATGGTACAAAGCTCACCCTTAATTGTCGAGAGCCTGGAATCAACGCATTTAAAACTAACAAACCGTACAAGGTCTACGAAAGAGGTGCGTAGAGGCTTCAAGGCAGTTTTTTGCAGCCTTTGAAAAGTTTGATCCGTTGAACGAAACTGTCCGTATTAATTGGCTCAATCACTCACGTGACCAGCGGCCATGTCGATTTACTGAAACAAAAGGAAACATTTCCATAAAAATGGCGTTCAATTGCCCGAGGATTGTTTTGGAAGACCAAAAGGGCCACCGTTTCTTTGTTTAGGTACACCAATATGGCCGCCGTGACGTCATGTGAAAACGATCTCCTCCGCGCCGTGGATATTTCTCGGGTATTTTATATTCTCTCGTCGGGAAAGTGCAAATGTCCTGCGGTGGAATTCGCGAGTCAGGTAATGACGTTTTCTTAATACGGGGTGCAATGTCACTCTCCTCGCTTCGTCGGCCAATAAGAATGCGTGGTTTCACTCCCTTAAAGGGACTATATCAACTGGGGCGCATGCTCGACTTCATGAGAACCACTTTGAAAACGTTGGCTCAACTTTCAGTCGACCCGTTAGAGAATTGCCGTAGCTGTTTCCATCGCGCGTATCACTTTGAAACGCGTTCAATCGTCAAAAAAAGTGGGGAAGTTTTCCTATAAGAAACTGTCTTTGATCATTGCAGTAGATGTTTGTTGCGATATTTGTACGTTTTTGTTACTGGGCACAAGTTCCTTGATTTATGATGTCCATATGCATATCAGCCTAAACCTGGACTCCAATGCGCATGCCTAGGAGTCTGGCCCCAGTTGTTCGCATGCATAGGAGCCTGGCCCCAGTTGTTCGAGGGGTGTATAGCGCTATCCACTGGATAACGCAATTGGTTTTGCTAGCTCTTATCCGCTGGATAGTGGTTCATCCGATGGATAGGGTTATCCACCTTTTGAACAACTGGTTTTTACTAGCGACGAAAGCATAAGACATTCGTGTCAAGTGAAAACGAACCGTAGCGCAGGCGCGATCACAGGTCACAGGGACGAAGGATTCACTAATTCCATGCTCTCGGCTTTGTTGGGCACTGTGAGCGGAATCTGGAACAAGTTTTCCACAAGACGAACAAAACAACTTGTGTTGTGCTTATGTTATGTTCCGTTCCGTTCCGTTCCGTTTTCACAGAACGTCAGCATGCGCAAGCACAAGGACAAGCAGAAAAAGCGGAAATTCTGATTGTTGCGCTTTCCCTGCTGAATGCATATCCTTGCGTCAAGCCCGTTTTCATGCGCTTATGCTTGCGCTAATGCTGCTTCAGTTTCTTGTGGTGTCCCTCAAGGAAGTAACTTAGGACCACTATTACTTTTAATTTATATTAACGATTTGCCCAATTGTCTCTCAGTTGCTTCCCCGAAAATGTTCGCGGACGACGCAAATGTTACTTTGGCAGCAGACTCACTGACTGAACTTGAAAACAAAATTAACCTAAAAAAATCTCAGTCGCTGGCTTGTAGTGAACAGATTAAGCTTAAGTGTTGACTCTGAGACTGAATTCATGATCATTGCCTCTCATCAACGGATTCGCGCCTCTGGAAACGAACAAATCAACGTAGAAATCAACGGAAAATCTATTCACCCGAGAGTCTACAAAGTTAACTCCCTAGGTTTATTAATTGACGAGCACTTGACCTGGAAAGATCACGTAGATGAAGTAGGTAAGAAAGTATCGTACAGTACACACAAGAGTCTATACAGCTCGGACTGGCCAAATTATTTGAGACTAGAGACTTACGAAAGTAATCGAAACTTACGCTCCAGCAAGGGTATACAGCTTCAAAGATCAATGATCGCCAAT
>BLFK01000663.1:258679-299835 GCA_014634185.1 Astreopora myriophthalma | reverse complement strand
AAAATCTCAGTCGCTGGCTTGTAGTGAACAGATTAAGCTTAAGTGTTGACTCTGAGACTGAATTCATGATCATTGCCTCTCATCAACGGATTCGCGCCTCTGGAAACGAACAAATCAACGTAGAAATCAACGGAAAATCTATTCACCCGAGAGTCTACAAAGTTAACTCCCTAGGTTTATTAATTGACGAGCACTTGACCTGGAAAGATCACGTAGATGAAGTAGGTAAGAAAGTATCGTACAGTACACACAAGAGTCTATACAGCTCGGACTGGCCAAATTATTTGAGACTAGAGACTTACGAAAGTAATCGAAACTTACGCTCTAGCAAGGGTATACAGCTTCAAAGATCAATGATCGCCAATGCGTTTCAAGATGAAGCTGCTAATTTATTCAATAACCTTCCCCTTTCTTTAAGAAACTGTATGGACCCAAGTTTGTTTTTTCAGGAGACGAAGAAATTGCTTCAAGATAAAGCTAGGTCCAGACTATAAGTTGTCACTGTAAATATTAATTGTTTAGCGTTTGTAACACATATTTTGTTATTCATCTTAACACAGCCTTCGTTAAGTCTGTTTTAGTTGTAATTAACTTTAGTTAGATATTAACGGATGAAGAGCCACTTTGTGGAAATGCTGTTAATAAAGTCTTTATTATTATTATTATTATTATTATTATTATTATTATTATATCGAAGGCTATTGGAGCTCTTAAACAAGTAAGACCATTTGTATCAAGTACAGACCGCTCTCCAAATCTATCACGGGCTTATTCAACCGCATTTTGATTACTGCAGTTTTGTTTGGGATGAATGCAACGGTACTCTGTGCGATAAACTGCAAAAACTGCAGAACAGGGCGGCTAGGGTTATCATCAAGAATAGTTACGATGTGAGTGCTAACCGTCTTCTTACCTTACTCTGCGAAGACAATCACGCTAAACGTCGGAAAAAAACTTAAAGCAACCCTATTGTTTAAAATGTTAAATGTCTTGCACCGGATTATCTACAGGATCTGTTTTCGATTCGCAACACAAAATATGTCAGGAATTTTGAAATGAAGCTTAATTTGCCCAAACCAAATACCAACTATCTCAAAAAGAGTTTTAGCTACAGTGCGGCCTCACAATGGAACAGCTTGCCCAACAATTTACGTACGATTGAATCAGTTGGATCTTTTAAAAAAGAAATGAATCGATTTTATGAAAATGAGGGCTAGGCTCCCACACGGCAACCTTGTAAAACAGTATTCTTATTACTATAACTACGTACTGAATTTTATTGTACCATAGCTAGTGTATTCTTACTGAGGGTTTCACCGTGTATACAGCTGTTTCGAGAAAGGTTGTCCAATTGACAAGTATCAAAGCGTATGCAAGAGTGCAGAGGGGTATTATGGATAGTGATCTGTATGGCATGCTTAATGCAAAGTCGGAGTGACGCAATGGCGGATAGACTTCTTGAACGTTAGTCTACACGTTAGTGGCCATTTTGTTTTCGTGGCATCCCCAATTCTGGGTTTTATTAAAATTGACTGAATATGCCCCACACTACCTTTCGGCATTGTCGCGTGTGCTTGTTTTTTTTGGCCAACCTTTCTCGAAACAGCTGTAAATAAAGCACGCATGCTTGCGCTTATGCCTGCGCCGGCTTATGCTTGCGTCGAACAGAGAAAATAGAACAAAATAGAGAGAGAAATATTGATTTCGTACAATAGTAAAACCAGACCGTTTGACAAAAACTCAAACGCTTTTGTTGAGTTGTTTGAGTGTTCTGAGTTGAGTTGTTTGAGTGTTCTGTTAAATCATAATGTTTTAAAGTGCGTCTGAGGGAGTATGCTTCCCCTTGTTCGGAATAATCTTCACACCTGCGTAAAGGATAGGAAGCACGGCTTAAGACCCTGAACGAGTTTCCGTTTTGATGACGCTGTGGATGGCGAACGCTTCTCTTACACCGTGAATATCAACTCCTTGTACACTGTAATCCCTACCTAGAGCGGCCTTGAAACTCTAGCCTACTTTCTTAATAAGCGTCCGGTTTTCGGCCCACCAACATCTCCACTAGGGTCCAGTAGGGTTACATTAGGAGACAGATCATTCCAGGTCGCAGCTCCGACACTTTGGAATATATTACCGCGTGAGATTCGTTCTATTACAGGTATAGGGGTTTTTAAATGCCACGTGAAAACGCACCTCTTTAAGGAAGCTTTTTATTAATTGATTGATTGATTGATTGATTGATTTCTATTATGATAATTACTAGTACCTTAACATATATTGTATATTTCAATTTTATCATAGCATATTTTAAATAATTTTTAGATACCCTGTGTTTAATTATTAGGGATAGAAATCATGTAATGCGCGCTTGATCATTTCATGGAAAGCGCCGGCGCAATATAAGAATTAAATTATTATTATTATTATTATTATTACTAATTAACCCGTCTTGCTGAGCTTGTGCTGACCCTCATTGGTTTCACTTTCAGTGGCGAGTTTTACAAGTAGGTTGGAGTTGTCGTCGCGATGGGCAGCAAGATGGGCCCTTCACTCTTTTTGTCTGATATCTTTGAACAACAAATCGCTAGTCAATATACGGGATTTGTACCTCAGCTTCATAAAAGGTACACAGACGACGTGGTCGGGGTCGCCTACTATCGCTGCGTGGAATCTAACTTTCATCCTGCCCTCTAGTTCACACACACAGTCTTCCAAACCGAACTTCCATTCCTCGCTATTAAATTGCACATTAGGGATGATCACATCAGCACCTCCATGATTGTAAGGACACCTGACACACACAGGAACCTCCATCATCAATCGTCACACCCTCAGCACTGTTAAGAAGGTCATCCACTCCGTAAACTCTTGAGACTTCGCCGTCGATGCTCCGACGATTCTGATTTCTTGGAGAAAGGAGAGGAAATGATTTGTTTTTTGCTCAACGCTGGTATCCTGCAAATTCTCTACAACGTATCTTGACAGGGCCCGGCAGGTTGATCGCGGAGAGAAGAGCAGGATTCCCTTAGAGAATCCTCCCTCACAACTTCCGCATTTTGGCTCGCGAGCCAGAACAAAGGAACTATTTCCCCAGCCACCACTGGATGGCTATCGCCGCAACCGAAACCTTCGCGACATCAGTCCTGATGCATACCACTGAAAATAGTCTACCATGTCTAACGTCGGTACCTCTCCGTGCACGTACGCCCGCACGTTCCTAACCTTCATTATGAAATGAAGGCTAGGACGCTCCTAACCTTCATTATGCCTCAAATCGACATAAGGACGCAAGATACAGAAAAAGTAAGTTTATTTACAGTACTTTTTTCGCTATGAGCTAAGATTAGGTGATTTTTTTTTGTGTGTGTTATTTTATTTTTCGTGTGTGCATATAATAATTTGAAAAACGGTTTTCGAGCTTATCCCCGCCTTAAACAGGGCTTACCACCGTGTAATAAGTGAATTCTGTGCTCTGATTGGCTACCCAAGCGGGCAAGATGGGCCGATCTTGCCCGCTCGGGACTGCCCGTTTCCCGCGCAAGAATGAAAAATTGCGTAAAGCGGACTTACGAAGTTCGTAACTTTTGACATTGTCGGCAATCGAGTCGAAAAAGGCGGCAGAAGACAGTCAAGACAAAAAAACGTAGACAAATTTCGGGAGATACAAAAATTAAATCAAAAAGTGATGTGAAGGCATGGAAACGGTTTTGTCTTACGGAAAACGAGAAGAGAGAGGTATAGCCATATAATAAATCCTTTATTGACCAAACTTGTTCGGTCAAGATGGCTGGATATTAGGTGATGAGGATTTTAGAAGAACTAGAAATGGTTCATTCTAAGTTACAAGATAAAGAAAATGAAAAGAAAACGAGCATAGAAATAGAAGAGGTGAACGAGCAGGAAGATCAAGAGCTTGGTCAAGCTCGCGTCATCATTTTAGCTCAAGTTAGTAGTGTGTGTAGAGCACGTGATTTGGTGTCAGGAGAAAAAGGGAAAGTTCAGCGTACACGAGAAACCGAGACAGTCAAGTAGAGAGACGAGCTGAGAATCGAACCCAACGTGAAGAAAGACCCTTTGGTTCACCAGAGCATTCGCGTTCACGCACACCGACAAGACACACAAGCAATGTACTTACAAGTGACTCGGTTAACTGTAACAATGTGGTGAACGGACAGCTAGAACTGATTAAGATCCCCGTATCGGGCGATATCCCGATAATGTCCGATACGTCCCGAAAAAACCCCAAAAGTCCAAGAAAATCCGCAGTTCTTAAAAACCAAAAAATTTTTAAAGCTTTATTCTTGCGCCACAAAAATTGCGTCAACTGAAATATGCGCGCGCTTGTTTGAAATGAAACCAATGAAACAAGATGAAATAAAAGTAGTCTGTCCGCGCGCGCGCTCACAAAATCTCTTTTCAAGTGCATATAAGAGACAATTGCTTAAATTGTCCAGAAAGTGTGAGGATCATTTCTTCAGTTCATTTCTAACCCGCACTTCATAATCATTTCTTTCATTCATCTTTCCTTTCACGGGAAAACACGCATGAGCCCAACAAATTGACCTGCTCTTAACTGTGTGGCTTCATAGCTCAGTTGGTAAGAGCACTGCACCGGCATCGCAGAGGTCGTGGGTTCGAATCCCGTTGGAGTCACTTGAGTTTTTCAAGTGCATATAAGAGACAATTGCTTAAATTGTCCAGAAAGTGTGAGGATCATTTTTTCAGTTCAAAATCTCTAAAGTTCGAAAGGTCACAACAAGCCCCGTTCTTTAAAAAAAAAAAAGCGCAAAAAAAGAACTTGGCCAATATCCAGCCATCTTGATCTCACGCTTAGTCAATAACGCATATATGTGTTATACCGTGAACAACTATCCCAAACCGGAAGTGTTGCCAAGATTCAGTGAAATTCACAGGCGCGGTCGCTGAGTAAGTGATGACAAGTACAGGCCAAAGGAAAGAGCAAGTCACGAGTTGTTGTTGAGTTTCGTAGTTCGACGGTCTCAGCATTCTTTGTATCATCAGGGAGAAATTTTACAACGCTGAAGGACGATTCCAAATGGTTTTCTCTTTGAAAAACATCGATGATGCGGGATTTGGGCTTCGCGATAGCTCGAAATTGGGAAATCTTCTTAACCGGAAATCGCGGGAGAATCACGAGCAGGCAGAACTGGTAAATGTATGGGGAAGCTGCGGGCGTGTATTCGTGACGACCAACAAAGGTCGTAACTTGCACGCTTTTGAGTCTGTTCCTCGATCTAAGTGGACACCAGAAAGCGAAGGCCTTCTTCTGCAAGGTTAGTACAGTTTGAAATCTATTAAAGCCGCATAATGAACTGCACATATACCCTGCCACTTCTGACCGCTAAATCCTCCTGTAGCGGCGGCGTCCAATCATGAAGAAAAATACACGCTTCTCAGAAACAAATCAGTCAGAGGGTATTTCGCAGTTAAGCTGCTGCATGATAATTTATCAAGGGCTGGTTACATGGCGGGAAGTATTGAAAAAATCCTAGAAGGCCTGGTTTGGTTTACATGCTGAAATTTCGGTTTGGGTTAGTTAACCGACGCTGTTTATTATTCTATTCCTTGTAATGAGTACATCTGACAGACCAAACGTCTGTTTGGTACACGTTTGAAAGAGCACCAAAAGGCGTCTTTGTGAAAAGGGAAACGCCGCCTTGTTGGAGCACGCTTGCCAAACCAACCATACAATTGCATGGGATGATTCTAAAAATCTCTCCAAAAACTGGCGGTGATAATTTAAATATTGATAATTTAGACATTTTTAAATTAAATGCTCTCTCATTTATTAGGTCGGATTGATTCATTTAATAATTATATTACTTATACTATCTTGTTTTATTCAAGTTTTTTATTATGTTATTTTATCCTATGTTTTTATGTGAATAAATTTAAATTGGTTATTTTATTCTTCTGTAATTAGTCCTCCTAGTATAGTCGTTACTGTTTTAGGAGTATCATGATTTAAAGATTAAAGTACCATCAATGCCTTTGTTTGGAATTGTTGTACATCAACTCCACCCATGCTCCTTTGAACATGATGATAGTGGCCTTTTACCGGACACCTATTTACACCTTATTAAAAGAAAAGGATGCTAATTTGTGAGCATATAAAAGGACCCTTGTTGTTGTCATTAGATCACCCCTGATGATGGCACTAGGCAGGAGTGTTGAGACAAGTAGTGAACTGTAACTTCTCAAGTTGCATTCATTAAGTCTTCGAACCCGAGTAACATCAGACTTTGTCTGACAACAGTACTTTGCTCCAACCATTTCAATGTGTTTGAGCAGCAACTCCACCCAGTCCACATAAATCTCAGAGGAGATTCCTCCTTTCTGTACAAGGCAATGGTTAAAGAAGGATGCTGAGCCAACCAAAGATTGTGTGTTGCAGCAGCAACAAGAGAGTCAGTGCTTTGCCCTGGTGAAAAACCTTACAGGAACTTTAAGGATCCTTAGGGACCTGCTGAAGATCCTTAAGGATAAGGATCTTTTAAAGATCTTTGAAAGATGTTGGAAGAATCTTCAAAGATCTTCAATTGCTAAGGTATCTGCAAAGACCCTTAAGGACATTTTGAGGATCTTGTGAGAATCTTGCAAAGATCCTTGTGAAAACAAGTACAAGGATCTGGCCCGGTTTTGTACCCCACCAAATGTAAAATTTCAAGTTTTTTAAGGGGCCTTAAATGCAGGGGACAAATATTGGTACGAAAAAAATTATTTCCGTCTTCATCAAAGAAAATCAGGAAGATTTGATTGAGCTGTCCTATGCACTAATACTGTTAATTTGGTGGAAATTGGCTGCAATTTTGCAAAATTCAAAAAAGTGTCAAAAGACATTTTTGCACATGTAGGCCTCCAATTATTAATCAAGTTTTCTGCTGTCTAAAACTAATAGACCTTTTTGTTGAATACTGGTATCAGCGCGAGGTTAACACATTTATTTTTTTTTTAACGCAACACAGTGTTACAGGACTGAAATTCGTTTAGCGCCCCATTGCAACTGAGAAGAATGATCGACCAGCAAAAAGGTCATGTGATGGCCCCCCTCATCCAAAGGCGAGGTTACAACACACAGCAGACAAAAACTGAACTCTTCAAAATAACACTGTCATTTTTCAAAACATTTTACCGATATGGTGGCCATCTTGGATTCCATTGTTCTGCAAAAGATATTATGGGATGCCCAGGGGGCAAATTCATACATGTTGTGGGTATAAATTTGGTTTTCCTTTGAAAAATTTGAAGCCACTTTGATTTTTACATCCTAAATGTTTCACACCATAATTAATCTGTGGTAAAGGAAATACGAGAATTGATCTGGTTTCAAAATTATTGAACCAAAACCAAATTTATACCCACTTTGTGAGTGAATTTGCCCCCTGGGCATCCCATAATATCTTTATCAGAACAATAAAATTCAACATGACCGCTATATCGGTAAAAAGGTCTATTAAAAAAAAATGTTTGTATGTCTTATAAATCTTTGATGCCCCAAAGAGGAGATTTTACTAAGATACAGACCTAAAACTAATAAAGGATGTAATTTCCTAATGACATTGGTCAGTCCTATTCCTAAGAAGGTTATTTTTTTTAATTTGAAGACAGACCTGTCAACTCTCCCGATGCTGCCGGGAGACTCCCGATTTTCATCCTTTTATCCCGCTCTCCCAGTTTCAAACAATTTCCCCCTGGCTGCTAGTGCTTATTCTGATCAATATGAAGATCATAGAAAATTAACTTCGTGATAAAAAAGAGATAACACTGATCTACGTGTAATACCCAGCCCAGGTCCCCCGTGTGGGAAATAAAAATGGTGATGAAGAGAAAGGCTGAAAAGGCAAATGTCGCCTCTTTGGAAGAGGGAGAGACAGTTAAATAAAAAAATATGTATATGCTGGATCGTCGTGGTATTAATTAAGTGACTTCCAAAAGTGAGTGGAAAGTGTTGCATCCAATTGAAGCAGTAAGAAACGATAACTACAATTTCATTGCCTTCCATGTGCCAGCTTTGTTCTATCAAATGCAGCAGCAGTTGTTTTGTATGTTCTTACAAAATCTCCCAGTTTTTTTGAGGCTCAGAAGCAAAATCTGCATGTTTCATCATTTTATTATTATTATTTTTATTGATTTATTTTTTTTGAGGTTGACAGGTCTGTGAAGACTGCTTTGTTCAATTGAAAACCCTGGTTCTTTTTCTAAATTTAATTTTTTTTAATAGATGGAAACTGACAATAACTGTTGTTACTAAAGTAATATGCATTTAAATTTTGTTTACTTTCAGATCAAGAGTCCCCCATTGTGAGTGTCCTTTCTAGCACAGAGAATCCATATATTATCTTTGTTGTCCATCAAGACAGTATCACACAGTGCTGGGAATTCACTCAGTCCAATTTCAAATGGGTCAAAAGAAATGAGTTTCAACTGAGCAACACAAAAAGAGTTGAAGTTTCGCATGTTGTTCTTCATTCTCTTGTGAATTCATTCCTCTGGTGTGAGCGCCGTTCATTATCCAATGCAATAACATGTTGTGTTTGTTTGAGAGAAGTGACTGTCTCTGAACGTCTTGGAAACAACACAGGGGTATCCATTGGACCATTAGTGGTTATTCTTCATGGTTGTCCTTCCATGTCAATGCATGTCATCGGGAGGGGTGTTTGTTTGGTTCCCAACTTTCCTGAGGAGTTAAGGAATGTCATTCTCTTTTGGGCATTTATTCAGCGGACACTGAAGGTAGGTGAAGAAGTCTTCATGTTACAGTATGTGACATACTTGGAACTCATAGTTAAAGATTTGTCGGAAGATATTTCTCACTGCAGCTTGTCATTTAGTTTAAAAGGCCAGTCAAAGGCTGGGCTGAGTTGGCATGGTTGTTTACGTGGGATGTTGTTAGACTAAAATATGTAATTAGCACTGCAGACCATCAGTTGGAAGTCAAAATTGATGATGACAACTCAATGAGGCAATTTAGGAATAATATTTAACTAAATGCAAAATTGAGGCATAGTTCAATGCAAGACAGTGCTGGCCAGTGGTGTTGCATGCTAGTTTGTTGACACGGTTACATAACCTCACAGAGCCTGCTGGGATTGAACAGTGTCGTAGCCAAGATCAGGGCATTTCAGCTTTGGGACTTTTTGCATATTGCACACTCTCGCAATGTCTCCGCTTCCAGGTCTCCCCTCCCACAGGCAAGTGTAAAGAAAGTATGTTTGTCTTCCACTGATTAGCATTGTGACAGTGCCTGGGTGGATGCCACTCACATCTAGTTGTCATGGCCACCAGCTACACCCTGATGCAGTTCCAGGCCCCTTAAATCCTCATGAGCACCTCCCCACACCCATCATTTTTGGTGATGCATTAGCTTGATTATTGGTTTTCTCTAAGAGTTGACTTTTTTTTGTTTTTAAGTAAAAAAGGCAGTTGAGTGGTATATTTCACATGCCGGAGAGTGTTTGAACTTGCACATTTGCTGAAAGTCCACAATTTTGGAATTAATTTTACTCCGTTGGGTAGAAAAGACACTAAGAATAGCAATTTTTTCCCCAGTTTTCAGAAGTTTGTACTAAATCGGGTGACGTGGGAGGCAAGATGAGGGAGGGTTAGAATCTCTGTTAGCAACATGTCTGTAAACATCACACTTGAGATCCCTTTTTGATGGTCTTTCCATGCCTCTTTCCCATTGTCACTGGGGCTCATGGCTGGGTTGGGTTCTTCATCTTAGATCTGGCCTGCAGTAGCTTGCACTATTGGATGTCACAGGTACTGGTACCCAACCCCCACTCAGTCATGCAATTCATACAGTGCATTTACTTATAACAATAGAACAGGTTTCAATTGAGCATTGCATTAGGTTTTTTTTATCCATTTGTACAGCAAACCAAACCAAAGTAGTCACGTAGTTACTTTGGAAACTCGATTGAAATCTGCCCTATTTTACTGAAAAAGAAAAAAATAGTTACATGTAGGAGGAGCATGCCAATAGACCTTGTTTGTGCTATCACAGCTAGGCTGGAATGAGCATGCAATGGAGGTTCATGCAGGGAAAATCATTTGCATCTGAAATTTAGATTCCCCCATATTAGCCTCCATTTCATTCTAGTTCCAGCCCAAATGTGGCAATACAAATACAATTATTCATTGAATTTTAGCAGAGAAACAAAAATATAATACATTTGTAAATTTTGGCAATTTGCCTCAAGTCTCCAAACTTAAATAGGTTAGGAGAACTTTTTAAGTGTAGATTGATTCCAATCTTTGCCATTTACAACAAGACAAGAAATTAGTAGTTTCAGTGTCTTAAATTAGTCAACAGTTTCTCGGTGACAAGACAAGCAGGGTTTTTATGTACCTTGAAAGTCCTTGCATTTCAAAATAAAACTTCAAGGCCTTAAACATCTGGGAATTGCATTTGGAGAAAATCAGTGCCTTTTAAGCACAGTTTCTCCCCATTATTCTGAACATTGATAGAACTGACCACATATCAAAGCAACAAATACATAGTCTGTATGATGAGCAAACAGAGACAATGCCCCTAGTCACCATTGTCATACAACGCCAGCTGACTCTCCTTGGACATTCCATAAGAAGGCAGGAAAAAGACCTACAATGTAATACAGCAATATAGCCTGTATTTTCCACAACATGGTCAATGAAGCAAAGGGTGGAAGAAATCCAGCTATCTGCAGCATATTGCGAAGCGTGTTAACTAGGAGATTCAGCTTGATGAGATGAATTGCGGGACACTGCCGAGGACATGGTTCAGTGGCAATCTGTGGTTAAAGCCACCACTCGTTTCTCTGATTAGGATGAGATGGAGCCAACCAAGAGAGCTGGAAAGTACTTGAAATTTGTTGCCTACGGCCTTCAACCCAGAATATCACATGGTTGATTTGACAATGGATTTTAATGCAAGCTAAGTGCAGACACAAAATGGTGAAAAACAAGTCACTTTGTTTTTCACCACTTTGTGTTGACACAAAGTGAAAAAAATCAAACCAATGCTAAAACTCGCATTTTTTTGAGGCATTATGTGGAGCCCTTGAAAAATGGAAATTTTGTTCATGAAATCCTACTTTTCATTGAATTCCTTGTTGAGAAAAAGATACAAAGTCTCTTTTTAAAGTCATCCTAAAATTGTTTGAATTTTGCCTGGTAATAAACTGTTTTTGTTCTCTAGGTTTATATGTGGAATCATGGTCTTGTTGGAGATGTGGATAAAGTGGATTTCAAAGCAATAATGGCTGATTTAGTTTGCCCCTGGTTCTCAAGCATAAAAAGGAGCACATCACAGATTGTTGGTGTTTCATCACATCCAACAACTAATGAACTGTTAGTTGTGGACAATTTTTTAGAATTGTCATTTTTCAGACTTCAAGATGGTGATCCAGTCTTAAAACCTCTTGCGAAACTCTGCCATGATCCATCATCTGGTGGTGACAAGGTTTCTCTTCTGTTTTCTTTTGGTCTTTTTGCTGGTTTAGTGTGGAGTTCAGGTGCAATTTCAATCTATGATGCTGGTAGTGGAGCGCAACTTTGCAGATTGGAAGATTTGCAAGGGCAAAGTGTCCATCTCTGGAGGTGTTTTCACCTGGTGAATTCGGTTGGCTTTTGGTCAATCGGTGGAATTTGGAAGCTCCAATCAAGAACAATTCTGGAAATTTCGGAGGTTATCCGCTCTTTGCTGCCGTCTAGAAACTTTGAAACTGAAACTACGGATCTCCCTGATGTCCCACGACAGTCAAATAAACTTCATACAAAGACACCTGTTTTGAAAGAGAGAAGAGGTTCTCACAGTAATTCATCACCAGATTTTAATGGTACCGGTACCTCTGCGCATTTTGGTATTCCTGAGTTTCTTAGCAATGCAAAACCTAATGAACATTCCCCAATGGATGGTGAGCAATCCATGCAAGCAAGTGAAAGTATGTTTTGTGGTCCACTGATTGCTGCAAATCACTTGATGAAATGGAATATGAACCATCGGGCTGCTAAGCTTGCATTAGATTCCATTGTTTGTTCACAAATTCTTTCAGATTGTTGGAGGACAGATGATGTTCCTGCAGCATTTCTTGATCTCTTGGCAGGTGAATGTGCTCAAAGCCCAGCAATGGCTCTTGTGCTTCTATGGGAACATCCAGTTCACAGGGAATTCGTTTGCCGCAAACTTGAACAATATATGGATGAAACCTGCAACAAGTCCCAGATCACAAAAACATGTCTAAATGAACTGCTGCATCCGTATATTAGTGAGTTTCTTTTGCTTAGCAAACAGATGAAGTTAGCTATTGAACCCAGTTTGATGGAAATTAATCAGTCGACTTCTTTACCAACCAACTCAGTTGATCAAGAGGTTGCGTCTTTGTTGGATGCATTTGATGTAGGTCTTCTGGATGTCACTTCACTTGAAAGGCTGAGCATGCTGAGTTACCAACAGCCACAGAAGATTCTCGAACATGTAGCAGAATATTTGAAGATTGATTCTGAGCATGAAGATTTGAGGAGCAGTGAATGGGAACCGAGGTGGAGAAAGATTTATAGGTTTGTATGCTTTTATGAGAGAGAAAAGATATCCCACAGTCCCACTACTTGTTTCCGTGTGAAGTTATTTTTCAACAATCTGAAAGGGGCAATTTTAAAGGGTGACACCTAAAAAAAGGGCCGAAGTCAGGGAGGTGGAACTGTTTTTAAAATCAAAACTGAACATTGTATTTCTGCATTAAACAGTGAAAGTCTAACTGTATTTTAAATCAAGTTTTTTCCTCAATATTTTTGGCTCACCTCGGTGTAAAAACCTGTGAAATTCATGGATGACGTAACACACCGAAAACAACAGAGCAAAAACTGACAGGAAACAATAACCTATCCCTAACATGAGCTAATGAAACAAAGAAAAAGTGTTTTACACTGAGGTAAACCCATCTTTTTGTTTCAATTACTGGTAGTTTAAGCTCGGGTTCAATTTACTCGATTTTGGAATAGGAATAAACGGAAAAGCCTCTCCATTTTTCATCGCAGTAACTTTAGTATGTCTCCTGTATTCTAATTCGTTTAACATGATACCTTGGTCTCCACTCCTACTAATTTACCTCTTTGAAATGCTTACTGAAAAGGACTTGAAATGAAATCAGTCTTGTGAGAGTTTTTGTGATTGAACTTTTTAGACTTGAGTGGAAAAAACACCAGTGGCAGAGAAACAGATTTGCCTTGAAAGAACCGTTCAATGCCATCTTAAGCATTCTCTTAAGGCTGTTTCATGACTCAAAATCTGAATTCCTTATGAGGTCAGTGGAGAAAGGAATGAATTTAGTTCATTTGGAAAAGTCAGATGAGACTGCTGAGGTTGGTAAAAATCAATTATTTATGCCGAGTATAGTGTTATATAATTGTTTAGTTAGATGCTCTTTAATTGATTGGCAGTACATGACAGCTGTATAGGGAAGGGGCCCAAGTAACGTCGAATTCTCGAGTCCCCTTGTTTTTAAACGAAAACTTAAGACTGCAGTACTGAAGAGGCGAACAAATATTGTTATCCAACCATATACATATAGCAAGGGAGTCTCTCTCCCTTACGTAAAGGTCTGGATCAGTCACCGGCAGTGGTTGTCTGGTGCTTAAGATTTTATGGAATTATAAACTACATGTACATGTCTAGGAAGTGAGAAATTATGTCAACACAGCGCAAGCTTCGATTTCATGGACATTATAATTATCTTCTGCATCATTCATGTTTTCACCTCGCCCCCCCCTCCCCTCCACCCACTTCTCCTTCTTTACCAACATTCTATATACCATAGGAAAAAACTGAAACGGTAGATAAGCTTCGCTCAGAGTTATTTGTTTATACAACATGGCTCTGAAAACATTTCACGGTAAAGTACTGAAAAAGTTGAAGTGTTCTCTAAGGCTGGTTTTCACTAGCGACGGAGTCGTAGTCGTAAGAGCGCTTATGACCTAGTGAAATTCAAAGGTCGGAGTCGTAAGCGGAGTCATAAGCTCGACGGAATCGGAGTCGCAAGGATCAGAACGGTTCCATTTTCTTCCGACTCCGCTTCCGATTACGTCGCTTACGATCTAGTGAAAACTGCGTCGTCGGAGTCGCAAGCAGAAGCGGAGGAATAACTCAGTAACAATACTTGTTTTCAGGCGTTGTGATTGGTTTATTCTTCCGCTTCTGCTTGTGACTCCGACAGTATGGTTTTCATTTGATCGTAAGCGACGGAGTCGGAGCGGTAACTCAGAAGAATTGCTTACGACTCCGATGTTTGATTTTCACCAGATCGTAACGCTCTACTGTTCCGATTACGACTCGGACTCCAACTCCGTCGCTAGTGAAAACCAGCCTTATAAATCAAAACCGTTTAGCTACTGGTCACTAAGACCTTCCCTCAGGTTGTCGAAAGGTCGTCAGTAACAATCCTACTCAGGGCTTTACTCGCCCGGGCGATCTTACATCATCAAGTCACGATGCATCCTCGGAGACCCAGGGATAGTTAGTCGGGTCAGGAGGGATTTTCATGGGCGAAAGTTTACTGTAAGAACGAGACGAACCCCTGGGCAATTACTCTTACCGAACCAGTTCCAGAAGCATTTCAAATTCCCGCTTTTGATTGGGCAGAAAAATATTTTTCTGCCCAATCAGCGAAGAGGATCCGTAGGGAGACTCTGCTGCTATCTTACACGAAGTACGCGAACTGTTCCGTCACGCGAACTTGTTTTCCACATCTATCGCCACAGTTATGTGACCCGTGCAACGGAGATTCGCACACCGTGGAAAGTTTCAGATGAAGCTCAACAAATAAGGAGAAAAATATTAAGTAGACATGGTTTACTCGACTAGCCGAATGTGCAACACTGGAGAATCGTGTAAGAGCAATAAAAAATTACGATACCTTCGATAAATCTGCCGTGAAAATTTCTTTGATTTCCTGCGGCCATGTTAAAGTTTGCGATTTCCTCGACTTCGGTGAACGTTTTTCTGAAACTCTCCTCGGGAATCTTCCCGTTGAACGGGCCACATAACTATGGCGATAGATGCGGAAAACAAGTTCGCGTGACTGGACAGTCCGCGTACTTCGTGTAAGATAGCATCAGAGTCTCCCTACGGATCCTCTTCGCTGATTGGGCAGAAAAATATTTTTCTGCCCAATCAAAAGCGGGAATTTGAAATGCTTCTGGAACTGGTTCGGTAAGAGTAATTGCCCAGGGGTTCGTCTCGTTCTTACAGTAAACTTTCGCCCACGTCTGACTTTCGCCCATGAAAATCCCTCCTGACCCGACTAACTACCCCTGGGTGTCCGAGGATGGTCACGATGTAAGTCTTGGGTTGAAACCAGTTATGATTATTTAAATTTTAGTTAAATCTGTATAAAGTCATTATCAGTAGCAAATATTTTAGAACGACTGAGGTGCTTTTCAAAAGTTGCCCTTGTTGGCATCTTTAGCCTGCGTAAAACCGAAGAAAATCACAAAAAATGTCTTGGTGTATGTAAAATACGGCCTACCGCATCTACCATTTACTCACTTTCAAAATTTACCTCTGGGAGCACCGCTCTCAAATAAGCACCCCAGGAATGCGGCCCTTATTCGAAACAATTAGTTTGTAGTCGTGGAGTTGTAAACTTTATACTTACTGGAAACGGAATTTGTCATATCACCTCGATGATTCGTGTATCTACTTTGCCCCCCACCCCCACCGATCACCACTTTCTAAAGTTTTGGGACAGAAATTTCCTTGTCAAAGACTCACTTTAATTATGCGAAAGGTTAAGTAACACCCTTTCGAGTAAATATGGGATTCTAACTTCTGTTGTAGGAACATATAACACAGTCAGTTCTGGACTGCCTTCCAGTGTTGCACACAATCCATGCAAACAGCGAATCTGTCGAGGTTCACGCCCGGCTGTGTTACTCTGCCGGTCAAGAAAGGCAAGCGCTGCATTTACTCCTGAGAAATCGCATGTGGAAGGAAGCCGTTGATTTTGTTTCCTGCTGCGGAAAGAACAGTGAGAGTCGAGCTCTGCTGTTTGTCATATTGATTAAGGCACTTCAGCGTGGAAGAGCCCCTAGTGAGAATCTTGTCAACGCCCTTAGCCTCAAGCCCGCTGGTTTTAACATCCATGAACTTCTGGGTATAATGAAAGACCAAGCACCGGTTGCTAAGGAACCTTTCATGAGGGGTGCAGGACAGACCACTTTAGGGGACATAAGACCTTTTCTTAATACTCTCTTTTCCTCCCAGAGCGTAACTTGAAGGAACAGGGTTTTTCATGTCGATTCCATACATGTACAAATTATTTGTCTGTGGCAATTTTTTTGTGGCAAAAGTGCATTTAGCTGACAGCTCTCAGACGTTTACCAGTGATTCTGTGCGTCATGTTTCGATGATTTGGTATAAGATTACATAGTAAAAGCGCTTCCTCGTGACGAGAGCCGACGCGCATTCGAAAGCTTTGCCTGTGTTATTTCACCTAATTTTTTAGCCTGCATGGGATGTTCATCTTTTTCAACACTTTTTCTACCATGGGTGGTCGTGGTGATGGTCATGAGTCATCGTCGTCGTCGTCATTAACATTGTCGAAGTCGCCATTAATGTTCTCCGTGCCAGAAGGCTGACAGATTAGTGGTTACCCCACCCACCCTTGAATTTAAAAGTGAGGAACAACGTTTCTCACCCCTGGAAACATAGCGAGGGTTCGTGTGCTTCCATACCCAAACCCTGGTTAGTGGTCCGGCATGCGTTTAAGACCTCCCGCACAGCAGAGCCTCGTTACTGAGCTAATGTGCGGTAGTTCCAACGTTCTGTTCTAAAATAAGCAATGGGCTCTATTTGCCGCGAAAATATGCTCGGATGTTTGTCCGCGGACATTATCTGTTCCGAGAAGGGAACGGTTTTCCGGCTTTAAAACCCCGCGTCTTTCAATTCATTTCGAACAGATTTCGCTGCCGTTGAAAGAATATGTTTGAGGAAAAAGCGCAGCATTTGAAAGAAAAGATTTTTTTTTTGCTGAAATCCCTGAAAGACAAAAAGCAAGATACAACTTGCAGATAAGGTTACAGGGAATCTAACCACCTTTCGAGGGCAAGATCAAAACGAACACTTCGCATTCCTTGAAATGAAAAAAGCATCGCACTCCTTAAAATTAACGAAACGCCGTGAACGAAACAGCCGGCGTTTTACTGTTCTGGCCCTTTTATCTCGTGTTCTCGCGTTTTATCTTGTTAGCCATGAAGTTTTGGAAAGTAGGGAACACTTGGGGAATATTCTCGGATATTCCCCAGTTTTAGCCGCGGCTTATTCGGTCATGTAATGCAGCTAGGCCAATTGCGTGCGAGCGAAAATACTTGATGGATTATAATTAGCAACTATTCGCCGAAGTGGGGGTGGGTAGTGGTGGATATTTACCGGGCCTCTCGCTACCGGCACTGAGGTGAAAGTTGTTTTAGTATATACTAACACAGTGAGATGAGATAGCACAAAAAGAAGATGATTTTAACTCGTGTATTCCTGTAATGGTTTCAATATTTTCGGGCGCAAATCCCGCGCGCAAATTAGGGAAAATATTCAGCATAATAAATAACATTTCTTCAAATGGGGTTGAAGACTCTTTCTGTAGTTTAAACCATTCTGGACAAAATATCATTGAACTTTGGTTCGCAAGTGAACAAGTGACATCAACTAAAGTTACGCAAGAGTAATTTGCATTTCTGAACAAAGCTTTTTCACCGGTTTTTGTCGATAAACACGGGGTTAAAAACATAAACCATTACCTTTAAACACAGGCAAACCAAATTTGGTCGCTTTCTTTGTGTTTTCAGGAACCACTTCATCGTTAATTTCGTTAATTTCGATAATTTCTTCGCTTGTTGCGGTTCCAAACCGGGACGCCATTTTTCTCAAAATTCACGTGAGGGAGCGCAAAACTCGCGAGTTGCTCGGAGGTAAATAGCAAAGGATATTCGGAGTTTGAGTAGCCAATCAGCGCGCCTTTAACGCCATCCACTGTTTTAGTATACACTAATAGAAAATATCTAGACAACGCCTTGTCCTTCTCGCTTTCTTCCCTTTCAAAGCCGCTTTTCTCTTCAACTGAGTGGCGTAAGTTGAATCACTGGTCACCCTGGTCACACTACATAGTTACGACAGAACCAACGAACTACATAAGCGTATCATATTCGTGTTTGTTAAGGTTCACACTGCAACCAGGTGGACAATCAGACATAGTTTGATGCTACTCTGGTTTGAAGATTTAATGAACATAACTTGAAGATTTCTAATTCACGACCCATCGTTTCGACACTCCTGCCTGGTGTCTTCATCATGTGCGATGTAACGCTGCAACAGGAGTCCTTTTATATGCTCACTAACTAGAGACCTTTTCCACTAAGGTGTAAATAGGTGTCGGGTAAAAGCCCGCCATCATCACGGTTTAAACGGGCGTTGGCGGAGTTGATGTGCCATGCTTCCAAACAAAGGCGTTGGTAGCGCCGGTTCGTGCTGATAATTTTAGAATTATCCCAAGCTATTGTATGGTTGGTTTGGCAAGCGTGCTCCGACAAAGCGGAGTTTTTGTTTTCTGTAAAGAAAAACCGCTTTTCGTTGCCCTTTAAAACGTGTACCAAACTGAGGTTTTGGTCTGTCCGTTGTACTCATGATCACAGTCCTTGCAGGAAATAGCATAAACAGCGTCGATTTTTTTGTTCATTCGGAACAGGATCCTTAGGTTTGGCAAAAATATGACTTATCGTCTGGAAAGGTTTTTGGGCAACTTTTGCGTTATGGCTACACAAAACTCTCTTGATAGGTTTTGTAACTCCCTGGATGTACGAGATGACGGCAAAAGCGGTAGCCGAGTCTTCGTCCCCAAAACTATTACAAGAAGGAGTAACTGGTAGTAAGCAGTTATAGCGAAAACTTTTGGCGTAGCTATTGACCTTTAAGATACTAGAGTCATATTTTCGCTCATTGGTCTTAGAATGAGAAATAGATGGTAGACAATCAGCCCTTATGGGCATGGTTCTAGCTACGGACTTTTTATGGCAAATAGGGTGGTATTAGTCAAAGGCAAGATATTTGTCACTGTGTAGGTTTACGGTAAACACCCAGGAGCGGATCCAGAAAATCCAGAAAGAGGTGGCCGAAGAAATTGCGGCGATAGCGCACACCCCTGATGAAGATTCTAGGCAGGAGTGTCGAAACGGTCGTGAATTGTAACTTTTCAAGTTATGTTTATTAAATTTACAAACCAAAGTAGGATCAAACTATGCCTGACATTTTTGTTTCTTTGTTAGTAATTTCCTTGATTTAAATTCAGCGAGAAAACAGCTCTGGCGGGAGTCAAAACGGAAAAACGCGAGCGACTAAATCGCGATTGGTTTTAGTTTTGCATCTGATTGCTTGAAACGCATGTCTTTTCATCGAATCGTGGAGTAAACCAAAACCCAAGCAATTCGACACTCCGCCCAGACGAATTGTGCGTCTTTCATTTTATTCGTCTAGTGTAAAGACGGGACGATTTATATGAGACGCATAATCCGTCTGGGACGAACTTGAGCCAACATTTGTTCTGCGTCTGTTAAGTTCGTCTAGTTTAAGACGAGCACAGGACGCATTATGCTTCTGGACGAACTATTCAAGTTAGGGCGTCTTCTAAGACGTACTAAAGTGATAGTTCGTCCAGACGCACAAGGGTTAAATGTGCAAACTGGGGTTTAACGTTATTCAGTCCTTTACAATAGGGAAAGTATTTACCAATAAGAATTAAATTGTTTCTCGGAACGATCGATTTTTACCAAATTTAAGTCTATTATAAACAATGTTTATCGTCTATTCAAGTAACTAACTTATGATCAAAACATGACAGCTCCCTTTTGCTCTTTGAATGCAAGAGGTTTCAACCAAATGCGCAAGAGAATACAATTATTCAGATGGTTACATAATAATAAGTTCGATATAATATTTTTGCAAGAAAGTTATTCTACGCGCGATATAGAAACTGTATGGAAATCGGAATGGGGTGGTAATATCTTTTACTCCCATGGTACAAATCACTTATGGGGCGTCATGATTTTATTTCATCCTAAATTAGACGTACGCGTAGACAGCATCACGGCTGATGAGAACGGAAGATATGTTTTGCTTTAGGTAAATATAAATGATACTAACTTCTGTTTGTGTAACACCGATCTACAGCCCGAATAGCACCTCCGAACAAAAGACCTTTTTTAAAAAACTTGCTAAACATTCTTATTAACTTTTGCTCTGCTGGTGAAGTGATCGTTAGAGCTGACTTTAATTGTTCCTTAACGCCTCAAGATAAGCCTGGTGGCAGTGCCGTGAATAAGAAACAAAACGTAATCAGTGAAATAACAAAACTGCAACTGTTTGAAACTTCAGGATGTTTGGAGATGCCAACACCCAATCAACAACTATTCACATGGTGTGATAAGGCATTAAAAGTACAATGCAGGTTGGACTGTTGGCTGGTTTCGGCAGAACTGTCCTCCTCGTATTAAGCGCGGAGCTTTTTAACTCCACCGGCACTTTCTGATCACTCGGCAATGATTTGAAATCTACAATCTAGAGTTATGTACAAAGAGGCCCTAGATGCTGGAAATGTAACAATTCGCTGCTTAACGATAACACTCTCATTGATCAATTAGAGAATAGGATTCCGGAATACAAAGAAAAATATTGCTGTTTAGAAAACAAAGGCCTCGCCTGGGACATGATTAAGGTGGAAATAAGGGGCTTCCAAAAAAAAAAAAAAAGACGAAGAAATTACATCTTAAATGTTTGGAAAAGTTCATTAAAGGACAGAAAATTATTTATTTTATAGATACTGATGAAATACGGGGGGATTTTTTCCTTTTACTAAAAAAATCATCTTCACCGCGCGCAGTGAACATACTATTTTTATCTCTCACGTGTGAGGATATTGGTGTCGCCATGGTTACTAACATGATTAGCCAATTACACGAGAGCTTCCCGCTCAGGCACGCGGCCAGTTCTTTTGAAACTTCATTCACAAAATGGTTTCGAGGTGCGAAGGCGGTGCAGTTCGCCACGAAGAATGTCGAATATAAGTATTATTTTCCTTATTTCTCCTTTATAACTTTATATCCGAGTTTCATAACATTTTTGTGACAAGCATTTTGTGATAGGTGACCACTTTAATTGCACTATTTTGCTGTTTGAAAATGAATAATAAAAAAGTTATGTTTTACGTAGGAATTTCATCAGTATCTATAAAATAAACAGAACATTGCATGGCCGCTTGTGGATACGAATTTTATCTTCTCGTGCTGAAAGTATCTCTCACTCGTTCGCTTCGCTCACTCTTGAGAGATACTTTCAGCACTCGAAGATAAAATTCGTATCCACGCGCGGCCATGTAATATCCTTTATTTCTACTCTCGTCAAACAGATTGGAAAGTGTTTGAATACCGGATAGATTGCAGCTTCGGTCGTGCATAGAGGAATTTACTTATTTTAATGAATCTGTTATTCCAATCTATTTGATGGAGGACGTCTTTCCTTGTTAGCAGGTGTAGTCTTGCATTTAACTTCAAAATCCTAACACCAAAACCAAAGTAACCACAGAGCCAATCGTCTTCTGAAGGGAATACGCCCTTCGGCCAATCATAAATCGAAATAATACACGACTTGGTTTTACTAGCCAATCACAACGCAAGGTAAGTAAACGCAGCCGGCGCCATGCAAGTGTCACATGGTTTGTGTAAGTTAAGTTATAAATGGTCCGTTCCTGAGAAGTCTTGAGTGAAGATGGCAGGCTCAGTTAGCCGTCGGTGGCGCCGCTCACCATTTCTCCGCAGGATTGGTTGTGTGCGGGCGCGGAATTCGTGTTGTGCTTCTTCATCGTTCGTATCATTTTCGGGAAAACTTCCTTTGCCCTGGCTGATCTCAGTGGGGCTGGCACGTGATCGTCCCGTGACAGCGTTGAGAGCGTCGGGAAACGAGGAAGCTGAGCTTCTGATAGGTGAATACATCATGGACAGCAGCTCGTACGGCAGGCTCTGCTTCATTACGTTGTGGTCCAGGCTACACCCCTGCTGAATTTCCGGGGGGAGGTTTTCAAACTCCGGGAAAATTTGGGTCAATTTATCCATGCTTTTACTCTTTGGAAATACATTTTTTCCGGTCTTTTCGTCTTTGGTTCTCTGATGGTACGAGTCTCTGAAGCGCCTCATTATGCTCCCTACGACTTCTTTTGGTTCGCGTTCTCTTTGGAAGTTGAATCTCAAGTCGCTTTCAGTCTCACTCACCTCTGTTTCATCGGCGGAGTTCCGGGTTTCATTGACAGTTTGTGGATCTTGGCGCGAGTCGTTTTCTACCAAATAAGACTTCAGAGCTGATTCCTGAAAAAAAAAAAAAATAGCGTGAATTGCATGTCAGAGAATTCGAATACCTCCACGTTTAATGACCTAGCGCCCGCCAGTCTCTTGTAGCTCACTGGCAGAGCGTCTTAACAACTAGTAATCGGAAGGTGACAGGTTCGTGGTTAGCACTTCTTCCCATCACTCAAACTAACAATTTCCTTTTACTTACATCGAAGCCATGTATCTACCTCAAACTTAAGATGAAGTTAGGCCCCGTTTACATAGAGAAAAGTTGTCCCAGCCAAAAGGGTCATCCTCCTACCCAAGTTACCCTGGGCGAGCCAACTTTTCCTGTATTTCCTGTAAAAATGCGGGGAAGGGCTTACATGAGAAAAAGAAGGTTTGGCTCTGCCAGAACAGCGACTCGCCTGGCAGGGTCACCATCTTTCGAGGATAGGATTACACAAACACTGTAAACAAACACTTTAAACACTTTAACTCGCCAGGGCTCGCCTAACCGGGTCAACTCGGTCAAGGATAGCAAAACAGAGCACGCGCGAACGCTGTTGTCTGCTCGACTCGGCTAAACGGGGCAACATTTTTGTCATATAAACGCTCGCTAAACTTGTCTCGGCTTGGAGAGTCGTCCTTTTACCCGGGACAACTTTTCTCCCGGCCATACGGGGCCTTAGCAGACAAAGTCAGAAGAGTGAACGTGTGGCCAAACGTGTCGATCCCGGATACCTCGTTTCTTGTTCCGAATACCGATAACCACTAGACTAACTGAAACCTAACGATTTTCAAATTGGTGAGTAGACCTAAATACTGTGGATGAGCGGTAAGCTCGAAAGGCTTAAGCGCGGGTTTTTTGCCGGTTGAATTGAAGCTCTATACTGTCAGTTATCTATCCAATTAAAGGGGTTCGCCAGTCCCTTACGATAGGGAATATTACATCAGCAAGGTAAGGCCAGCCGACCTCTCAGTATTTCAACCCCGTCAGCACACTGGCGCCTTATCCCATTGAACTAACCAGGCTGCAGAATGAATAGAATTCCCTCAAACGGAAATAGGCCTGAGTACAAATAATCCCAAATGACTGCGCCCATAATATGCTTCAAAGTATTTACCTTTTTTTGCAACTGCGCTTCCATTTTTGAGATCTTCTTCCTCGAGTCTTCATTGTGTTCTCTCTCTTGTGTCAACCTCAACTTAGCGGTAGCCAGTTCCTCCTTGGTTTCTTCGTACTTCTTTTCAAACTGCAACATGTATTCAGCCTGCTGGCAAATGGTCGTTTCCTTGGATTCCAGTGCTTTTTTATGCCGTTGGGCGGATTCGTCGCTCTCCCTCCTCAACTGCTCGAGTTCCAGCGCCGCATCTTTCATGGACTTAGAATAAAAATCCCTTTCTTCTCTGTAAATCCTCGAGCTGTCCTCAACTTCTTTGTAGGACCGTTGAAGATCTTCCAGGTCGCGCTCCTTTTGGTTAAGCTTCATCTTCAAACTGGAAATTTCCTCTCCTTGAGAGGAGCACTTGCTTTCGACGTCTTCCTGATTTTTCAGCGCTTGTTCTTTCTCATCCACGACAAGATCAAAACGCACTTTCAGTGCTTCGGTCCAGTGCTTCAGTTGGTTTAACTCTAACACTTCGTCTTCTTTCTCCTGCAGCTCGCATCGCAACTTAGCATTCAGGAATTGCACTTCTCGCAACTTCAGCTTCATACTTTCGCAGCTTCTCATTTCAGCCGATTGAAATTTAAGCTGCTGCGAGAGCTTGGTGGTTTCTTTTTTCTTAAACGCGTAATTTACATTAACTTTGCTGAGCTGTTTCATCAGCTCATTGTTTGAGGCTTTCACATCCTCCATGCGTTTTCTGAGTGCCTCGTTCTCCTCATGCGCTGTCAGCAGTTTCATCTGAAGCTGTATAATGAACTGGTTTGTTCTCCCCTCACGCTGGACAACCTCAAACCGTTGCAAAAGACTTTCACTCACTTTGCAAGCACTAGAATGAGCTTCGCTTGCCAGAGCTTCTTCGGTGTCGGAAACATGTTTTTCAAGCAATGAAATTCTGCGTTGCATGCGGCTCTGCTCGGACAAGGCATCGTCCAGCTTTCTCCGTAGCTCATTGTTTTCCTTGATTTTTTGATCGTACCAAAGGGTCAGTTCTTGCAAGTCCTCAGACAGCCGTTTGGAAAAGCTACTCAGGATGTCCACGTCCAAATAGACGGAGCCTCCACCTTTAACAAACGTAAAAAGAAGAACAATTTCTTTACCTTGCGACCGCAAACTTTATGGAAAGATTTTGTCTTTAAAGCATTTTCGACATTCTCGTATACCAGGGACCAGTTTATTTGTGCGGGTAGAGAGATAGTGTACAGCACAGATTATGCCGAAACCAATCTCATCCTCGTGTCGACAGGAAGATTCATTGAACTTCTCTTCTTTGCAGTCCAACAAAAAACTTCCGGGAGTAAATTAAATCTATCATGGTAACGTTTCTATAAAGATGGTAGGAGAAGAAATGGCATTTCTTTTTGGTTTACTTACCACCTGTAATGTGCCTCTGTATATCTGAAAGTATGGGATTGCTTCCTGATGAAAAAGGTAAAGAAGTGTGAGTTACCGTCTATGCCTACCGGGTCTACATAGTAATTAAGCAAAGTAATGAACAGCTCAATACCACACTTTCATTATAATTGAGATCTTTCCAAGCATTTCTGCATTTCCTTATAAAGACGTGGTGTCAGGATAGAGGAGGTCTGTCAAACGTTTTAATATTCGGGCTCTGTCCCTTGATTAGAGTCTCACTGAAATATGTCAGTGCATCGTGCAGGCAATGCCGGTCCCCACCCGCAGACCGCTGCAAAATCCAAACAATGTAATGCATGCTTCTTATGAAAGGCTGTAAGTGACACTCGTAAGGCTACATGTATCTCCGGGCTTCGTGCAATCTTGAAGGCCGCAAGACTGAGGGCCGATATTCTCCCAGTGCGGTCCCTAGTGAGCTTGTTTAGTCATAGTTAGCAGCGGAGACTGGTTATGAAAGTCAGGGAACTTCAAAGAGCCAAACAATGGAGCGCTCTTGATGTTGAACTTACCTGTCATGTGACTCTGACCATGCACAAGCTTCTTGTCTTAAGCAAACCCAGAGAAGAATCTGCAGAATTCTACGAGCTAAAAAACTGTTATAGCCGCCTAACGAGAAATGGAAGTTCAGAAAAATTATATCGAAAGTTCCAACGCCATAAGATATTTCGAAGAACTGCCTCGCAGTGTACGAAAATTAGTGATCTATGTCGGATTACTTCATTTTATAATTATTATTCTCAGACCTCACTATATTTTAGAATTGCTTAAACATATTCAGTGTTATGTTACTGTTGCATTTAGTGTCTGGACCGCATAAGAGCTGTTTTGTTTTCGCAAATACTGGCAACCTTTATTGAAAAGGCATTAAATAGGGAGCAATGAAATTAAAATAGCTGCTGCCTGGGTGAAACCAAAGCAACAAAACTGTGATCCTTTGCAAAAGCAACCATTTCGATTAAGGTTTATCCATCTATTGGTTAAAAATTTGTGTTTGTATCTGCCCTATGCTTACAAATCTTAAAGTAAATACCTTAAATAACACAAAATAAGATAAAAATTTATGGATAGTTCATTCAAAAATTCAGTATCGACAAATTTCAGATTTCAAATTTCATATCTCAAGGTCAATCACTGACCACCCAAACAATAATCATCTACTTTGCTTGCTTTTTCATTATCTCTGTTTTCAAGTTAAAAAAAAAAAATAATAATAGCCTTTAAGTAAAAGGCTTAGAGCCATTTACAGTTTTCAACATTTATACAAGCAGTCCAACTATACGCTTTTTGGTAACCCCCTCTCCCTCTGAAAGCATTAGCAAAAAGCAAAAATGTTGATGAAATCAATCTTGCAACAGAAAAATTAAGATTGGATGCAACCATATATCAGCTGAGATGATCATCTTCAGATAGGATAACTATGACATGCTGGGATGCAAGCAAAGACAAGTGTACGAGAAACCAAGAATAAAAACCCAAACTAGGCGGAAATTGAACCAGCAACATGCTAATCACTCCAGGTGCTCTAACTTACTGTGCTATCGGGTAGTGCTGCAATGATACGTTTTCTCACGGTAAGATACATATCTCGATACAGGTGCCACGATACGATACATGATACGATACATCATTACAGCGTGTTTTGTCCGTGGGCGCGCAAGACTGTGTCAGCTGACAATTAAAGTGCCCCTAACCTCAAATGTTTTTGTTTGCTGAGACAAATCTCTTCACCTGTAGCAAACATATCTTGCCGTTTTCACCTTAAAATTTCGCTCTTAACGCGCTGTAAAACGTACCCAAACTAGCAGTCGGTTGTGCCACGGCTGTGCAAGTGAGAGGCATGGATCTATCCTGAGATCATGTCACAAACTGCTTTGCAATGTAGAAATCATTTCAAAACTGCGATGCAAAGCAGTGTGTGACGTCATCTCAGGATAGATCCATGCCTCTCTCTAGCACGGCCGTGGAACAAATGTCTGCATATTTTGTCAACCTCGCGCAACTTGTGCGCCTATTAAAATCGCAATCACAAGGGGTAAAGGCAAAATATGCCTTTTATAGTGCTGAAATTCTACTTTTGCAAAATAAAAAAAAACGTTTAGGGGCACTTAACGCAACGTACGCATCTTATAAAATACGTGTCAGACCGGAAGCTATACAAAGCAAGGATGGATCTTTCTTTCCCCTTTGTTTAATAACTAGCTACAAAAGGGCTTATTTTTGCGTAGGGAGTCATTAAAGACAGTGATTTCTGAATGTTGATGAATAATGATAATATCGCGATATGTTGCTTAAATATCGATGTTCGTATCGTGGCAAAAAATATCACGATTCATCGGTGCACCGGTGTATCGTTGCAGCCCCACTATCAGAAAAGCACTAGATCACATCGACTGAAACCAGATTTCTGACCAGCAGATTCGGTGAAAACATGGTTTGGGTGGGGGTTCTCGGACTCTCGTGGGCTTCAGTCGATGTGATCTAGTGCTTTTCGTGCTATCGAGGTAAATACGGTGGCAGGGGGAGAATGAAAGAAGCAAATTAAACTAATAAATACATGGCATTTTCTATGGCCTGCCCATAGCTTCCCCACGCTGTTGGTGTTGGTCTTCAAAATACCCTCCCTTAGTGGATGGCACAGTATGTTTTGACCAGTATGTTTCCTGCTGAGTTATTTAAAGTTAAGGACGTCGAGTTTTGGTAGAGAACCAAATCGTTATTTGGTCACCTTCTCAGTCATAGACGATTAAGAGAAATCACGACAGGGAAATAGACAAGCTGCATGCGCAGACTCACGCAATGATCATCGAAGTGTTCGAACAACGCAACTGAGAGGCGAAACATGAACGTTCAAACCGCTTTACTTCATATCTCGATGTCCTCGGCCGGCCTCAAAATGCTTTTTACAGTCGTACACTTAATCCTTCTTGATTAATTCCTTAAAAGCCTGGTCCACTGCCCTCCTTTCTGTTATTTCACGCCGCCAGTCTTTCCTCCATTGCGTGTGTGCAATGGCAGCTTCATTCTTCTGCACGATCCACAACCGAGGACAGCCCAGTTATCGCCCCGCAAAACTATCCACGAATCATTCCCTAAAACACTTATGATATAGAACCTTCTTCAAACAAACGCTAGCGAAATATTACCCTAATATTTACAACGTTCACCCTCACGTCGCACTAGACGCCATTTCTGACCATTTGAGTGTGCATGGTCATCCTCACGTGACCAAGTGAAAACCATAACAGAGAGGATTGCTGGCTCCAGTCTCCTCTACTAACTATGGTTTTAAGGTTACTTCCCACCTTCGCGGGTGCCCTTCGGCAAAAAGATCGTATGCGCACCAGTTTAAATAAAACCCTAACAAACCATATATCATAAGAAAGCTTAATAAACGTACTTTATGAAAAAAATACAATTTTAGCAATGTTTTCTTTCAGGAGGTGTCAGGAGCCGGTAGGCGTGAAACGACCGAGGGTTCTTCTATTGAATTTATCAGCTATCGGATTCCACAGAACGAGCAAAATGGCTGCACTGTCTTATTCACAAGGCATCAATCAACAAAAGTGTGTCGGGCTTTCTCAATATTCTGATTGGTTGTCTAGATGTCCACATCTAAAGTTGGAGTAGCTAAAAATGTGTGAAACCTGTTGCGTAAATGGACGCCACGTGAAAAATATGTTAAATATCAAAATTTCCCGACACACTTTTGTTGATTGATGCCTTGTGAATAAAGACAGTGCAGCCATTTTGCTCGTTCTGTGGAATCCGATAGCTGATAAATTCAATAGAAGAACCCTCGGTCGTTTCACGCCTTACCGGCTCCTTACACTTCCTGAAAGAAAACATTGCTAAATTGCATTTTTTTTTTCATAAAGTATGTTTATTAAGCTTTCTTATGATATATGGTTTGTTAGGGTTTTATTTAAACTGGTGCGCATACGATTCTTTTGCCGAAGGGCACCCGCGAAGGTGGGAAGTAACCTTCATGAGAGATTTATTACGCGACCGACAGAAGGTTCGAAAGTTTTTCATCAATGCCCTATAACATAATTCGGGAAAAGTACGGGATAAAAAGAACTCGATTCTGACTGAGGGCCTACATGGTACGATCGATGAAATATTCTTTAGCTTAGTTTGTTTTAACAACAATAACAACAACAAAAAGCCAGAGCAATTTCTTCGTCTTGTCTTTATTTGTAAGCCCGGTGTCACAGTGCCTGCATCATTTTGACGAAAAATTGACAAACGAGCAAATAACGCGGGGTCATTCGGGACAATACTTCGGTCCGATATAAAGAAAATATTGGACCGGCCACAGAGCCAGGTGATTAGTTGATTTTACTTATTAGTCCATTGACTGCCTAATGAGTGCTAAAATGAATGCTACGGTACGAAACTAAAAGCTTTCGAACGGTCAAAAACATGGAGAGAAATCTGCTCGCATGAACGGTCAGCTTTTAAGTTAGAACAAATCAGCATACAGCACACTTTACTAAGCAATACCACACTTGAGTACTACGCAAAAGGTGTCTTTCAAATATGTCTTTCAAGACTCAGATTTCCAACTGAATTGAGGAGTGATTCCGATTTCCAGAATAGCAAAAACCAGTGAGGTCCCACAGGTAAAAAAGAAAACTGTCGTGAAGCTTTTATTTGAATGGTAACCGCAAATTGTTAATATACCCTTCGCCATGCACTGTCTGATCTACGCAGACTTAATAATAATAATAACTTCATTTAGGTCCCGAGCTTAAAATAGCCAAGCACAAGTGCTCTCCTAATTAGAGAGGCTGCAAATCAAATGAAACCAAATCAGATCAGCTGTAATCAAATGGTGGTTTTTTGAGGAGAGGGGGAAACCGAGTACGCAGAGAAAAACCTATCTCAACTCATGTATGACACTGAGTCCGTAATCGAATTTGGGACACACTGGTGGAAGCCAAGCGCTCTCACCACTGCGCCAACCCTGCGCCCCCCCTTAAGCATATGAACAGTGAGAAATACTTACTTTTCGTCGCACTTTCACCCATTAACATCTCGTATAAGTTTGGGTTGAGTATCTGCAAGGCGTCTATAAAATGATAAAAGGCGCTTTCTCCCTTCATACAAAGGATATCGAGGAACGTGCCAGCTTTCGATTCGCTCGTCTTCTCGGCTTGTATCAGCTCAAAATCCGTCTTATCAAAACACGACTTGCTGATAAGGTAGTCAAAGAGGAATCTGCGATCCATCTGAAGCTGCTGTGTGATAAGTAAACGGTGTTTCGTCAGAAAATCCGGGAATCCTTCTTCAAAATCCATGGCAGGGAAACTACGGGTCTTGAGACTGGGCCAGATTGTCTGCCTCGACAATATCGTAAAATAATTTAACACCCTCAGCTTTCAGTTAGCGAACTAAAAGTAAAAGAAAGACACAGAACTTTTCTGTGCGGTGCCGGGATAGGCGGCTTTTGTCAGTTCAGTCGCCTTTCAGTAATGCCGGAGCACCGAATGAAGAAAATGAAACCACGTTTCGCTGCAGAAAGTTATATTAACCCTTTCCGACTATCTTATGCAAAGGACTTTCGTTCCCTAAGGGCTACATAATCATGCACGCAGCCAATCATGTTGTAGATTAATTAACAGTTCACGGGCCCAAAAAGCTGCAACACAAACAAAACAGGATCGAAAGAACTAGAAGGACATGTGTTCGGTATCCCTTTCGATTAAAAAAAATATATATATATATATATATCAGATGTGCGCTGACTATTCCTCATTAAGTAGTTAAGGGCATTTGTCCAACTTAGTCTTTGTAGCAAGCGACTCGGTTGGGTTTTTTTTTTACCCAAAGTTCGCTTCGCCTGCTCCCAAACTCCAAATATCTACAATCTCATGTCAGCTATCTATGTCAGCTAATTTCATTCAAGTGATTTGTTTTCAATTATCCACTGTCAGTCTCAGAAAACGTGACCCATCGTAAATGAATCAGTAGTATTTGACTCAGGTCGGTTCATACGCATATGAGCTTTTGATTCTTTTGTTTTGAAAAAGGATGTTACGTTTCCACACGGAAGATACAAGCGTTAAAAGGGCTACGTCACCGTATTTTGGGGATGATGCGGCGAAACCTTCAATTCATTACGAGTCTTAAATTAGACAAATGAAGGGTAATATGAAGTTTCTTTACTTATAAGATCATTGTTTCGTGACAAACAAGATGATTCTGAGCATAAATGATCATTATCCAGGCGAATCGTATGAAACTTGAAAAACGTCTGGCCGACTTGTCTCAAGATTATCTAAATGCAATCCATTTCAACTCGTCCTTTTTAGCCCATCCATGCTCCTCCTTCGCTTTGTTGTATTTCTTTTGTTGTTCCACAGTTTTAAGTGGTTATTATAATGTATTATTATATTTTATGGTCATGTGACATGTCATAAAATTGTCTAAAATCCCGTGACATAGCCCCTTTCAAGACAGGCCATGAGGTCATCGCTCCTCTGTTTCTGATAGTATCGGATATAAAGAACCCTCCCAGTGTAATGCGCGATCCCCCGCCCCACCTCACCCCCGCAAAAAAAAAACAAACAAACAAAAAAACAAACAAACAAACAAAAAAAAAACAAAAACAAAAAAAAAAACTGGTTTAAACGCATTCTTCCAAAGATAGGAAGAAATGAGATACCCAACGACTTTGGTACGGTGGCTTGTTAGGGCCATCAAAAGTACCTCTTTTTTTTTACTTCGACAGTTATTAACTGGCCATCGACAGTTATCCCCTTCGACAGTTATAAGTGTCGATGGCCAGTTAATAACCGTCGATGGACAGTTATTAACTGTCGAGGTAAAAAAAAAAAGAGGTACTTTTGATGGCCCTATCAAGCCACCGTACTTTGGTGTTTCCTTACTTTCGAAAGTTTTGGAAACTACATCTTGTTCCAATTCGGATTCAAATCAGCAAAGAGCGGAAAAAGATTGGTGATGTAGTGAAATCGCCACTTAACGAGGTGTTTGGAGATACGTGTTGACACCTATTTGTAAGCTACGTTTGGGGTCAAATTGATGTAATACGTTTCACTCACTTCACTTTTGCAAGCTTTAAATAAATCGGTATCTGGTAACCGGATTCCAATTGTATTTGTATTTTGTATTTTATTTTTTACTCCATTGAAAAAGACATAAAGAACTTACTGATAAACCAATTGCATGGTAATATAAAAAGGAAGAAAATTACGAAGTAGAAGGAAAAAGTGCATGAAAACGGACTTACATTGTAAAGTGCGCGATATCAATTTAACAAATAGATTCCATGTTGCCGTGCGTCTGTTCAGTAATAGATCACAGATGACGTCAAAATATGGTAAGAACAAAAAAGTGGCGCACGAGGCGATAGCCGAGTGTGTCACTGATGTTCTTACCACATTTTGACGTCTTTTGTGGTCTATTACTGAACAGACGCACGGCAACATGGAATCTATTTGTTTTATATAATGAAGAATTAAACTTCGTACGCGTAAAAGCGAAAAACTTTGTAATGATGACGTCAATTGTGCATCTGTCCTCTAATAGATCATAGGCAAGAACCAATCAAAATGCGAGAATAACTTGGGTTATTATATAATATTTAATATCAATATAGCTCATTATATAAGAACACGTGAGCACACCCACATACAACAAAGATACAACATGAAAGCAAACAGAAAAGAAAATTAATACTGAGAGAAATAATATTTACAAATTGTTTTGTTTTTTTTAAGAATTTTGGATGAGATATTGCAAACAGAAAGAGGGAGGTGATTCCAATAATATTACCAATAACGGTTTGGCAAAATTGGTCGTTTTTATTGGTCGTTTATATATTTGAGGCGCTTAATTCGTCTGGGACGAACTTGGGCAAACAATTGTTCTGCGTCTGTAACGTTCCCTTGGTATAAAGACGGGCGTACGACGCATTATGCGTCTGCACGAATTATTCACTTTAGTTCGCCACTTTTGAATAGTTTGTCCAGACGCATAATGCGTCTTAACTTGAGCCCGTCTTTCATTTATACTAGACGAATTAACAGACGCAGAGCAAATGTTTGCTCAAGTTCGTCCCAGACGGATTATGCAGCTTATGTAGTTCGTCGCCGTCTTAACAACAGACTAATAAAATGAAGATGCATAATTCGTTTCTAGTGGACTGATTATGCGTTTCTAGTGTCAAAAACGGCCATTTTCTTATATTTGTTCTAAAATGAGATTCCAGTTAGTAAATTAGCTGCCGGCATCGTACTTTTCGCACCACTCACTCCAAAGTGAAACTAAGGGCGCGTTCGATTGACCTTATTCTGGAAGAAGAATAAGCGGGATAACTTCTAGATTTTTCTTTGGAGGTAAATTTAAGAAGATTTCTCCATGACATTTTGTCGGAAACAATGCTAAAATCCTGTTTGTATTCCGATTACATCAAAATGGTCCTATAGCCGTGATATTTTGGAGTAAACCTTCGTATTTTTATTCCGGAATGAGGGCAATTGATCGAACGCACCCTAAATTTTGTCAAGCCACACACGAACTATTAGGAAGCTTTAAGGTTGGTTCTCATATAATCGCCACTATCGTTTCAATCGCTTCGATCGTTTGCAACCTCCGAGACGATCGGAAGTGACCCATGCGATTGGGAACGATAAGGGGGTTCTCATATAATCGTCCCGATCGTCTGGTATGAGCAAAGGGCGCGGTCAAGGCCTAGGCCCGACAGCAATCATTTTGGCGCCAGATTCAACATAATGGCGGCCTTAGGTGAAAGGGCAAACCTTGCGGCAGCCTATCTTCTTGTTATTGCCGTTTTACAGCGAAGAAGGGAAAGAGAAGCAAGAAGGAAACGTAGATTTTGGACTCGTAAAATATTTAAAAAACGCGAAGAGTTTGCAGCACACCATACGCTTGTGCAAGAATTTTGACTGGGCTGTAGGGACGGCATTGCGTCCAGAGCCCTTTCGTTTCTTCAAGTAACGCCCGTACGAGGTGCGGCAGTTTTTACATCTTCTCTCCGCCTCGGGGGCATCCAAACCAAACTTTTCTCCTATAGCTTTCCAAATGTTTAACCTAATATACTTATTTTTATAGTCCTTCGAAAACTTGTTGTATATACACTCGTACCTTAGGACTTCTTTCATGCAAGAACAAGGCCGTTTAACTCTACTGTTTTGGTGGCCATGTTGGTTGTGAGACCGTGTTGGGTTCTGGATGATATTGATGCACCATGGGACAGTTTGGATCGCTTCCATCGTCTCCCTGAGTGAGACTAGTTCTCATAAAATCTTTCACGATCGCCCCGGTCTGCGACCAATCGCCCGGATAGAACACGGGCGATCCAAGCGATCGCGGTTGCCCCAATCGCCGCAGGCAAAAGCGATCGTCTGTGTAATGTTTTCATATAATCGTCCCGATCGTAAGACCACTTTTTGAAGTGACAGCGGCGATCGAAACGATCGGGACGCTTATATGAGAACCAACCTTAAGCAACAAGGACGGCAACGGCGACGGGAAAGTCACAAAACAACAGGTTTAATTAGTAAATGGCTCTGCACACCCTGCACGTGCGTTTTCCATTTTGGTACACTTCCTTGCCTTCCTCTCCAAAACAAAAACGTCAAATGACTATTAAAAATCAGCGGCTTTAGGAGAACGTCAGCACACGACGTTGAATTTTTCGATCTCTCTCCAAACTTAAACACCGTTTATACCAGTTTCATTGTTGGATAACAGAGACAAATCTTGAATTTTAAATGAGTTGAAATAATTGCGAAGTGATTACAATGACGCGAATTCCTATTTTGAATCGACGTTCTCGTTGCCGTTGCATCCTCGTTGCTAAAGGTCCCTATCGTGCAACGCATGACCGTCTTCTTCCAACATCGATCAACACAAGCGCTAAAACGAACAGAAAATCGGACGCTGACAAAAAACCCGACGTGAATTTGTTGTGTTTTTAGTGGAAATTAAACTGCTCGGAAACATCCACTTGCCACTCGGAAGCCCGACTGAGGGTCAACTATGTGACCTCTTGTTAAAGAGAAGTTTCTGCTATAGCGATGCAATGCATCATCATGGAACGGCTTACCCGGAAATTCACGTGCGATAGATTCACTTGGGCGTTTCAAAAAGGAAATTAATTGATTTTATAGCAACAGGCTCCCACACCGCAATCTTGTAAAACAGTATCTTTAGCAGTATATTTAGCATGCTCTTACGACGCAAATGGCAGCCATGCAGTTCACAATTTTTTATTCGAACTAGTATAAGAATTCACAAGTGTCCTCAGAACAGAAAGAGTGACGGAGCACCACACTGGGGATTACGTTCCCTACTCTTCTCGAACAGTGTGTGGGTTCTTTGTCGTCCCGCAAAAGTGTTGTGAGACGGAGCCTACGGCTTATCGCCCTTGTCCGATAAAACTAGCAAGTCAAACATTTGCAGGATTTTGTCCTCAGTTATTTAAAGACCCTGAGTGATGGTCCGGCGGAGGTTCAAACCGACGACCTCCCGCACCACAGTCCCGTGCTCTGCCAACTGAGCTAATTAACCGGTCAGCGGTTGTGCTAACCGGTCGGCTTAAAATTAAAAACATCCATAATCACTTTATCTGCAACTGAGGGACAAAAGCACTTGATCCCTTATTTCTTCTTTCTAGAGCCTTCATTCTTCCATGTACAAAATTCATCGTGCGAATTTAAATCAAACCATCCCATTTTTAATGAAATATCTTTTGGACAACAGGGATGGCGCAGTAGGGAGGGCAATTGCCTCCGACAAGCGTGATCTGGAATCAAACCTTTCAAAAGGTGACGCCATAAGTGGGCTGAGTTTGCGGTTGTTCTGGACCCTGTCCCGAGGGTTTTTCCCGGGTACTCCGGTTTTCCTCCCTCAGTAAAAACCAGCACTTAGCTGATTGCACCTGGAGATTCCGACTCTCGATACGACTAAGCTGAGATATCTCCCAACCTCGTTCCCAGAGCTTTTCTCCGCAACGAGGTTGAGATGTCTCCCTTTAATCAATGCCGGTATGATGATGATAACGATTTTGCAGCAAACAAGACCAGCATTTAAGTTAAAAATATACTTTATGTGAAAGGCACATGGGCAAAGTTTGAAACAAAACTAGCGGGAATCTGATGAGCGGCTCTTTGTAGCCAGTTTGATTTAAAACACAGAAAATGAGAATTTGACAAAAACGGCTAACAAAAGCTCTTAACATTGGCTAAGTTGTAACATAGGAGACAAATATGACACAACTGATTTTGAATTATTGATTGACTAATTAAGAGAGTATTTTTCCTTACATCTCTCCTCCTCAAAGAGAAGGATCATGTTTGGCTAACCGCCTTGTGCTTCTGCTCCTGATTGCCTTAACGCGCGTTGCCCGCATTGAGTTGGTTTGCCCCTCACTAAATAAGATTTTGCTAAAGAAGTCCAGAAACGCAATACTGTTTTTTTTCCTCTTGTTTTTGTTTATTGTTTGACACAAATGCGGTTTTATAGTTAGATTCAGGAAGTTGTAAAGCTCATTGAGACACTGCTTACGACTGCCAACGATTTATAATCAGTAGCAAGAACAAACTCAGGTGTCACGGGCATGTCACGGGAATACAAACTGTTTTAAGAAAATGGTTTCAGTGAATTGCACGTACTGTTACGCTCGCCGTCACCCTGGGGTTCTACTGTTCTTGACAAGTTGACACGAAGTAATCACTCTTCTGGTTCATTTTGCAACGAGCTACGGTGATTTTGATTGCAGCGTACCAACGGTGGCGAGGCTGGAGAGGTTGTTTATTTTACCTTCCATGTCATAAGAAGTTAATCGCACCTTTCCTCGTAAAATTAAAGATTGATATCACTTGTGTTCCCTGAAACTCCGATATCAATCCTTACTTTTAGTCGGCACCATGCGACTACCTGTAAAAAACAATAGACTCAAACAATCAACAGAACCAATAGACCCGAAGTGTAAGAACTGACCCGGCCAGATAAGGAATACAGTTGTACCGATCAAGTTGCATGGTACGTGAGAGCTTCAAATGCTCCTTATGAGACCCGTTTTCTACAATTATCACAAATCAGGCGTTTTTACAAAGATAGTTGTCTTTTCGTCACTCACGGCAGGAGTTTAAAACTGGACTGACAGAGCCTGCCTGTTATAGCCGTCAGGCAGTGGTTTGACACTCCTCCACTACCCTGCCGTCTGCCATCTTTTACACGGGGTTGCATGAAGGGGCTTCAACACCAACAGGGGTGGGCAAGCGGGCCACTCCAAATAGCTTGTTACGTTGGCGGACGTTTTAGCCTTATTCCCCCGTATAGTCTCGCACAATCCAAGAAAGCCCCTAATACAAAACCTCTCTTTTAAAGATTATGCGCAACATATATACCTACATACATACATATCTATAACCACGGTATCACTTTCATTACAAGTAGAATGGCCTTCCTGTGAGCCGTGAACGTAAAAAGAAAAGGAACTACTACTACAGTTCTGCTAAGAAATCTAGAAATAAAACTATATACAATAATTACTGAATACTAACTAAATAGAAAAGCTACTTAATACGATCAACGTGTGTTCCGAAGCTGCACTTCTTCTTGTATTTCTCTGCAGTCTTTAAGCTCGCAATTATCCTTCTTTGCGAATCGTACCCAATCGTAAAAATATTTCTGCGGGGCAAAAAAACCGTCGCAGGAAGGAAATCTAGTTTTCCCACATCGAATGAAACTGTACAAGAACTCCCTACCGCATTTCCACTCCGGCTCCAACCCACACACACACTTTCTCTCCGGCACTATAGTGGCACTGATAAGCGTTTTGAACTTCAACCAACTTATAACAATAGAGTACGTTTTCTCTTATCCAAATTATCCATTTCAAAGGCGACAGGGCTTGACATGATATCTGCAAGGCTCCTTAGGGAATGCACTGACTTGATTGCCAATTCACTTTGTGAACTTTTCAATTTATCGATAATCACTGGAGTTTTCCCTGAACAGTGGAAGTGTTCCAAAGTCATTCCCTTGTTCAAACAAGGTGAAAGAGCGGATATAAATAATTATCGCCCCATTTCAGTCATCCCCGTTGTGGCTAAAGTATTTGAACGGATTATCTATGATCAACTGTATGCTTACCTCTTTGAAAATAACATGATCACCGCACATAAATCAGGTTTTCGATCTCTCCACTCAACGGTCACAGCTTTACTTGATGCAACTAATAATTGGGCTTATAATATAGATAAAGGAAATGTAAATGCTGTTGTCTTCCTTGATCTTAAAAGGCGTTTGAGACGGTTGATCATGATATTCTGTTATCTAAATTAAGTTCCTATGGTGTTCATGGGAATTCACTAAATTGGTTTAAGTCATATCTGGATAACCGTCAACAAAAATGCTTTATTAATAGTTGCTTATCTGATAAGTTACCTTTTAGTTGTGGTGTACCTCAGGGAACAATTTTGGGTCCATTATTGTTCTTGATTTATATTAATGACTTACCGAACTGTCTCTTAAGTTCGCAGCCTAGGATGTGCGCAGATGATACGCATCTAACATTTTCAAGCAACGATATAACCGCCAAAGACGAAACTTTAAATCGAGATCTCGAGTTGGTCAATAATGGCCTTGTCTCTAATAAACTTACATTGAATGCAACTAAAACTGAATTTATGTTAATTGGCTCAACGCAGCGATTAAATACGTTACCGGGACCCCCGCATCTTACCATTGGTGGTGTTCCTGTTAATCAAGTATCTACTGCAAAATCCTTAGGCGTCTATATTGATGAAAATCTCTCCTGGAGCTCTCACATTGAGAACTTAACAAAGAAAGTTGCCTCTGGTATTGGCGCTCTCAAACGAGTCCGCTCAATCATCCCTCTTGAAACTCTGAAGCTTATTTTCAATGCCTTAGTGCGGCCACACTTTGACTATTGCAGTGTTGTGTGCGGAAACTACAACTTAACGCTTTCAAATAAATTGCAGAAGCTACAAAATCGTGCTGCTCGAATTTTAACTTTTTCCAGTTATGACACTAATGCTGAAGACTTATTAAGTAAACTTCGTGGAGAAAATTAAGTACTCAGCGTGAAATGCAGAAAGCTGTTATGGTATTCAAATCCTTAAATGGTCTTACACCTGAGTATCTTAGCGAGCTGTTTGTTAACCGTTCTGACATAACTGAATATCTATTGAGGGAATCCGTGAACAAACTTGCTGTTCCACTGCCTCGCGCCAACCTTTTTGAAAAACAGCTTTAGCTACAGCGGTGCGGTACTTTGGAACAGCTTACCTTCTGATATGCGTCAGGCAGAATCACTAAATGACTTTAATCCTTTACTCAACTCATTTTATCCTCTTAAGAACCTTTTTTTTTAGACACGGCATTCATGTAAAGCAGTTTTTATGGTTTTAATTATTCTATGTTTTTGGATTAGATTTAGGTTTGGATACAGTTAGTAAATTATGTAATTGTAATGGTTTAGTAACTGATGAATATACCGTGTTGAAATAAAGTTCACACACCCACACACATACATACATACATATATACATTCACACACACCCCGCCCTAACTCTTCAGAGCAATTTGGAATTGAATATGTAAATATGTAAAGTGTTTCGCTGTCCACGCTCTGTGATTGGTCCAGAACACTCACTCAGTTTCTTCAACCAATCATCGTGACTTTTTCGTGGGCGTTTCGCAGGCCACGCTCGATGCCATTTACTTGCAATTATTGCGAGTTCCGATGGGTTTGCTGTTTTGGCGACGACTGGTTTCTTTCAGTTTCCGATCTCAAATTGAAAGTCGCTCAAAACTGGGAAACGAAACTACTAGCTAAAGAGAGGAGTTCTCCTCAACATCCTTCAGCGCGCGCACGCCAGGGGAAGGAGAATTTGGAGCCGATGAACTTCTGGGTCGCTCTTCGACGCTTAGCGCTCCCGATCTCTTGCGGAAAGGATTTTGAAGAGTTGGGGACTTCAAGGCCTCTTCTATTTCTTCCAATTCCGATCTACGAATTTTCCCACTATCGCCATTCTCAAGAGGAATCGATGCTGGCAACTTTGAAGTGTCACACAATGGAGCAACTTTTGAGCGTTCTCCATTTTGACCTGAACCTTCACCATCAAGCTGGTCCACATTCTCGTTGTCAAAAGAGCTTCCTGAGCTCTCGGTTGATTTATGCCTCTGCACAAAGTTAAAGATTTTCGATGGAGAAGAAATGCTCTTGAAATAACCCGGTCGATTCGGTTGTTCTTCGTTGCACTCAAGAGCTTCTTGCTTCTCGTCGTCTTCAGCTTCCCCGTCAGTCGTTGACTCAAACGAAGCACATTCCGTGGATTTTTCAGAACCCCCAGACCGCATTCGACGCGGCCATGAAATACCGCTGTGACAGGAACGAAAAGAGGAGTACAGGGAGTTGTTGCTGTCAAAAGCACTGTAAATGGAAGACGTTTTACTTACGGAAGGGCCAAACATGCACTCTAAAGTGTTATAAGTGGGCGCACTCTTGAAAAGGCTTCTGCCGCGATTACGATCAAGGCTCAAGGATAACTGGGCTGCTGGCGATAGACTCTTCCACTCTGGAATCAGCTCTTCCAATTTCTCGTCTAACGACGGGCTCTTTTCAGACTGGCTTGGAGGTGGAGAGCCTTCTACACTATCAATGCTTTGTTCATTTACTGGACAGCTGTGCATGGCAACGCGCTTTTTGACGCTGTCTATGATATCAGTTGTCTTGCGGCGCGATCTCCAGTCGAACGAATCTTCACTGCTGTGAGTGCTTTCCACCGGCGAGTCCTCTTCCATCCCCACGCCTTCTTTCAGCTTGTCCTCCTTGGCTCTGTCAGTGTCTATGTGAAGGGTTTTACCACTTTTCTGTCGGAAAAGCAAAGCAAAGCAAAGTAAAGTACGATCAGTAAATAAACCACGGGGTGCGCATAGTTTCTAAACAACCCATGCTACTACAGCCTAATACAAAACGTACACCCTCTCACGCATCGAAGCTTAGGCTCTTGGACAATGATCTTTACGGAGGTCACTTTTTCACACTGAACGAGTTATTGCTGTTTGGAGCAGCTGTCATTCGAGAGTCAAAACCAAAGCAATTGCGAAATTTCTTTCGACAGTCACTTGAAAGCCGCTCTATTACGCGTAACAAGAGAATTCTGATTCGGAGGGTGGGCGGGGGGGGGGGGGGGG
>BLFK01000663.1:237425-243348 GCA_014634185.1 Astreopora myriophthalma | reverse complement strand
GGAGAATCTTCTAGATGGATAATCTTTAAGAGTCAGGAATCTTTAAAATGAAGAATTGTAAACATTTTGAGTTTTTAAAATGGGAAATCGGAAAAGCTGACATGGGGAATCTCTTGAGCAGGGAATCTTTAAATTTTGAGGAATGAAATGGGGAACTCCTCACTGGTAATACAAGGAATCTTTAAAGGGGGGACCTCGTAAAACAATGAATCTATAGCATGCATGCAGATGCCTCCTGTTTCCTTTCTTAGGAGGCAGCTGCACACAGGCTAGAATCTTTACTGCGCCTTTTAATAACATGCAAGTTCTGAAGTTTTATAACAACATTTACTGTAATGATTTGATTTAGCACCCTCCTTCTAATAAGTACCCCTTCTGTATACATGCCCCCTCCGTCTTTGGATGTACTTTTGTCAACAAGTGCCCCTTTTCTGGTAAGTGCCACCACGTTTTTTTCATTTACCGTAAGGATACTGTAACTGAACTGTTTAAGCTTGTTATTGCTGAAAAAGACAATGAAGCCTTTAGAGACAAGTGAATTTTTCTGGATTCAGTGTATTTTAGTTAGGGGTACTGTTACAGTTCCTCTTGTTTTTTCATAGTTTGCAATGAAAATGTCATTCTTCACATTCTTCTTCTCCTTCTTCTTCCAGTAAACTCTCCTCCTTTTCAAATGAAGGAGGTTGTTATCCAAAAATGAAACAATCACCCCCTCTCCAATAAGTGCTCTCTATTAATATTAACTGACAAGGGTGCTAAATTGAATCATTACAGTATCCTTTTTTGCTGTCACCAATCACTGCAGCATATCTCTCATAGAGCAAACCTTTTTGTCTTCAGAATGAGGCAAAGGGTGATACTGTGTGTTGTAATTGGCAGATCGTAATCTGTCGGTTTCTGTTTTTATCAGTCTGCCAGCTGTCAAAATACAGTGATTGATGGCAGTAAAAAAATCTCTGTGGATTTATATGAAGTCTATTGAAAGGTGAAGCAAAGGATAGCCATATGGCTTTTAATAGTGAACTTGGTTACCAATAATTCTTCATTTTTCCCTTGTATTTTCAACGACACTGCAGGAAAGTCTAGACTTTCCACTGCCTAATTTGGAATTTATTTTTTTATTTCCGGTAAACTGACATTGTTCTTCTAGCTGGTTGTTAAATATTCAACTTTCAAAAGGGTCGTACCTTTGTAGGTACTTTTCAAAACATAAAGATTTGCAGCAACTGAAAGTCTTCCCGGCAAGTCTGCGCTTGAAACACAGGAAAGCAGTTCAAGAACGTTTTGCGTGAAGATTAGTGCAATGGGCTTGTGTCCAAAGTCGCGTGACAGAATATAGAGCTCATGGGGAATTAAAATAATTATGCCTCCCATATTCGACTTGAGCTCTTTTCGACACGAAGATAAATTTTTAGCCACTGAATACTCTAAGGAAAAACTATTAAAGAGGTAAAACTATGTGGTGTAATGTAATCAAAGATAAATCACATAATTAGCCCACAGCTTACGCTTGCACGTGGTCACGTCGTCTGAGAGATCTGGTTAAAAATATTAAAGATCACTAAAGTCAGCAAAACGTGATACATTTAGAACCCTGGAAAACATCTCATTTTAATCTCGCTCTGTGTCTTGACGAGTAACTTCGGCGAAACGTTAATCATGGTAATTGCAATAAAAAATACCCACACTGTATGAAAACGGTGGTGTTTTCATACATGTGTACATGGGTTTTAATACTGCGGGTGTTTGCGGGTTTACGTGCAATTAAAACTCACTAGCTGTGGCCTTTTGTCCGGTGATCTTTTCGTACAAGGACGGATTTAGGAGTTGAACTGCATCGATGAAATGAAGATAGCCTTCTTCTCCCTTGGTTATTAAAACGTCGACGAACTTTCCAGCCTTTTGTTCTCGAGTCCTTTCTGCGTAAACAAGCTCGCAGTCTCCCAAATCGAAGACCTTTTTGCTCCGAAGGTAATCGAACACAAATGTCCGATCAAGCTGCAGTCGTTGCACAATTTCAACGCGATTTGTGTTCAAAATTTCGTCGAAAGTCAGGTCCTCCACATCCATGCTTTCAACAACATGAAATCACAATCGATATTGCGACATCCCTCCGTGGCGTAAATCTCAATAACCATGCAAACAGGAAGTCGGGCTGGTGATGGGGATGAAGTATGACGCCCAGGCTGCTGATCGATTCCTAAGTTCTCCTTAAAAAACTGGCGCTCGAGGTGAGTGCTCGAAATAACCGAGTTCAAGGTAACGGGGACCTACTTAGAACGTATTACAGTCTGCGAATATAAAAATCTCGGCAGGATGAAAAGTTGGATTTCAAAGCTTAACAGCCCTCAAAATTACCAGACCATGTCCAACTTTCCTATTTTGCGACGCTGTCTGGTCTATGCCGATTTCAGCCATGTGGGGAACTTTGTGTTTAATACTCAGCTGTCCTCGAAGCACCGCGTTTTCTAGTTCTTTTTAAAATTCACTTTCTTCTTGAGCTAAAACTCACGCCACTTTTATGTGGATGACGGCTTTCTTAAAGGTGACCTGATAGGCCTTATCACGGTTTTAGCCGCCATCTTGACGGGTAGGCAAAACGTAAAGAATTTACAATGATTAGTCCGTAACAATTGGTCAGTATCAATTCACAAATTTTTCTGAGCTGACGTTTTACGAATATTATTTGACATCGGATCCCCATACAAATACTGTAAATTCTCTACGCTTTGCCTACTCGTCAAGATGGCGGCTAAAACCGCGAAAAGGCCTACTCTTTAGCACATCTGATCTACCGGACATTACTCACGGTGATGCGGCAAAATCACACCGAAACATGTACGAAAAATAGGTCCGCAATGCGTACATGTGTCTAAAAATAGGTCCGCAATGCGTACATGTGTCTACTGCAAAAGTTAAGAATGTATTATAACGAGGCATATCTCGATTGGAGAAAGTGAATTTATTGATAATGCGTCCCAAGATGATTGTTATTAATGTGATGTATGGTATTGTGTTGTGGTGATATGTAAGAAGTGAAGACATGACACGTACAGCACACGTATTTATAGTGTCTTTTGAAAAAACTATTACAAACAAGAAGGGATTTTGCCTTGTCTAACTAAATTAAGGTGAAAGAATTTCTTCCCTCTCGACTTTACAATACAACACCGGCTATAAGGGATGGAGTTCGCTGATGAAACCTTGAAAGAACCGAAGTCAGCTTGTGGTCAAACTTTCAGCCCAGGAAACTTTTCGATCCTTTTCGTTGATCCTTTGCTTGCCGCATTCATGAAAATCGAAATTTTTTTTCATGTATAAATCAGTCATTTTATCTTACTCTACGATATATACGTGGGGACTTCTATAATGCCTTCTCCAGAGGCCAAAACCCTTCGAAAATCCTACTGCCGGTCATCCTGCAAATACAGTCGCCCTTCGTCGCTCACCGCCACCCCGGTGACAGGAAGCGAGAAGGACGTCACATCGTTCTCGCTTTGTAACGACGAGTGACGAAGGGCGGCTGTGTCAGCAGGATAATTATTAAAAGATTTGAAACCTCGACCGGTTGCCGGTCATTTACATTAATCGTTGAACTAGTGTCTTCGAACACCGAAAACAGGCATTGGGATGAGAAGGAAAAGACCACTGCCATCTGAAAGGCATAGGGTTTTTTACTGAACAACGCATTTGTTTCCGGTGCTCGGCCTAAAAATTCAAATGCTTCGGTGCCGCATTTTATAACTTCCCGTCTCTCAGCGTTAAAATTAAGATTATTCGACAATACATTTCTTGAGAGTTTGTTTGGCGAAATGTTCCTGCGTCCAAAATGTTTAATTAGTCTCCAGTGGAAAAGGCAAGCCGACAAATATTTCAATGGTAAGCCCTGAGTCGCAGGAGGCAAATCAGTTGTCTACTTAAGAGCCCCGTATCGGTATTTCTGGTCACTACCTCCCCGAGTCGGGATTGGGTAATTTGCGCGCCTGCTGCCTTCCTTACACGGTCTGCCCGTGTGGACAGGGGAGTTGAACTTTTGAATGTAGCCATGATCCCTTTACGATCAAATTTGAAGAGATTTTGAACAACTGTTATGGGAAGATTCTTTTGAATTTTTCCCTGGCGATTAAAGAAAAACACACTAAACAGTGTTTAGGCCCCTCATCACTAATTTAAAAAGGATCTAATGATAGCATGTAATTACTCTGAAGTTCAAGTTTTTGGCTGAGTATGAGGGCACAGTATAAGTAGTGTAATCATCTGTAATCCGTAAGTGTAGCACTGGATCCTAAGTTTTGTAACTGAACAGTTTGTTTCTTCCGCCCGCGGTTTATTATGCTCTCCATTAAAGTCAAGCTGTTTCCCCCGCCAATAGGTTTGCGCGTTCACTTTCTTGGAAATACAAAGAGTTGGACTTGGTATTGTACGTGATCAGCGAGATATGGTATTGTTTGTCAACCTAGACAAGTTAGTTCCTTGTTGTTCCGGGCTGTTTAACACTTCCAATCTGCCGGCGTTCAATGCCTCAGAAAGAGAATGTAGCCTTACAGTTTTCTGCTGAAATCGTTTGCCCTGTAAAGTAAATCGGGATCATCACCCACGATATTCATTGGTAAATGGGGCAGTGATCATAACGAGGGACATAATATAATGACGATAGGTGCACAATGCGTGCGTGTGGTAAATAGATTTATCCTAAAGTCATTGTTAGCTAAAAGGATTAAACGCCACTGCAAGATAAAAAGGGTGAGGTCAAAATATCCCTGGGATCTCCTTTTATTAACGCAATTATTATATACATTGAAATAGTTTTTCTCTTGGTATTCTTGGTTGGTAAGGTCAAATGAAGGTTTATTTATAACCTAGACTTAGGCTGGAATTTTAATCTTCTAAACATAGCTTAAAATACGCAGAAGTTATTTGACAACACAGTTTTAATGCTGTCAAGTGATTTGAATGTTTGTTTTCCAAGCTCATCCAAGAGACTGCAACTTTCGCCAAACACTATGAGCAGAGCAGAGAAACTAAAAATATCTGAAAATTTGCGTGATAGAAGGAAGGTCAGTGTCTGCTCAATATAGAAAATAATATATGCTAAAATAGACTGCTTTCAGTAGCAGACACTACGTCTCTTGCTTCAACCCGCCGGAAAAAAAAACCACAGCTCTCTCTATATGAGATATTTATTATTATAATTATCCCAGAGCTTCAGCTATATTGCTGGACAAACTGCCTTCCGGATGAACTGAGATCGCCAGAGTCTTACGGTAGTATTCAGGTGGTGCCGGTGTATATGTCTTAAGAAAGATCACTGAGGAATGAATAGAGTTTTTTTTTTCCATTTTAGGAATTCTTCTATTGATGGATTTTTAATATTAGACACTTAACAACAAGCCAAGAACGGCTTTTCCTGTGTGCTACACGTTCATTGAAAGACTCTCTCCCGCATCACATGGACTCTCTTGGTCACATAAAAGGAGTACCCGTGGGAGGCAAAACATTCCTCAATATTTCAGCGTTTTCAGGATACTTGCTCGAACGCGCACGGCTTGTCTGTGAAACAATTTTCCCTTTCGTTAATGGTCGATCCCATTTTTTTTCCCACTGTTATCTGTTCAGTGTTTTTGCTAATAAAAATAGATACACTTCACCTCATGTGGCGCGTGATCTCAAACGCGATGCACTTTGAATTCCCTGGCTCAGCTGCGTGAATTTGCAGTTCAGCAAATTTCGATATCTCCGGAAATTGTTTGCGTCGCTCTTATTCATTTATTTCAAATTGTCGCTCAACCAAATCCGTCCCAGTTTCCCTTACCCTATTACCCTCTATGCGAGACGAGATGATTTTTTTTCCCCTAAGGTCCGAGAAAGAAGGGGAGCTGGTGAGCGAGTCAGCTCAGCCTATCTCCGGAGGGTATTCCCTTAT
>BLFK01000663.1:218469-220406 GCA_014634185.1 Astreopora myriophthalma | reverse complement strand
AATAGGCCATTTCCGAATTGCTGTTTGCCTCTGTTTCAAAGCGAGTCTTGGTGCTAAACCATTCAAATGATAATGAGTTTGATTTGCATGAAAATACAAAACTCATTTGCATTTGAATGGTTGTGCACCAGGACTCGTTTTGGAACCGAGGCAAACAGCAATTCGGAAATGGTCTATTGCCAAGCAGTTTTGGATTGTTGGTAGTTTTTTAAGCAAACTAGTCCAACATGTTTGTTGATTCGGTGAAATACTTACCTTATCAAACGTCATTGTGCATGGGATAAAACTGACAAATACCGAAGAGCGGGAATTTGAACCCTAGACCGTTTAACATTTTTTTTCTTCAGCGAGGCTGAATGTGACCCATTTTTGACACACACTTGTGTTATTAGTTTTGTCATGTAAGTGCAAACTCGTCAGCATCAGAGCAACATTACTTACATAAGAAGAACAAAATTTTACAACAACTGTCTAAATTCTCGTGCGCTCATTGGCTAAAATTTTATTTGTGTGAAAATCTGTGCACGCTCATTTTTAACCATTGAACTTTTATTGACTGTTGTAAGTAGCCAATCAGAAAGCGACAAAAGCTATTGACAATGTTCGCGTCAATTTGAATAAAGTTAATGTTTACTGCTCTTTTTCCCTCATTTTAACCCGGCAATTAACCATTTTGGGGATTTTGTTACTGTAAAACACAAATTAACGTCAGTTTTTTTTTTGCTGTGGGTATTTCCACAGTCACTTTGACAATGTTGTGACGCAATTTATCATCAATAAGAGGACAGAGGCATAAAAAAGTGACGTCAATTTGCTAAACTGATCACCTTTGGCTCGCTGTCATTCGCGGTTTGCTCCAGAGGTATTAGAGAGATTTAGCATCGCTTTTACGGCAAACGGCAAACGTCAGGCTGAAATTTGCTGTTTACCAAAACGTCATGAAATTTATTTGATTTCAGCTGATATTTTGCGTGTTGGCCACAACTATCGAGCAAGTACTAAAAACAGAGAAATAAGCTAGAGTAAGAGAATTTTCATGGTTTTATGACAAGCAGCAGCCTGCCGTTTGCCGTTGGCCGTAAACGCGATGCTAAATCTCTCTATTTACGGTCAACGACAAACGGCAAACGGCAGGCAGCTGCTTGTCATAAAACCATGAAAATTCTCTTATTCTAGCTTATTTCTCTGTTTTTAGTACTTGCTTGATAGTTGTGGCTAACAGGCCAAATATAAGCTAAAATCAAATAAATTTCATGAGTATTTGGTAAACAGCAAATTTCTGCCTGACGTTTGCCGTTTGCCGTAAACGCGATGCTACTCTAATGCAATGCTAAATCTCTCTATTGCCATGAATGCTTGACGGTTTCTTAAATTTTAGCTCAAACTATAGTAAAAATCATCATTAATGCATACGTTTACTGACAAGGACAGTGCTCCTGCAAATCTAAGGGGAAGGAATTAAGTTTGTAAAGTTTCAAAGCATTTCCATATTGTCATGCTGAGCCGTTGTAAGTCCCGCTCTGCATGACCACAAGCTGCAGCAGAAGTCCATAGCCCAGACGTCTCGATCTGTCTCATTTGGCCTTGCCCCATCAGTTTACGGTATTATCTAAATTTAGAATAGCGGTCCCGCCAAATAATGGCCAATCAGATTGGGCCTGAAAACAACAACGCGTCTCATTGGTCCCCAACCAAGAGCCGCACGACGGATTGCTCGTGCTAAATGCAAATCATGGCACAAATCTAGAAGCAGCTGTTCTAAAAATAGATAATACCGTAAACTGATGGGCCGCATTCCATTCCAGATCGAGACTTCTGGGTTATGAACTTCTGGCTGCAGTTGCTCTTTGTACTCCCTGGTTCCACTCCTCGGCGGCACTTGTAAATAGCCGACTGGTCCGCCTCCGGCCAGTTGGGATTCTTCAATCTGGTATTTT
>BLFK01000663.1:208469-213469 GCA_014634185.1 Astreopora myriophthalma | reverse complement strand
GACTGGAGACGCTCCGGCAAGATGATTGTTGTTAATGCCTTGTTGAACATGTGGCGAGAGCAAGGTCATCGAGTGCTCGTCTTTTCACAGACGCGACAGGTTAGTAAAATGTGCGATGTGGGAGTTGTTAAAGCGGAAACGTTACTGCATTGTCCATATATAACAAGCGCGACAGTCAAAGATGATTCATGGAAGAGAGCTTATGAAGTTGGTCGTTTGTTTTCCAGTGGTTGGGGAGAAGAAGGAGATTTTCATAGTCCATGTTTACATTCTTTTTACGTTTATGGTCTTTTGAGGCTTGTGAAAACAGCTTGGATGGGAGAGGGGTGGTGGGTTGGTAGGTTTGTGGGGGGTGGGGGATGGAGTTGCTCAAATAGAGATCTCAAGGGGAACGATTTGGACGATTGGAAACTCTGGCACTGAAATTTAGTATCAACGAATACGTGCCACCTCGATAGGATTCGACACGTTGTAGAGGCCAATTCACCCTCAGCTGTTAGCAAAACTTAGTCTTGTATCTTTATCGCTTTACTTATCGAATATCCTATTTTTCATGGAGTTCTTATCTGAAGTTGTAATTCAGTTGTCCTTTACAATTCTGTCTACCCTGGGATTGACATTTTGTAGCCGACCTTATTTTTTTACCTTATTTTTTCAGATGTTAAATATTTGGAACAATTTGTTGCATCGAAAGGTTACACTTACTTCAGAATGGACGGCTCCACCCCAGTAGCTTCTAGGCAACCTCTGATCAAAGACTTCAACGAGGTATCACGTTTGTCTGACGAGCGGTAATGTGGCAACGAATACTTAACGAACATGGTGATCCCCTCCACCCAGTATGTATTTCATCATTTGATGACAACAGTATCGTCATCGAGATGAAAATCACCAAAAAAAATTATCTGAATTGTACGTACAGAGCCACAACGGATCGAACGGCACCTTTCTAAATTTAATCTGCTTGGAGCTTAATACTGACCGCGAAGGTATTCAAATCCACATCAGTTCTGGCACGCAGGGGAATTAAAAAAATGGCATTAACCTAGACTCTGCGTGATATCACCGCCTTCATTTAAAAAAGTCGAGCCTAATTTTTCAGCGTTGGATATGTAATCCCATTATTGTGCAAGCTCATTATTTAAGTACGCTTTTGACTTTTTCTTGTTCTAGGATGACTCAATCTTTGTGTTTCTCCTCACCACTCGTGTTGGAGGCCTGGGCGTGAATTTAGTGGGCGCAGATAGGATTATCATTTATGACCCTGATTGGAACCCCAGCACTGACACGCAAGCGCGAGAACGAGCCTGGAGAATCGGCCAGACAAAACCAGTGACAATTTACCGCTTGATAACTACAGGGACGATAGAGGAGAAGATATATCATCGGTAAAAAACTGTAAAAATTAATGCAAGTTTTAAAGCAATTTTCACAAGGTTGCGCGAAAAAAGATATTATTTTGTAGTTCCTTTGTCTTTACATTTCTACGCCAAGCCATTCACTAATGATATTTTCGCTCCACCTCCTCAGTCAAAGAACATCAATTCGCTCGCCTGGCATTCGCTGTATTTGCAGCGGTCAGCGGTCAAATGTCTGATGATTGCGCACTCGTGCCTTCAGTTGTTTGTTGTCGCGCAACTCAAACAAAGTTATCTGAGATTTGGTTTCAGGATTAATTTATCCGGAAGGATAAGACCGTTACTGAAAGGAGAGAATTCAGTGGTAATTAGTCTCAAAGCATCAAATTGTGTACGGCTCGAGTTCTGTTCTCCGGTATCTGAGGTTTTGAACTAAAGGAGCCTGAATTTTGTTTTGTTTTGTTTTGTTTTGTTTTGTTTTTTTTTTTGACGTCCTTAATTTTTTGTGGCGATGATCACAATTTAATTCACCACTTATCCGGTGAACAATCTCATATGTATTCCAAGAAGTCCATAACCCAGAAGTCTCGATCTGGAATGGAAATGCGGTCCATCAGTTTACGGTAATATCTATTTTTAGAACGGCTGCTGCTAGATTTGTGCCATTTTTTGCACTTAGCACGAGCAATCCCTCGTGCGCCTCTTGGTTGCGTACCAATGAAACGCGTTGTGGTTTTCAGGCCAAATCTGATTGGCCATTATTTGGCGGGACCGCTATTCTAAATGTAGATAATACCGTAAACTGATTAGCCACGGCCAAATGAGACAGATCGAGACTGATATTCTCCATCACAGTATCAGTTTTTTTTTTTTTACTGTTGGTTTATTATTCGGGTGCTGCATGTTTTCTTTATTTTACCTTGACAGGCAAATTTTCAAACAGTTCCTCACCAATCGAGTACTTAAAGACCCAAAGCAACGGAGATTCTTCAAGTCAAACGACCTTTATGAGCTCTTTACTTTGGACAATTGTGATACGCGATATGGGACAGAAACTAGCGCGATATTTGCTGGCTCTAACTGTGAAGTTAAAGTTCCTGGTTCTCACAAGAAGAAAAAACAAGCGAAAAGAGAAGAAGCTGAAAAGGCAAAGGTTGTTAAGAGATTGAAAAAAAGGGGAAAGGAATTGGACAAGACAAAGCGAAATGAAGAGGATACGGGAGGGGCATTTTCTATTGATTGGAGAGACGTCGAAGAGACGCGAAACTTGAAGAACGATAAAGGAGAAAATCAAACAGGAAACAGTTCAAATGTATGTGATGACAACCAAGAAGAAAGCTCACTGCGGAGGGTCTTTAATTCTGGAGAAAACCCCGTGGAAAACGTGTCACTGAAGGAAAATTCTGATGGACATTCAGCACAGGAGGGCATAAGTTACGAAAATTCCAATTCGACCACTCAAGAACAGAAAATCGATTTTGTGAAAGAGGCTGAGGCGCTCGTCTCGGGCCAGATGGAAGCAAAGAAAGAAACGGAACGAAAGAAAACGGTGACTTTTTCTGCAGATAAAGGAGCGGATGTGTTCAGCGATACAAGGACCAGTGGAGAAACGAGCAAAAAGGGTAAAAGAAAGGTTTCATCTTTGAGTGACGAAGAGCTGAAGAAGAGAATCAGACTTAAAGAGAAGAAGAAGAAACGTCGGCAAGCAAGTAAGTGACACGCAGAAAAAACTGAGGCCGCTTTCTCTTTGATAGGGAAACCTCGGGTGGGACTTTTCCCTGAAATAAATAAGAAGCTTTGAGTTTGTACAATTTGACAGAAAAACCGATGAGAATTTGTCGTATGGCGGTATCATTTCGGTAAAAGCGAGAAAAGAGGAATAATTCTAAAGTCCCCTCCCCGAAAATTTTGCCGTGGGAAGGACTGTTTCATCTCTTGTCCCATCGGAAGAAATTCCGAAGTAATGCACACAGAAAGTTTTAGAGACGATTACCGGAGTAAATCCAAATTTGGGGATCGTTTCTTCTGAAATGGCGGCCACGGATTCAGACCATAGGCGGGAAACCGGTGGGGTATCGGGGCTGAGTCCCCCTGCTTTCAGGGAAATTGCCTAACTTTGCAGTTAATGAACTTTTTGTTGTGGTGTTATCCGTGTACACATTTTATTGCGGCCGGGTTTGTCCGTTCGAACGTGTGAAGGCCGGTGTGCAAGCTACGATTTGTCGACCCGAAAGTATCTGTGCACGAATTGTACGTTTATTTTGACTCCCGATTTTTGGGTCAGTACGCAGCGATTACAACAGCCCACGCTATTGGCTCAGAAAACAATAGAAGCATTCAAACACACAACAGAAATAATGAACCTTAACCCTAGAAAAAATAGAGCTGCGTCCTAACCAGATCCAACGAAATGAGAGGTTGTAAACAGCTGCGTGGTATCTGCGGTTTTCGGCCGATTTTTAATGAAAACTGGCCCAATTCCAAACAGCTGTTACTATGCAGCCGATTTTTAAAGAGTCAGAAAGAGTTGTCACGTCAATCAAAATCGGTCTTCAGGATCGTGCGTCAAAGCGCACCCTGTAGGAGTTGTAGAGCGTGCATTTTGACGCACGATCCTGATCCTACGTCCCGCTACTGTCAGGCCGTAGCGTGTGAAGCTGTCGTAGCGTGGAAAGCTGCCTTTGTTCCGTGACAAGGTGCGCAACGCGAAAAGCGTGTCAAAGAGGAGCATTGCGGCTGTCAAGTTGTAGGGTGACGGCCGTTATTGGTTTCAGTGTATGTAAATCCGAGAACAAAGACTGCCCACAAGCCATTTGGGATAATGGTCGCCTTGGGTTCAGTATATCGTAACCTTACCACCTTAAAATCGTCGCGTTTGGAGTGTGACGACACAAAGGGCGCTAAAAGTTACACAATGCCGTGACTGTGAAATCGATAACTTAGGCGGTGCGCTTTGTTGGGTTAAACTCGTCTCGTATTTGGTGGCTCCTGAAGGAATGAAGTGTAGGCCCTTCTAAGCTCCGGCTTCTTTAGCGGTGGGCTTCAGGCCTCAGGTGTCTTTGCTGCTGGATCTTTGGCCAATTCCGGTTTCTTGACTACAGGCTTTTGGGGTTTACCGGGCTGTGTCTTTGCGGCGGGCTTCCTTTTTTTAACAAGAGACTTCTCCTTTGGTTGGGTGGCGGGCCTCAGCGAGTTCTCCTTTGCCGCCTGCTTCGCTGGCTTCCTTCTCGGTCTTTTTAGTCCTTGACCAGTTTCAAGGAGCGTGAAGCGCCAACGCTTTCAAGCTTTTCGCCAAAATTTGTTATCTCTGACGTGCTCATACATGAGCTGTATTCTGAAACCTGCGAATGCAGCCGCCGCCTATTTCCCTTTCGTAAACGGTCGTTGCCATTTATTACGGTCGATGCCAATTCTTGGTAACGGAGCCTTTTGTCATAAATTAGTCCTACAGTAGTTGAAATTGCAACTAAATCAGCTAAAATTGCGCTCAGATTGAGAAATTAAGCCTAATAAATAATTGAGGCGTTTGGGCTTAGCATTTGGGTGAGGTTAGGGTTAGTTTTAGGTACTGAAAACAGCTATTATTTATCTTTTATATAGAATGGTCAGATAGCCAAAATCTACGGTGGTTGGCCGAGCAAC
>BLFK01000663.1:187868-205497 GCA_014634185.1 Astreopora myriophthalma | reverse complement strand
TTTGAATATTTTTCATACGGTCAATTGGCTAAGGTCAAACGGCGGAACAGAACCCAATTTTCGCTAAGTGTCCGAGTGTACCAGAAGCAAGAAAGCTGCCAGATTCAAAGAAAATTAAATATACTGCGTTTGCTTCTTGTTGAATCAGGTCTTCGTATCCCGGGATTAACGTGGAAAACTTAGATATTATATATATATCGCACACGACGCGGCTGTCTTTTGTCTGTAAATACAGCAATTTCCTTGTGTTTTATAATATTGCCATTACCCATTTGTTGATTTGTGTAAAAGAAATTGTTAGTTATGACTTTCACATCATTTGGTGGCTCCTAAAGGAGCCGTTTTTGTAAATTTATTCAGCTCCTCGTCGTTGCGCACGGCAAGCTGAAGGTGACGGGGGATGATTCTTGTTTTCTTGTTGTCACGAGCTGCGTTGCCCGCCAACTCGAGAATCTCAGCGCTCAAATATTCAAGCACAGCGGCCAAATACACTGGAGCACCGGCGCCAACACGCTCAGCATAGTTGCCTTTGCGAAGAAGACGGTGGATACGACCAACTGGGAACTGGAGCCCTGCTCGGGATGAACGGCTCTTGGACTTGGTGCCCTTTGCTTTTCCTTTACCGCGACCAGACATGTTGAAAATCTCGTTATGCTAACTCTAGAAAGAAGTTGAATGACGTGGCGGAAAGCAGTATTTGTAATTCCTTCTTCTTCAGCAAGGATCGAAATGCGCCAATGAAAACGGAGTTTATTGTTTTCACTCATTGAATGGCTTTTTTTGTCTAGAGAGGAAATGGTTGTCATTGTGCAAAGTGGGTTGACCTTGCAGGAGAGCAACCAATCAAGATTCGAGAATTTCGATCCGCATGTTAAGTGATCTTTCTCTTATTCCAGTATAAATACAAGGCGCAGTAAAAGGTAGGCATTTCAATCGATCTGAAATACAGACATGGCACCAAAAGTTGCAGGAAAGAAAGGCGAGAAGAGAGCTGGTAAGGCGAAAGCCCCGGCTGATGGAAAGAAGAAGAGGCGTGGAAAGAGAAAGGAAAGCTATGCGATCTACATCTACAAGGTGTTGAAGCAAGTTCACCCTGACACTGGTATCTCCAGCAAAGCCATGGGCATCATGAACTCGTTCGTCAACGACATCTTCGAACGCATCGCTACCGAAGCTTCCCGCTTGGCTCAGTACAACAAGAAATCAACTATCAGTTCCCGCGAGATCCAGACCGCTATCAGGCTGCTTTTGCCCGGTGAACTGGCCAAACACGCCGTCAGTGAAGGAACCAAGGCCGTGACTAAGTACACAAGCAGCAAGTAAACTCGCTGAGTTTACCGCCAAAAAAGACAACGGCTCTTTTAGGAGCCACCAGCTATTATAAAAGCAATGACCAACGTATCATATCATTGATTTTTTTTCTCCCTAAATGCTTCCTGTGGATTATTTTCCTTGATTGCCAAATCAATGTGACTGCGCGATGCAGTTAAGAGTCATATGGTTATGGAAAAACGGACTATGTGTCTCTGTGATACAGTCGTAGTCTATACCCACATTTCACCCTTGCTCGCCACAGAGTCTCCAGTAGCTCAGTGGTTGGAGCATCTGTACTAAATCTCGGAGGGTCGTGGCCCGTGGGTTCGAATCCCATCTTGAGCTTGGATTTTTTCCGACTTCCCAGTTGAAGATGCATAATATCTCTTTCATGTATTTCTCATATTACTCGCTTTGGTGGTTGCCAAATTGCACAGAGTATAAATTCGTATGTTTGTCCCTCGAGTTTCTTTTTTTATTCAAATGCGCTTTCGCGATTGTTGGATGCTGTCTTAGACCCGGCGCTAACTTGAGAAGAGGCAGTTCGAAGTGGATTTTCATTTTTGTCGATTTTCCCATAGTCTTGAATGGAGTAAAGGTCGACCACACGCGAAGGCCCTGTATCGCTTTTAATTCGTCATAATAGTCCTTTTATTTTTCTTCCCAGTAAACGCTGAGGCCATAAAATTGCTGCTAGTTACAAATGAAACAGCACGCATCCAAAAGAGTGACCCCTTACTCGCGTCCTATGTATATCCAGGTGCTTTTTGGCGAGTGGTTCGAAGCAGGGTTAAATAGCCAGGGTTAGCGCTAACCCGGCTTTGAACAACTCGGCCCTGATGAATAGTATGCTTTTGAGTCACGGGTCTCCCAGTGGTTTAATAGGGGGCCAAGCAAAATTTTATATTTTTCCCCATAGTCTTAAAACAATTAATTCGTGTGCGTTGAAATAAAAATTGGCTGCATGGACTTGGCTTGGGAATGACATCTATCTGAATTCTTTTTCGTCGTGGCCAACTTTGCCATCCTTTTTCGGTTGTTATATTCATGTTTGTTGTTTGCAGAAATTGACGGCCGTGAGATCGAGCACCTAGTCTATCACGAAATTTACAATCCAACGAATACCAGCCAGTCAAGCGCTGAGGAAGTGGAAGAACAGAAACAGCACAGTGCTTGTCAAGACGAATTTATTCTCAAGCACCTCTTCAAGAAAACAGGTTTAAAGTAGTTGTGATGTCCCGGGTACCATGTTCCGCTGGGGAAGGGAACATCCAAAACGTAAAATCTCTTGTAACACCTCCTAGACCTACCTGAGGCAATTAAAACTGGTTTGAGGTGCGGTGTTACGACAGTCTTGCACCACTTGCATCTGTTGAGGCCTGTGAATCCAGCCTCCCCTTCTTCGATCACCGCCGCCACGAGGGACGGGAGGCGAGAAAGGCTTCTCGTTCTTCCTTCTCGCTTCACGTCTCTCGGCGGTGAGCGCGGGATGAAGGGTGGCTGCATTCGCGCGCTAAAATTGTTGGTGCAGATTCCTTAGCAGACTACACACAAGAATGACATCACTTCCAGGCATCGATAGTAAATTAACTTAAAGGATTGTGAAGATTGAACTGGATAAACTTGAAACCAGAGAGGATCTCATTGCTTGAAAACAATAGGCAATTTTCTTTGGGTACAGTAATATCTTTACACATTTTGTGGAGGCTTGTGCGCGTAAGCAAAAAGTGCGGAGTGATGATTTGTGTACCATGACGTAAACGTAACGTTAAGTGAGCTTAAGAGAACAAATTCCTCACCCTGCTTTTCTCAACCTGCTTAGGTGTGCACAGCGCTCTCAAACATGACGTCATCATGGAGTCCAGTAACCCGGATTTAGCCCTTGTTGAAGGCGAGGCAAATCGAGTGGCACAGAGCGCTGTAAAGGCCCTCAAAAGGTCACGCCAGCGATGCCTGGGTGCGGCTAGCGGTGTTCCCACTTGGACAGGGGTATCAGGTTCGTCTGGTTTATCGGAACCACTGCCCAAGAGGTACGCAAGTGCTTTGTTTGTGTGAAACTTGCTCTTTAAAGGCAAATGCGGTTGGTCTTTGGTGACCCGTGTACGCGTACTATAGGTTTGCTCCGATTCTCCTTGTGCCGGTTTACAGTTTATCGGTACTATTTCAGACCACACGGGACTCTGAACGGTACAGTCAGTACAATCAGTCGGGGCCTTTCGTTATAATCAGAAAGCTGTAAGAGGGTTAAAACATGTAACGCGCTCTCCCGGCGGCCAACCATTCAGATTTGCGAAGTACTATGTCAAGGTAACCGATCTTTCGCGCAAAAACAGTGTACCAGCAACTGAGCGATGTGATTGGTTTACTAGTTTGTCAGTCATATTCCAATTATGGTATTCGTCAATTTGAATCATTCGATTGTTTGTGGTGTAGTTCTCGGCTGCCTTTCTTCATCTCGATCTGGTTGTCTATTTCAGGCCACGTTTCGGAGTGAAGAAGAAGCATGGGATATCTCAAGTCCCAAAAGTAAGGAACAGGGATATTATTAAATCGTTTCGCCATTTACTGAGAGGGCACCGTCACCTGTTGCAAGATCTGAGTTTCTAAAGCATCGTTGGCCACCCTATGGCCTGAACGCAGAATTGTTGTCGTTTACTCCAGCGGGGAAGAAGTCATATTCGTAACGATAGTGTTGAGCAAGAGGTGTCACAGCTTTTATTGAGTCCCTGATGGTAACCCCAGTTATACATAGCGTGCATCGTGATGTGACCTATGGCAAACTCGATTATTTGCAGGGTACATCATTGTGTGACTTTCGACAAGCATTAGTCACCCAGGGTTTTCCTTGATCCTTTCCCTGAATGCTGGTGTCTGAGTTTGCTCGTGAGTGTTCTGGAAAAGTTTATTTTATAAAAATGTGGTATCAATGAAGGCCGGGCCACCATGAAATTCAAAAGCTCAGTGCCATTTGGAGCCTTGGTACCGGGCCATGTGACCTTACCAATCCAGTTGATACCAATTCCCTGCCGACTTAGCGGCACGGCTTCTATATAAACACACCTCTTGATTAACTTGTTGTTCTTTCAACAATATTTTGACTGAGGTTCCTTTCTTGATTCATGTGACAAACAAGATGGTTCGGGACTTGTCATTTTGAATCACAATTCCAGGGCCTCCGTCAGTGCAAGGGTTTCGCATTTCGATCAGTGGGCGATTAAAAAAAAAAAAACTGTTAAAGGAGCACGCTCAACCACAGTGCTTTGCGCGCCGTTGTTGTTATTATCCGGGAACTCGTTTCTGCTTCTCAGATGCCGACCTGTCAGAAACACGTGCAAATATTCCAGAGCAGAGATGGACAATAACGGCTCTGATTCGATCGACGTAACAAACGAAATTGAGCATAGCTGCCATTTTCTGTTATACTGAAAATGATAAATATGGCAGCTTTGCCCGCAATGCATTCTGGTTGAGCTTGCTCCTTTAACGTTAGTGTCGTTATTGCAGGCCTCCACAATCGACGACAGCAAGCCTCACTTCAGTGGCGACCAAATGGGCATGGGCAGTGCAACTGCACAAGGCTCAGAACCACTCCACTCCAGTCAACTTCTCGCCAAAATGAGGGCGCGAAACAATCTGGTTCCCAGCAGCGACGCAGGCGCTGACGATCTTGGGAACGAAAGTGACAATTTACTTGTTGAGATGAGGAATTTTATCGCGTTACAATGTATAGTAGTTGGGCAGGCAACCACGCAGGAAATTTTAGACGAATTTGGCTCCAAACTTCCGCAGAGTGACTCAGTCGTATTTCGCTCGATGCTGAGACAAATTTGCACCTTTTCAAGAGATTCTTTGACAGGAAAAGGAATTTGGGTGTTAAAAGAAGAATTCAGATAAACTGCCGAGTGACAGCGTAGTAAGCGATGGTTAGTGCATTGTACCATAACCATGCCAGGGACATTTTTATGCCGGCGAATGAGTCAAAGTAAAGGAAAGAAACCGTTTATTTATACACGATGATATTTAAAGCTTCCAGCTTGTGGGGCCGTGTATAGAAAGTAAGAATTGAAATAAAACAGAAATCGTTAAGAAACCCAACTGCAAGGTGGCAACCAGTTAGCTTTTTACAAAGCGTGATGGAGTTGAATTCGGGACTACATTGAAGACAAATCCATTTGGTTGCAAGAGCGGGATTTGAACCCGGACCATCCGCATGCAAATCCAGCGCCTTAACCATTGGGCCACGCCGCCTCCTGTAAGTGAAAGATGTTACGGTAGTTTGTTGTAGTGAAGGCCAGTCGTGAAATCCTTGACAGTAGGTGAAGGGTGCTGCAAATCATTTGGGAAACGGTTGAAATAAAAGAAAAGAAATTCGAAACATAAAAAAGGGCAAATTAAACAACCACCTTTGGGATGCAAGTAGGGTTTTTCTTGAAGTTGATTTCAGTACTTTTTTTCTTTTATTTTACGTTTACATAAAGCAAAAACTGAACTTTATAATGTATCGGGTTTTGTTTTAATGAACGGTTTGTGATACTGTGTCATATAACTGTCTTGTCTAACTTGATTTTATCTCTGAGTATTTCTTTTTACGGATATTATTTTAAAAAAGACAAAACAAAACCAAATGAATAACTCCCTTAACTCAGCTTTCAGATGAAAAGCAAACTACTTATTTAGTGATTAAAAGTTTATTAACGCAGTTTGCAGGGAGTCTTGCAAGTGCAGTTGAAAGCCGAGCTAGCTTGGTGACCATTCCTCGACCATGACTCTAAGCCCGAACGAATACTGATTGACTTCTGATCCTGTCATCGTGAGAAGGCGGTTAAAGCGGATTTCAATTGTGTGTGGTAAAACTAAAAGCAAAATAAACTGCAGAACCAATCACGTTCTAAAGGAAATACACGCCAAATATACCCTTCAGCTAGCGAAATAATCCTTTGCCTTGTATCTTAAGTTCGCAATTCATAAAGTTTTCTGCGCTGACGTTTTACGAATATAGAGTGTGTGCACGTGACGTCATCAAATTCTCAAATCCGAAACTAAAGAGCCACTAAAGGTTTTATCCTCATCAGGCATGAGAGGTACCAAATTTATACCTGTTTAAAACTTTCCAGCTCAATAGCATCCTTCGTTTGGAAACCAGCGCATTTAGAATTTCTAAGTTATGGCGGTGCGTGACATGACGCGAAGATCACGTTTGTCGAAAATTATACTCTTATCTTGTGATTTTTAGCCATTTTAGGAGCTTAAGTATCAGGAAAAATGCTTTTGTAAATATTTTTTGGTTCTGTCCATATAATCAGTAGACTAGATAGCCAAAGTAAGTCCCAGATGTTTACACTATTTACTGGCCGCCATGTTGGAGGACTGAAGATGTCCTCCAACATGGCGGCTTTATAGGCGGCTCCATAGGCTCTGTAATTTTGTGCGGAACATTTCGACGAATATCTCAACTTTAAGACAACACACACACCTTAAACTTGGAAAGCTGTCTTCTTTATTTATCGTCTACAATATCGCAATTTTTTTACTTTATCCAATGCATGGTTTTTGATTTGATTTTTTATTGCGTGACAGTGCACACACTCTATTATTTGAAATCGGATCCCCATACAAATACTGTAAGGTCTTTACGCTCTGCCTACCCGTTTTTGCCTATCAGAGGTCTACTACAAACTTATAGTCCGCCATGATTTGTCAATTATTTTGTATACTTTTTTTTTTTTCCTTCTTAATGTATCGTGTAAGTTTAATTTATTCTACTATGTAAGTCTAATTTCTATCTTTTTGAACCTAGGGGATACGTTTCAATTGGGGCTCTGCTCTGTTCCTCTCCCCGGTCAGGTCATAGTATTGTTATATTCATGTACATTTTTTCTTGTGGCGAACCACAATAAACTAGACTAAACTACCCGTCAAGATGGCGGCTTAAACCGTGATAGGGTCTATTATGAAAGTAGTATTCGGTATGTCTTTCCCATTTCACATCATTTGAGAGGAAAAAACCTGTCGACAAATGGACTGCTCTCAGCTAGTATCAGTGATGGGATACGTGACAATTGTTATCATTAGAGCTCACTTCTTGAGACTTTGCAATAACTTCTAAGATTGACGCCGTCATATGACAGGTGTCATTTAATTCACTTGGAAAGTACTGAACTGCGGTTGATTTCATAGCGTTCGAATGACAATTAATGACTGCAGAACACCTGTTGACTGATATAAAATTTTTTAACTGATCAATTTATTTCTTCTGAAGTAGCCCCTGTAAATGCACTGAAAAACTATAAAACTACCCGAGTACAAAAGAAATTGATGAGTCTGAGTTAAGGACTGGGCTTATGTGAGCCTTATTTTCAGCATTTTAAACCACAGTAAACTAGGTAGTCTAAGGTGAAAAAAGTAACAAAGAATAATAACTACGATACTTTGCGGTTTGCTCTAAGTGGTTGTCTCGTAAAACACCTCGACATCAGTGGGAGTGAATGTGTAGCTTCCTGCATAAAATGTACAGGAACCACCAGATGAAGAATACCCTGGGGGGAGATAGTAATCATCGCCACAATAGGTGTGAGAACCTTGGTTGCTTGCAGCGTTGTTTGAGATGTAAATGTCCCAAGAACCAAAAGTGGGTCCGTAACCAGAACATCTGTATATAGCGTATCTCTCACGTCCTGACTTGATCTGTAGCTTAACAGGAGCGTAGCCATTGATGTTATACAGTGAGTAGATAAACGATTTACTGGATGGAGCATATTGGCAAGAACCTAGCAGTGAAACATAAATGCAATTTATTGAGAATTTATGTAATACTTTTATCTCCTAATTTTTCGACATTTTTCGACGTAATGCAAAGTTTCAGTTAAACCCAACTTCTTTAATTCAAAAAGAAAAGAGAATCTGATATTAAATATTGCCCAAGTCATCCTTATTTTGTGAGTGGGGCCCAAAATCCATTTAGAGCTCTGGCCCCTCTTGTTTGAAGGGTGGATGGCGCTATCCACTGGATAAGTCAATTGGTTTTGCTAGTGCTTATGCGCTGGATAGCTTCATGCACCTTTTGAACAACCGAGGCCTCATGGCCATTAACATAACCGCATTTGTTTCAAGGACCGATTTTCTAAATAACTGCCGTTCTCTTCTCTCTTTACTCCGGGGAAAGGTGGGGGGTTCGTAACATCACAGAAAATGGCTCAATGCTAAAGAGACGAATAAAGAACTGAGTCGCCATCGCCATTCAAATTAATTGTGCCGCTGCTGGCCTCTGCTACGATTAACTCGCTATGTAACCATGGTAAATATTTTGAAAAATAATGGGTAGTAGTCAATCAATCTGATCGCCAACGCCATCAGTTGCCCAGTAGCAGAGCAAATGCTACAATCTTGGACAGAACTACTGGGAAATATGGCCTTCATGGAGACCACCATTTAATATGTAGGTGTGGCGACAACGTTCAAGATAATTATCATGAAATGTTGCGACCCGTATGGGATACTTTATGGGAAAACCACGAATGAAGGCATATTAGGTGCCGAAGGTGTTACGTTTCTTCCAGGCCAACAAATGATAGATTATAAGGATTACGCAATACGACCGTAAAGAACTAAATTACTAAATACACAACAAAATCACTGAAGAACGAAGGCGAAATCCCTTGCACATGAACAAGGTAGGGGCTGCAAAACGATACAACGTACAAAACTAAAATATTCTTACGTGAATTACGATAACTACACCGGAGCGATATCACTGACTTATAACACATTCGCAAGTTCTGCGCGGCGTGAAACTTTCGCTGAGAAACTAGAAACTCGTAAACTTGAAAATGCATACTGGACTGAAGGATCCACTTAAATGAACAATACAATACAAAAACTAATAGAATATTCAAAGCTTTCTGCATGCAAGAATAATCTCCAACACGTGCCACGAGATAGAAAGCAATACCCTTAAAATAAATAACTTAGAAAACGATCCTTCGCTTATAGAATGAAACTAATAGTCCAGTCAATCTACGGTTTGTGATCAAACAAATTGCAACATAATATTTCTCACTGCCATTCATTTGAAGATGGTCCACTTAGTAACATACTAAAAATCCCCCAAAATCCGTTAGGGGAACCACGCCAAAATTTAGCATTTAAAGTTGTGAACTTTTTGCCACAGGGAACCCAATACATGTGCTCTCACACTTTTTAACGAGAAATTATTTTATCGCTTGTTTCACTGTCTAGGGTGCTTCGATAATGACAAACTAATTTTGGCATGTTCCCCTTAACGGATTTTGGGGGATTTTTAGTATGTCACTAAGTGGACCATCCTTGTTTGCATGGCAGTGAAAAAAATTCTGTTACAATTTGTTTGATCAGGACCATCTTAAACTCGTAGATTGACTGGACTATAAAATGGCCTCGTAGATTGGACTCGTAGATTGACTGGACTATAAAATGGCGCTTACATATCTGTCCACAACAGTAACGCCTCTCGGTTAGGAAAACTTGGAATGGCTGACGATCTAATCCTTTCTTAGAGTAAGTACGGCTTGACTTCTTCGATGGACAAACCGAGAGCGGACGTGAGCTACCCCAGAAGTCTTAGTGAAATGAAAAGTATGCAAATGAAGCGAAAATATGAATGAGACGAAGTAAATGAAAACTGAAAATGAAAACACAACTATGAAACGATAACATTAACACATTGTATTGGGGGTTCATTTACTGAACATAGAAATGAGGGCATGGGTATTTCATTGTGCTGCGTCGCATTTTCCCAACGAGTTTTGTTCAAGGTTGTAGTTCGGCATTAGTGTGAAATTTTCAAGTTTTCTCGCTTGCACGTCCGTTTGTGGTGCCATGTATGGTCCGCAGGCTTCTGATGAATCCGGCTACCGGAGAAATGTAATTTGAACAAATGTTCCCTGGCCTGCTAGTACACTCTCCCTTTTCCGTTATTATGATTTTGAAAAGGGAAGAAAATCGAAAGAAAAGAAGACTCTGTTCCTACCAAATATAGCTAAAAATGGAAAAAGAAAAAGAAAAGAAGACTGTGTAGTTTTAAAACAACGATTCTTGTTATGAAAGAAATGATTATGAAGTGCGGGTTAGAAATGAACTGAAGAAATGATCCTCACACTTTCTGGACAATTTAAGCAATTGTCTCTTATATGCACTTGAAAAATTCAAGTGACTCCAACGGGATTCGAACCCACGACGATGCCGGTGCAGTGCTCTTACCAACTTAGCTATGAAGCCACACAGGTCGTGGGTTCGAATCCCCTTGGAGTCACTTGAATTTTTCAAGTGCATATAAGAGACAATTAAATTATCCAGAAAGTGTGAGGATCATTTCTTCAGTTCATTTCTAACCCGCACTTCATAATCATTTCTTTCATTCATCATTCCTTTCACCGGAAAACACGCATGAGCCCAACAAAATGACCTGCTCTCAACTGTGTGGCTTCATAGCTCAGTTGGTAAGAGCACTGCACCGGCATCGCAGAGGTCGTGGGTTCGAATCCCGTTGGAGTCACTTGAATTTTTCAAGTGCATATAAGAGACAATTGCTTAAATTGTCCAGAAAGTGTGAGGATCATTTCTTCAGTTCGATTCTTGTTATATATCTGGCATTTCTCCCGCTACAGCGCGCCCATTCATTGGCTAGTTCATGGTCACATGACACCTAACAATGAAACTGTTTACCGCCAAATGCCATGAGCGGGCAACATTGCGAAAACTATGACGTCAAACGGGAAACAGTTCACTGTTACCCGCGAATTTGTTGACCGCTGTTCCACGTGATCAGAGCGTGCAGTTGAAGGTGGCCTGATGTTGTCGCCGGAATATCAGCGCGTTTTTCAAAATTTGCTTTTGTTTTTATTAAGCTTTTTTGCTACATAACAAATCACGTAATGACTGGTCCCTTGGACTTCGTCGAGGGAAATTCACTCTTCCCCTCGGGACCAGTCATTAAGTGTATAATGTTAGTCGTCACTTAGGGTAACTAAGCAACCAAAAAGACAAAGACTTTTCTTGTAAATAACGAGACGTGTCAGTCTGATTATCCATATTATTCCATAATATGAAGATAGCAATTGAGCAGAATACGCGTGTTCACTATGTGCTTCAGTAGCCACCCTTGATCAAATCATTTCAACCAGCATGCGAAATTTGTGGACGGCGATTGGATCAAACGTTATTGCGACTCATCGCTAAGTCACTATCTTTCCTGTCTCAAAATAACGGAAAAGGTGACTGACTACAGCGGGAAAGAAGGCATATTACTTATTAGTATAAATCTACTAGCGTTCTATCACGAATGCCGTTCTCTGATTGGCTACGCTACTCGCTATCTATTCTGTGATAGATAGCGAGTAGCGGTTTTCAACAAAATGGCGGCCACTTCGTCGCGTTTTCGAAGTGTTTCGAAGTGTCTGCGATGAGGATATAGATAATTTACTTGTTTAGTTTTGAACGACTAGTAGATTTCTACTAAAACAATTAGATTATTCGCTCTCGATTTCTACGCGTGATAGTTGACTCGGGCTGCGCCCTCGTCAACTATCACGCGATAGAAATCTCGAGCTGATAGTCTAATTGTTTAATAGACCAGTTCACTCTCTTGAGTTCATCATGGGTAATCAGGACAAGATGGTGGGAAATTCAAAGGTTTGTATGGATGTTCTAAACGATGAAAAGAATTCACGATTTGCAATTTTGGGCGCGTTTATCTTACAAAACAAAAACATAAGCTTATCTTACAAGCTTATCTTACAAAACAGAACATAAGCGCTTAAAGGTGCGGTTGAATACAGGTGGAGAGAATAGCTATTGTAGAAATTATTTTATTAAACAATATTCTGTCATACATTTCCTGTAATTGGGAAGGTACAAAAATTACAAAAACTGCATAGAGAAAAAGCAAGAATATTTAGGAATTCAAAAGAATAAAGACCGAGTCCAAATCATCTTAGTTGTAAACTTGAACTTACATGTTTGGTTTATGAACGCGAAAGCCCAGAAAGAGGAGTCGTCAACAAGCTATTTTGCCTTGAATTTTCGTACAAACCTTTGAATTTCCCGTCATGTTGCCCTGATTACCCATGATGCATTGAAGAGCGTGAACTGGTGTATATGGAGTGGAGTGGGAGGGTAGTGAATTTGGAGTGACCATCTATTTGTGACAGAGTGACTTACAGCAAATTTATTATAGTTTTAGAAAAAAAAAACAGTATTTGCGTTTCAGAAACTTCTATTAATAGAATTCTTGATGCCTTGTTTCCGTATTATCGCAACGAAACTTAGCTTTGGTGAACACATGAACAAGTCTGTCAGAAAGCAAATTGCAAAATTGGTGTCCTCTCAAGGATGAAGAACCTAGCTCCTGAAAAGACGAAGTTACATCTGTTTAAAGCGGTAATTCTCCCTAAGCTAAACCATTGCTCACTTGTTTGGCTATTCCTTGGAGCATCTGATCAGCGGAAACTGGAGAGGATCCAAGAAAAGGGACTGAGATCGGTTTTTAAGGACAATGTATCAACATACGAAAATTTGTTAAAGAAAGCAAAATTACCTACATTGCGCAATAGAAGACTGCAAGACCTGATGGTGCTAATATTCAACGTCAAAAATGGACTTCCTCCAAAGTACATCTCTGAATTATTCCAAATAATGAAAACTAATTGCGGGCGAGCAAAAGCGAGCCCGCAGACTAATCTTGACGTCGGTGGTCAGCGGCACTTTCTTAAAGCGTACAGCGCTAGAGCCGACTTGAAGCAAACTGTGGGCACATTCTTGGCATTCCTTTGTTCTTCCAACTGGAATGAATGGTATGTCAGCAAACGGCGGAGCAAAGGCCCTGATGTTGAGTTCAAGGTCCGTGGCATGGGTCATGTGAATTTTCACGTGAATTAGCAAATGTAGTTTTCCGAAGCACATGTCACGTCCAGCGCAACGACGAACGGAGAGGGAGGCCAGGAGATTTTCGGTAAGATATAAATGATTTGCAAAGTTTATGATCCACAAAATTAAACGCTTTTTTCCAGTTCTCTCAAGTAACGTTATATTCTTATGGAGAGTAGTGCGTATCTTGTCTTCTGAAAACTTCCATTAGCTTAAATTTAAAGTCAACCCAGTTTGGTTGCATATTTACTGTTCTTGAACACTTGTTACTGTTTTGACTTCCGTAAGTAATTGCGTTTACTTTCAATAAAATTTTCATTCCATTTAAAGAGCGTCTTCTTTCCGTCCACGCCATTTAAGCGTTCAGTTAAGTTTTGGTTCTTGTCTTCCCTCCAAGAGTTTTCCGGCGGTTTTACAATCTCCCTTTAAGACCTACACTTCCAAATTCCTATTCCATTAGCCACTTGAGGAAGAACTACTTTCTGGATGTTCTACCTCTAAAATACAAAAATTATTATTTCTCTCTTTCAATTTCGACCTGGTTTCCTCTATTGACAGTAGTCCTAACACCAACAACAATAATAATAACAACAATATCAATAATAACAACAATAATAGTAATATTATCAACGAAAACAACAACTAATTATAAATAAATGAACGGCAGGAATCCACAGCCCCGCGCTTTCTCTCGCATCTCCCACGCTATCCTCATTGTCTGTCTCCCAACAGACGACCGCCCGCACTTCCTAACTATTGGTTACTGCTAGTTATAACTTACTTACGTCAGATTTTGTTATACCGAGATATAATACAGTAACCTATGAAAAACAATCGATTAGATATCTAGGGCCTTACTTATGGCGCAAGCTGCCAGGAAATGTACGGACACAATGTGACTTAAATAGTTTTAAAAGACGAATTAAGAAAATGGACCTGGAAAGTTTTTTGCTTGAGAAATGTCCAACTGGCTGTTTTCTATGTCATTCTTAAACCATAATTCTATAACTTTAATATTGTACATATAAATATAATTTTATATTTCTATTGTTATAGTGTACTTGTATTAGTTCTAAGTGTATATTTTTTACACTTTATTATTTTTTGTTATTTATGTTATGGTGTCACCAATTAGCAACACCATGCTAAAGTTATATGACACTTGAATAAAGTTTATTACTATTACCGCAATGATCGTCGTTCTTGCCGTCGTTGCGATCATATGGAAACCAGGTTTAATGTTCCTGTCTATAGGAGACATCCTGGCGCTTACCTGACAGCCGGATTTCTCCTGTATTCTGATTAAAATGCCCTTAGCTAGTTTCTTTCAGCTTTCTGCTTATCAGGCACCAATTTTCGGCTAAGCGTCGTGTACAGGAGCAATTTTTATGTGACAATTTTTATTTGCTCGTGAAGACAAGGAAAATTGCTTGGCCAATTTTTATGTGACAAATATATTTGCCTAAAAGCTGGCTTGTTAGGTTTCACTGATATGACAAATAAAAGTTGTCACACACGAACAATTGCTCGTGTAGACTACTCGTCACATAAAAAGAGCCAGTTGTGGTAGAAATCAAGCCCCTCCGGTCACGACCAAGATGGCGGCGTCTACTCGTGCTTTTTGCGAATACAGGAATCGATCCGAATACAGGAATCGATCTCATTGGGTGAGAGTGGTTAAGTCTAAACCACTGATTTTAGCGATTAGGTTTAAGCACTAATTTTAATGATTAGGTCTAGGCACTTTTTTTACCGTTTACGATTACGGTTAGGGTTTTCATTAAACCTCAACACTTCCCAAAGTGGATACTCGCAAATTGCATGATGGTGTTAGTTTATTGCACAAGTAATGTCGACACTTTTCTATTCTGTTTTTCTGTTATCACAGCAAACGTTTGCAAAGAAGTTTGTGCTTGTTAGTCTTAATTATATGATAATTATTTGCATAGTCATCCTTCGCTTTTATCTTACCTTAGGTGCTTGAAATGTAATTGTATAGTGCAAAAGATAGAACAATATAATCAGCATTTCAAGAGATTTCAATAGTTTAACCGGTACCTGTCCTGAAAGCGAGTAGTTCTACCGTCAAAAACCTGCTTCAATACTGTTTATAACAGACTGGAAAACGGAATGATACTTACTACTAGACCAAGACACGTCAGTGTATCCACCAAATATGTAACTGCCGACTTTGATTATTGTAACAGTGGGACCTCTTCCATCACAGTTGCTGTGGAAGGTGGATGCTGCCCACCCATCTGTCTGAGCGTGCCAACACCTCACAAACCTGCTGCGGGATGAACTCTGGACAACTGGGTCTAGATAGGCCTTGAGCTGATCGACGTACTTTCTCTCGTGGCTGATAAGAATACTCGATGAAGTGAGAAGCTCTGAAGAAAAGTTCAATGGGTACAAGAAGTTTCCGAGTTAAAACTGTGTCGGCGGTTAGCGGTCCCCTTTAAATAAGCAATAACGCAACCGTGATGGTCAAGTTTTATTTTGTTACAGAGTAAAGAAGCAATATTACGGTTGTGAAACTATGAATGTCTGCCGTCGAGCATTCTCTTCAAAAGCTAAGTTGAGATTTACGCTGTCAGTCTCAACATTTACCTCATGTGATTCAAGGGAATCTGGCGAATTTATACAGGCTAAGGGATCCCGCCAACTGAATATTTCTAAATTCAATATGCACAATGTTGAGTGCAAAAATGCACGAAATCAACCCACCTATTCAGTGAGAATTTTGTTCTATAATTCCCTTCTCGAAGGTTTGGTACAAATAAACACAAAGTAAATTCTAAAAATGAAAAATTTCCGATGCTCCGTAAGCCGTGAGCATGAACAAAGAATTTCCCGAGTGACCCGACCTCACTAAGTCACCTAAAGCGGAACTTAAGCAAGGACGACGACGACGGCAAGGAGAATGTCAAATAAAAACATCAACTCGCGTTTAATGACTTGCAATTGTTCCAACTTGTTTACCCCCTCCAGATACAGAATGTGCACTTACTGTCCGGAAAGAGTATTGGTATGAACGCGGTTAACGCTAAGATAAAGAGAAGGTGGACCAATCACGTCCTCCACAAAACCTCAAATTTGGTTATTTCAACGTCAGTGTTTGACAGGATTTACCCAAAGCTATTATATTATAACAATGCAAAAACTCTTACCATTACATCTTAACCCATTGCCTGCAAATCCAACCTTACATAAGCACGTATAAGATCCCTCATTATTTTGGCAGTTGGCATTGGCGTCACAGACCGATTTGTTGATGCATTCGTTGATATCTATCAGACACGGATACAACATTAAGACAAGAAATCAAAAGAAAGTTGTTTTCTTCTAAAATTCTTTTCTGTGCAAAAGTGCAACCTTTTCCACTTTATTCCCTTCCCGTAAGATGCATGTGGTGTGCTTCATTACTAATCTTCCTTTTTCCAGAGCGTGAATGGTTTTTTTCTCGAATTTCTCTTTTAGGCGAAGTGCAACCCGAAAGTATTATCTTAAAAATCTGTGTGTTGTAACAACATAATGACTTCAGTTAACCAACATGATTTTCTGTAACTCAACATTTTTTATACTTAATCTTCAAATATTCGCAAGTTTCTCCGTCACCAGAATATCCCAGCTTGCAACTGCAGTTGTAAGAGCCAAGAGTATTGTTGCAAATGGCGTTCTTGTCACAAACGGGTGGGGAAGCAGTGCATTCATCAACATCTTAAACAGAAAGCACCATCTCATAAGAAACATAAAGAAGATGAATTGGACGAGGAGTAGGATGATGATGATGAAGCACAGTAGTTGGAGGAGATAACTTAAGAAGAAAAGGATGAGAAGGAGGAGGGTGAAAACGAGGAAGGGAGAAAAGACGAGATAAGGAGGGAAGGGTACAAATTGGAGAAGGTCGGGGGTGAAGCAGAAGGAGGAGAAGTGGGACGAGATTGAGGAGGAAGAAAGTGTCAGCGTGACAAGGTGGAGGAGAAGTAGTATGATGATAACAAGAGGGAAGAAGATGAAGAGGTAGAGGAGCAAGGGAGATAAGGATGGACTGCAATAGCAAAGATAAACTTGTTGAGCGGTTAATTAAACCTGAAATGGAAGTGAGATTGTACTTACCTCCTGTTTTCATATTGCAATGCGCTAGTACCACCATTTGAGGTTTTATTGAAGATAGCCAGTATTTGCCGCTCACCGCTTGTAGTTCACTCGACTTGATTTCTTGACAGGAAACGGCTGCCAGTTCATTGATGGAGCCTAGTGGCACTGCAATTTAAAGAACTTTGATTTTACCCAGTCATCTAAGTTTAACGACTCAACAATATGAAACTGAAAAGAATGCAACACTGAATTCACCTCTATTGATGTCTCGTGTGAAATAATATCTGTCAGGGTCAGGGACGAAATCCTCGGGACT
>BLFK01000663.1:174008-177494 GCA_014634185.1 Astreopora myriophthalma | reverse complement strand
GGAACAGAGGAACAGTAGAAAAGTAGGCACAGAGGAACAGAGGAACACTAGGCACAGAGGAACAGAGGAACAGTAGGCACAGAGGAACAGTAGAAAAGTAGGCACAGAGAAACAGAGGAACACTAGGCACAGAGGAACAGGGGAACAGTAGGCACAGAGGAACAGAGGAACAGAGTAGGCGCAGAGGAACAGAGGAACCATTATTATGAGGTCTGTAATCGTACGAGTGCTAACAAACATCGGACGACCGCGCTGCAGGAGTCCGATTTGTTTATCACGAGTATGATAACAGACCGAACTGGACGTCGCGAAGTCTTATTACGAATTAATCATAAAAATTACAATTTCCGAGAAAGGAAGAATAGCCAAGTTATAAAAGGGAAATTTTGCATTAAAAGACTGACAAGGGAAGGATAAATTGATTAATATCCCTCTGAAATTAACCACAAACAAAATGTAATAGATTAAAAAGTGTTCAAGGGAAAAAAATTCTCCATTTTGAAGAAAGCCCCAATTCAGGAGTCTGCACACTGTTACTATGGTGATTGAAACCAAAGTTGTGATTGGTTGATTTAAACTACAACTTTGAATGTGATTGGTTGATTTAAAATACCACTTTGAATGTGATTGGCGTATTGAACTGTCTGATAACAAACTGTCCAACAACAGGGGAGCAGGGTTAGCGCAGTGGTGAGAGCGCTCGCCTTCCGCCAGTGTCCGATTCCCGGACTCGGCGTCATAAGTGGGCTGAGTTTGTTGGCTCTATACTCTGCTCAGAGAGGTTTTTCTCCGGGTACTCCAGTTCCCCTCTCCTCAAAAACCAACATTTGATTAGTAGAGCACCTGTCGCTCGGCTAGGAAGATTTGAGACTTAAATAAAGTTATTATTATAATAAGAAACTGTCAGATGACAACCTGGCAAGTGAATTAGTGCCAAATGGAAGTTTTTAAACCATTCACAATCCAGCAAATTGTAATTTTTATGATTAATACCGAAAGAGGAAAAGTGCAATTCAGTTTCCTTCCTAAGTTTCCCTGACAACTGATCCTTGATTCTAGTTAATTAATTCTTGTTTTTAACAAATTACAGCATTGGATAAGTACGTGAATATATTCATTTAATGTTGGTTGTCCATTTATTTCTTTGTTTTCATGAAGTCGGAAAATATAATACAGATCTGTAAATGCTCACATGACTGATTTACGGTTATTGCATGCCTTCAAGTATCATTCAATGTTCATTTATGATGTCGTATGCCTTAAAAAGAAATTAGCTCAAGCATAACTAAATCACTGAGAGCTTTGTGAAGAACATTTGGTGAATTATTTGGTGAATCATTTTTTAAAGAACAAGATTCAAGACAGCCTAGATAGTGAAATTTGGATGTCAGTTTCAATCTTCCTCGGATGTAATAGAGTAAACAGTTTCGCGGTCGTGTTTGTTAGGGGCCTTGTCTAGCAACTTATAAAACAGGTCCTTGGAAAGGTGTTTCCGATCTGCTCTCTCGGTAACTTTCCCTCGATAATCTTCTCTACTGAGCTTGTAATTTTCGAGGGACGTCTCCACGATATTGCAGGGAAAGCACTTGTAGAACACTGTAGTGGTTTCGACCGTTTTAACCTTCCCCAGGCCGTCTTTCTCAAGGTTCATCATAACCTCCACCACTGTGGAGGCTGTTGGTCTTTTACTTCCACTGAAGGATGACTGTGCAATACGCACGGCACAAAAGGCCCACAACTTGACAAGATGGTGCTTGCTATCGAGCTGTCGTCAGGGCATGTCTATTAAAAATCAAAAGGTCAACCTCTATTAGGAGATGTTGGCTCATACCTTTTGAATTTTAACATCATCTTTCAATACTATAATATATGAAAGGGGGGTATGAATTAGCCTCGTTACCGTTGAATGAAGAAGGACACTGAACAAGTTTTTTGCGGCACCTTATTAAGCAGTCACCCTACGCGGTCAATTGTGAGAGTTCCGAAAATAACTTTAATTTTTGTATTTTTTACCTCTATCAAGCAGTCCAGGTCACCCTTCACTACTGTTCCTCTGTGTCTACTGTTCCTCTTTGTCTACTGTTCCTCTGTTCCTCTGTGCCTACTGTTCCCCTTTGTCTACTGTTCCTCTGTGCCTACTGTTCCTCTGTGTCTACTGTTCCTCTGTGTCTACTGTTCCTCTGTTCCTCTGTGTCTACTGTTCCTCTGTTCCTCTGTTCCTCTGTTCCTCTGTGTCTACTGTTCCTGTGTTCCTCTGTGTCTACTGTTCCTCTGTTCCTCTGTGTCTACTGTTCCTCTGTGTCTACTGTTCTTCTGTTCCTACTGTTCCTCTGTGTCTACTGTTCCACTGTTCCTCTGTTCCTCTGTGTCTACTGTTCCTCTGTTCCTCTGTGCCTACTGTTCCTCTGTGCCTACTGTTCCTCTGTGCCTACTGTTCATCTGTCACAGAGAAAAAGAGGAACAGTAGACACAGTGTGTCTACTGTTCCTCATGGCTACTTATACTTGCCGCTTGGTATGAGTTCAGCATACGGACCTGTTGGGTACGGTTATACTCCCAACTTTTCACGGTACAAAAATACAGAAAATAAACGGTTCAAACGGCTTTTTAATCCTTAGGCACGAATTATAACCACCACATGCAAAACTATACCAAAAAACCTAGCTCAAAGTTCACTAAGTATCAATTAACAAATGTGCGTGCCAATGTTATTCATTAACAACACCGGCATTTGGTCACGCAACAAATAGTCTCTCGAAGAGACCGTAAGCTAGACTACGAGCAGTCCCTCTTTCGTCGCTTAGTTCGTCGAACGTGTGGCTAAAACAAAACCGGCACCAGAAAAAATGGCCGCGCGAAATCTGGCCGGGTTTGTTTTTGGCTTCGCTTACGCTCGACGACCTAAGTGGCGAAAGAGGGACTGCTCGTAGTCTAGACCCACTTACAACAGCGTGACATTCTCTGAAAAAAAAAACACATCCAAAAAGTAATGTGGCTTAGCTCAAATTTCAAAGATAACGGAAGTTTGGCCTGACTGAGGACTTAACTTTCCAAGTTGTTTCATCACAAGTACCCCCGTTCTCTTTTCCGATGAACGAGCGCAAAATAGATTAAAGTGTGTTATCCGTTTCCACGAAAAACAACAACAACAACAACAACAACTGAGACAGAAAACAGTTGGAAGATAAACATAAGCGAACCGGATAGCAACCGGAAGTTGTTATGTCTGGAGCTCGTTAACGCCAGTCAGAACAATTTCTGGTTGCTGTGTCGCTCGCGTATGTTTATCGTTCAACTGTTCTCGCTTCTTTCTGTCATGATTTAGCCTCAATTAATTGTTTTATTAAGTGGGATGCCTGTGGCATACTACTTTATAAAATCGGTTGATTTCGACGCAAATGGACACGTTTTTTAAAATTTTTTAGATGGTTGACGTGCTTTGCATCGTCCGTGTCCGTGGTTACGTCACATCTGAAAGTATTTTCA
>BLFK01000663.1:166508-169008 GCA_014634185.1 Astreopora myriophthalma | reverse complement strand
TCAGACAACTGCTCAGTAATATGAATGCGTAATTTAAAGTTTCAAAATGTAAAAGGACACAAAGTTAGATTGTCATTCTATTGAAGTCACTTTAACTTTGTGAACGCAAAGTTATAAGATACGGTATGCCCGGCTAAGAATGAAATCTATCCTTAATTAAGACGCTCTTTTTTATTTTATTATTTGTTTTTTACGGAAAGTTATGCATTTGGTTTTTGAACTCGAATATTTCTTTCGATGTTGGTCAGTTCAAGGTGCCACATCGCGCAAAGTGTCCTAGTGCTCATTAATAACTTTGGTAAACATTGGTTAGGATTTTGATGATCACAATTCAGATCAAGTATGAGCCACTCAGTAATCTGGAAACTAGTTTCGTTCTCGCACCAGTTGCGGCCATAGCGAGTTTTTAATTATTAACAAGTCAGTTACAACTTCTATTATCCTGCGTGTGATGACTGGTTTCTGAAGACGCTAATTTTTTATCGTAAAATATTTGTGCCACCTTCGAAAAGTCTCGCTTAACGCAAATTAGGGTCGAATATTCACTAGAGAGTGCTCGCTCACGTGACCAGCAGCCACATTGGGTTAACTGAAAGAGGAGGACGAATTTGCAGAAAAGAGTTCAAATTCCTAAGAGGATGTTTTCTTTCCTGCGACATGGTCACCGTGTGGAACCTGGATTTAACGAACCCCAAATAGCGAAGTACTCAGCATGACAAAAAATGTTCAACCCATTGGAAGTAAAGTGCATGGAAAAAAACCTCGACGGAGGGAAACCCTGACATAAGGGAACTAAATAATTCTCCCGTCCCTCGCCACTTTATTAAATCAAGGCTCCATTGTAGGACTCCTCTGGTCACCGTGTACTTTTCACAGTCTAATTCCCATCGCAGGCACAGACAAGGCCGCGGTCACCTATGAAGGCGTTCGGTTCGAGAGAAGTGATAGATGGCTTAGATATGGCTCAGAACAGTAGTCCATGTGTGACATGTCAGATCTTCAGCACATAAAGCCGGAAACCCTGCGTAGCAAGCATGTAGTTGATCAGAGCTGCTTATAGAAACATAGAATAAAAGTCAGTGTTCTCGTTGTGCTAGTTGGGTGTAGTAACCCTACAGACAAGAAACATCTAGTAGTTAACAGTGTCATCATGTTAGTCTAACTTGCTAATAATCGTTCCTACATCCTATCAGGCTTTCATCGATATTTCATTATGTTAACTGTTCTTGTAATCTGAACAAACCTTATCCATACGTCGTAGGACCTCAGTTAGCTTTTTGTCTAGCACGTATACTTGGGGCAAAAGCTGAATAACATCTATTGTCTTCAGCTGGTTGCTGATGTGATCGAAAAAAAAGCGCTTGGAACTTTGATTAGGAGTATCGGTGTCAGGTTGTTCCTGCTTTTGCAGCACATATTGCATCACGTAATGATGAGATGAAGAAATTCATCATTATAATTGTGATGCTCAAAAGGAGAAGGCTGATGAATACATGACCAATCACAGGCTCCGCTCCGCTCCGGTTTTCCCACATGAGTTCGTCCTGGTATCTTTAACTTTATGTAATGGTTTAAATCAAGGCTGTAAACTTTCATGTGAGTTTTGTCGGTAAAATAACACTTTTACCGTTTCGACGTGAACTTCCTTTCCTGTAGATCATTTATCAAAAAGTCGCTCATGCGTTCAGAGTTTTGACAGCTTTCAAGCCAATAAAATTTAGCATCATGTTACAAACTTGGGACATGCTCGTCTTTGTAGCTTGTTCGTGAAAGAAAGAAATTATTTTACACAGGACTACACAGGCGAAAAGTGTTGAGAAAACAAAGTTGGAAAAATAAAATATTCAATCACAGCGTGGCTTCATTTTAGCAACCCTCCATAACGAAAAGACGTCAGATAGAAGCTTGTATTTACGGTAGCAGTATTATTAAAAGGAAATCAATCTGTTCGAGAAATAATTAGGGATTAATTGCACGCGTGAACAGAACGGACTTTTTAGTAATTTAAAAAGTCCGATCTGTTCACAAGTACAATTAATCCCTAATTGTTTCTCGAACAGATCGATTTCCTATGCTAATTTCGCTACGAACGAACGAATCATTCACCATTTTTGGATGCTTGTAGGAAGCTTGCGGCGATTTTCGCTACGCTTAGATGTTTTGAGGAAGCGTACATATTCCACACTTGTTCCATACTCCCCCAACAGATACTCGTCCATTAGTACCCACGTAAGCATACACACATTAATAATCTGGACCAGCAACAGCCATTAGAACGATAGAGTGGGTATTCTTGTAATTGTAGTAGTATGACCCAGCTTTAGCAGGGCATTGCATGACAACATGCTTGCCATCAATGGCACCTAAACAATGGGGGTAGTTCCTACTGTTCCTCTGTGCCTACTGTTCCTCTGTTCCTCTGTGTCTACTGTTCCTCTTTTCCTCTGTGTCTACTGTTCCTCTGTTCCTCTGTGTCTACTGTTCCACTGTTCCTCTGTTC
>BLFK01000663.1:124400-131900 GCA_014634185.1 Astreopora myriophthalma | reverse complement strand
GCCACGTAGCCCCGTAGCCACGTAGCCCCGTAGCCACGTAGCCCCGTAGCCGCGTAGCCCCTTAGGCCCGTACCCGCGTAGCCGCGTAGCCACGTAGCCACGTTGCCACGTAGCCGCGTAGCCACGGAGCCGCGTAGCCCCCGTAGCCGCGTAGCCACGTAGCCGCGTATCCACGTAGCCACGTAGCCGCGTAGCCACGTAGCCGCGTAGCCGCGTAGCCCCGTAGCCCCGTAGCCGCGTAGCCCCGTAGCCGCGTAGTGTGTCCACTTCTCCATTGAAAGAACACGAACTGCGTAGCCAGGTATCCCGATTTTAAGGGGTACAACTTCGAGTGGCAGGGTATTCTGCAGTTACTCCAACAAAAGCAAACTAGACACCGATGGAATACAGTACCTTTAATACTGTATAACAAGTACACTATTACAAGCAAATTAAAGTAAAACAAGTGATTTTCAAGCTTACAATACGATGCGGCCAGCGCTGCATGTTGTGTGATTCCGTGCAATTCAAGTACTCAAATCGCTTCCATCTACGTTTAGAGCAGATAAACTGTGGAAAGAGACTTCCCAACTGTCCAAGTGAACACTTCTCATATTTACAGCACAATTCCGAGTTCCACTCGCCGTGTAAGACAAGACAAAATAATTCTGAAGAGCATCGATAAAAACACACCCACTCGCACTGACCGCCATCACTCAAATGTAACCTCACGACTACGCGCGAGTTGCCTTATGGGATACGGCAATAAAATTTTCTCTCCAGTCTCGCGCAATGACGTCACCAGATCACTTGGATAGGGAAAATCACGGTGTTGATAGGGCCGAGTAGAAGGTAAGAAGTACGGCGAAATGAAAACACAACAACATTTAATTTAATGTTCTTAAATTGACGCCATTGCAAGATCGAGCACATGGTGAGGGAGAGAGACTGAAGCAACATGGGAGTTACCATGCATGCCATTCGGGCACTACAGATTACATCAACACACGGTTATAAAGAGTCTTGCTGCATCTCAATTAGTATATATTCTTTCCTCTTTGGGAACAAATGAAAAAGTATTGAAGGAAATCAACAAAATTTTCTTTAATTTTTTGGGGAGTGGTAAAGGCGACAAAATAAAAAGAAATGTTGTGATAAACGATATCGCAGAAGGAGGAATAAAAATGATGGATATATTTTCTTTCAACAAATCCTTAAAAGCCACCTGGATCAAAAAGTACCTTGACGTTAATAACCGCGGTAACTGGAAAACCTTTATTGACTTGGAACTCCAACAGTATGGAGGAGACGTACTATTAAGAGGTAATTTGAATATGAAGGATATTTCAAGCTTGACCACAATATCTTGCCCCTTTGTTAAGGAAATTCTGGAAATCTGGAGTGAATTTTTTTTGAGGCAAAAGTGTCATCTGAGGATCATTTGTTGTCGTTGCCATTGTGGTACAATTCCTTGATACGGATCGGTAACAGACCTGTTTTTTATAAAGATTGGTACGCTAAAGGTGTAACAAAGGTTGAACATCTATGGGACAACTCCACCAGCTTTCTCACTTGGACTGATTTTCAAAACAAATATAACCTTAAAATCAGGTTCCTTGACTACTTTGGAATAGTTTCTGCAATCAAAAGTCTTCATAAAAACGACAGATACCATAAATATGAATGTATGTTTACGAAATTTCTAGAGTGTGCAAAGCCAAATAGACTTGCGCAACCTCATTCGTGTCAGGAGAAATGGAGCAATGGCCTTAACCTCCCACAAGATGAAAAGATTGATTGGAGCGCAGCATACCAGTTGGCCTTTCAATGTACCAAAAACTCGAAACTCATAACCTTCAATTTTAAATTTTTACATCGCAGCTTGGCAACCAATAATTTTCTTAAAAAGATCGGAGTAGTAGAAAGCGAAAAATGCTCTTTTTGCCAATCTGAAACAGAAAATTTGCTGCACGTTTTTTGGAAGTGTGAACACACCAGAACCTTTTGGTATAGTGTGCTTTCGTGGCTGCAAGATTGTCAGGTTATTGATGTTTTATTGCAAGAAGATTCTGCGTTGGGTCTGAGGCCGGATAACCTGACTGAAAACAAACTTCAAATAAACTTTGGCCTTTTGAGCGCCAAATATTACATCTGGCTATGCCGGCACAGAGAAAGAAAACCCAAACTAGATGATTTTCTTCGTTATTTTAAGCATATTTATCAAATTGAAAACAATGAGTATGTGAACGATTCCATTGAAAATACCCAAACAATTCATAAAAATGGGAGCCGTTTTTACCTTTTTTTACTGATTCAACAATGCGATAAACCGAGTCCCCATACATAATACATAATATAGATATTTCTATCAAATTCTCAACATCAGGTTTCCTCTTGAGTGCCTTAGATATCTACCCTGTAATAATAGGACATATGGCCTGCTAAAGTGTTGTAATAGAGGTGAACTACTTTTGATGTATTATTTGACGTTTTGATTTATTAGTACTGCTTACCATTGTACTGCATGGCTATTGTATCCCAATGTACATTTTGTTGAGTATTGTAAAATTAAAAAAAAAAAGGACAAGAGTGGACACACTATACAGAGGCTTGCTCCGCAAAAGTTGATTATTGCGTATAAAGCATGTTGCGGTGCTGTCAAGAGATGCAGTATAATTTGCTGGGGTGAACTTTCTGCCAACTGGCTGCTCATGTTCAAGCGCATGTCTTTTTTTCTGCTCGTTTAAACTTAGTAGAACTGAATTAATCAAGTAAAAAAACATAAAATGGAGGAACAATTTTGCATCTCAAAGAGCCCTTGGTATTCTGGATAATTTGCGCCAGGTCATCTTGGCTACATTTACTGATATTGTGAAAAGAGCAAAAAAAATCGGCTTTCATGATTACCTTTTCAATAGGTTATTTTACTTTTTTTTTTCAAAACTGAACTGCATCTAAGACAGCAACAGAATCCATTTTGCTAAAGCGAGACCTATTTCCCGCATAACTTTCTGTTTTATGAGCGGGGCATGAACCGATCATGACAATGGACTTGATCTTGAAACAATTGAAAAAAAGAAGAGAAGATCTGCTTTTGTTAATACCCGAGTCTATTATCATTTTATTTTACTCTTGCTCAGTCATAATTAATCCTTTACTGTCACTGACACAGATGAAGCACTAAACATTTGAATCCTTTAGTTTTGTAAATGCTGTCAGCATTTTTTCAATGAGTGAATCTCATATATTAAATATTAAACATTTTAAAATGTAATTTTAATTGTAAAAGCAGTTAAGACCAAAATCCTTGTGCTTCCAGTGATGTCTTAAATTAACTTCCGGTCAGGATGGCGTCCATTTTGATGAGGGCCTTATTTACTACTTTAGCGGCAAATTTTACGTTGGCTCCATATTATATGTTCATCATCTTGACAAGTACATCATATTTACCAAATGTGGTGCTTTTAACCCGAAAGGGCACAATTCAATGTAAATTCTGCACCTATCTGCCACACCCAGAAAAAATCTATATTATAATGCCCATGAATTCAATTAAATAAAATATAACATCCTTAAAAAATCTTCTCTCAAAGAATGATGGAATATTTAGTAGAGACAATCTTCCTTCATATATGCATCATCACATCTCAAAATCCACCTGGTTGCCCTCCTCTGGACAGCCTCCAATTTATCCATGTTATGTTTAGTGTGAGGATTCGAGCTTTCACCTGCATATTCTAAACAAGGTCTAACAAGACTACATCGTAATGTTTTTGTAGTGCCAATGCAGAGATTCCAACCCTTTTGGAGATAAAACAGGAAACACTACATGGCTCCTCCATAGGGGGGAAACCTAAAACCCGGAAACCAGAATCCGGAATAACACTGGAATTAGGCCTAAGAACTTTTGTTTAGGCCTAATTAGGCCTAAAAACTTTTGTTTAGGCCTAAACAAAAGTTTTTAGACCTAATGATTAGTCCTAAACAAAAGTTTTAGACCTAATAATTAGGCCTAAACAAACGTTCTTAGGCCTAATTCCAGTGTTATTCCGGATTCCGGTTTCCGGGTTTTAGGGTTGCCCCTCCATAGGTGCTATGGCAAGTGCCAAAGGTGCGAGCCGCTAGGGGGCTCAGGGGGCATGCTCCCCTAGGAAAATTTGCAAATTTTTATTCTCTCGAGTGCCATTTCCTGCTTTTTTAGATTATATTTGAGTTATATAGTGTAAAGTTCTTACTGCAAACACACATCCTTTTTTTTTTTGCAATTAATCCATCCTTTCCGAAAGGAGGGTTGGAATCTCTGCCAATGTCTCTAAAATCGCTGCAGGTTCTCTTAAAGTAATCCTAAAACTTCAGCCCTAGCTGTTATTGCTGGTTCCATGACAAATCACTACCAGTGATGAAACCAAATCCCTATTTTACACTTTCCAATATCTGACCATTTACATTGTATTCACCTATTAGGGGACTCTTTTTCCTTGTACTTCTCATAATTTTACACTTGTAGTTGATGCATGATTTTGCACTTGCAGTTGATGCTTAATTGTTATTTTCATTGTTGAGTTGTTGCATTGTTAAGTTGAGGCATTCGTGGTGTCAATTTTTTAGGCATATTTTTTCAATGTTTGTGGCCACCATAGTTGATGAAGTCTGGATGCTGTCTCATACTGTACGCTCAGTTTATCTCTCCTTGTTGTGGCATCAACAACAATTATTGTTTTAGACTGAGAAGAAACACCTCACCTTTTCAATATTAAAAGGAGTTTCTCCCTTTCTAACTTTTTTTTTCAGGTGGAAGTGTACCAGTGTTTGATGAAATTATCTTATCCATGTCATTGATGAATCACGTTTTGAGCTTTGATGATGTTTCAGGTGAAATATCTCTGTTACCAGTCGAGATATGCTGTATGAAGTTAATATACCATACTATTGTAAATGTCGATCATCTTTAAAAAATTGGCACAAAACTGCTTTTTAAAGACAATTGCTCTGAGTCTCAAAACATTTATTCAGTTTTTTAGCCTTGTCAATTTTTTGATGTAGTCTTTTCAGAAAGGAACTTTGCACCATCATGTTGAACTTTTATCTTGTATATGATGGCAGAGGATGGTTACAGTGACTATCCAAATTAGTATTAATTCTACCACTGTTGTAATTATCATGTCATTTTTAGGCATCCTTGTCTGCCAAGCTGGTTGTATTTTAGAATCTCTGGACAAACTGTTGGAGGAAAAAGGTTTTATAATGCCACTAGACTTGGGGACAAAAGGAAGGTACATGTACTGAGTAAATGCACAACTTCTAGCTAGGTTCACTTAATTACTGCTGATCAGGTTTATGATGTTTCTAGAGAGCAAAGCAATCTGACAAGGTTGATGGGTGTAGGGTTAAGACATTGATATTGTTGTTACCATGGTTTGCACCTGTGCATGGCATTCTGGGAACCATATGTTTTCAGGAAAGTCATCTTGAATAAACTAGTTCTATGTAGTGGTAGCGGTTGGATAATGATGTACAGAGTGACCGTTTCACAACAAGCGCCCAGACTGTTGCCTCCAGTTGCAGACGAAAACGGACTTCCGTCACAGCAGCAAACTCAATTTGCACTCCCTACCAAGTTCAGTGGCATGAACAGACCAAAACAAGCAGAATGTTGGATAAAATAGAGCTGTCACTTTGAAAGATACTACTCAGGCAGGAAGAAAACCTATGAAAACCATGATGAAAGTTGGACCTCAAATACATCTGGTGTCGCTGGCAGCCACACAAACGAGAATTTCACTAATTGCCACAAGCAAGGCCACTTTCGAGCTATTTGTCTCTCTCGAAGGTGGACTGTGAAGCGCACGAGTCAATGATGTTGGTGATCATGAGGAAGTTGGACTCAACAGTGTCTGCAAGCCAGGTGCAGGCCCCCACACTGTACCCCAGAGAGGGCACGACAAGAAAAACTCCTTGGCACCAGTCACACTAAATAGTATTTTGGTATAATTATAATACAATAAAATTATTGTACTAGTTATGATGGTAATGAAAGTAGTGCTAAATTATAATGGTAGTAGTGATGATGATGATGATGATGATGATGATGATGATGATTATAATGATGATGATGATGATAAGAATGACAATAACAATATGGCATGATAACCTCCAACACTCACATTGAGATGGGCTAGGTGGAAGGGGGAACACAGGCAAAGCACCACAAAATGACACACAAATACACACTCCACTTGTTGTGGACGTTAGCATTAAATTATGTGATTTTGAAACCTGAACTGTTGAACCCCAAGACTAGAAATGTAAGCTACTGGAAAAATAATCTATTGAGTGAGCTTTGGACCCTTTCAGTGTGCTGTATGAGTAGAAAGTTTTCTGAGACAAGGTGCCCCTAGCCAGAATCATGGGAGAATAAATAACTTTAAAATCACATCAAGCGTGTGATTATTTGTCGTGAGACCCATTCATGGCCAACTTGACAATGTGATAAGCTACAAGCAAGCACAATGCGATGACTGCTGACCATAACTAAGTGAAGAGGCATCAGCCGAAGCCATGATTATGTGCAATGTGCACCCCAAAACCGCTCAAGATGCATTAACCACCTGTTGAAAACAACACCAAAACACAATGCCAGTACCACATGCTAACAAGCCCGGTGAAGATCTTTGAAGATCTTGATGAAAATTGTTGATGATCTCAATGAAAATCTTTCCAAGATCCCCAAGGATGGATCTTCAAGGATCTTTATGGATCTCAAAAGATCCTTTGTGGATCTTGACAAGAATAGATCTTCAAGGGTCCTTTGCACATCGTTCCAACATCTACTGGCAAATTTTCACAAGGATCTTCAAAGATCCTCAAAAGATCCTTGATTAAGGACATTTGCAATGAGGTCTAGCAACTGAAGATATTTGGAGATCCTTCAAACATCTTTAAAAGATCTTCAAAGATCTTTAGCAGGTTGAATGTCTGTATAAAAGATCCTGAAAGATCTTGAGACTTTTTTCACTAGGGAGGGCTTGCTTCTGGTATTTTATAAAGTTAAATTGCATCTAAGTACAAACTTGATACTATCTTATGTTTCTGTTCTCAATATAGTTGCCACATTGGTGGTAATATTGCTACTAATGCAGCTGGTTTGAGATTGTTGAGATATGGCTCCTTAATTACATGGTAATGTCCTGGGACTGGAAGCGGTAATTATGAAACTTTGTAATACATATTAAGGTCATTGTGTGAATATTAACATATATGATTTGCGATTATTTTCTTAATGTTATTCATTTAGTGAAGCAGCTCTCAGTGTTTTTTCACTGGTTTTAGCAAATTGTGAACATGAACAAGGCCAAAATGGTAACATTCTTAAGAAGGATTTTGATGCTTTTTTTAGTTTTGCACTTCTTTTTAGCCTTTTTTGCCCTTGATTATTTTTTGATGTTTTGATGGACTGAACTTTGATTGGTGTGTAGCATGCACCATTTTCACACAAAATTTCAGCCAATCGGAGATACAGTG
>BLFK01000663.1:111900-114400 GCA_014634185.1 Astreopora myriophthalma | reverse complement strand
GTTTATTCAGACAAAATGTTTATCGTGCTTACATCGAATTGAACGTTGACTGGGTACCTTTCCGGTGGCAGCGTTAACTTTATACGTTCCTATTTTTCATCAAATTTATTCACTGTCGATCCTTCGGTAAATTCATCTTCTAACTGATTTCTCCTAGATGCTCCTGAGAAATTCTCCTCCATAGCGAGAAAGGAATCAGAGCGATCGTGAATATACTTTCCCTCGAGCACGAGTCGTACAGGAAACCAGCATGAACCGCTTGAGTGCGTACAGCCAATAAGATCACGCGTTTGGACAATACAGCATTTCAAAACAAAAACAAACGACCGCATTGACTTTTGGGTGAAGGTGGGCCTTTAAGAATGCTGACTGCTGACAGAAATTCCTTCCATTTCGTCGCCTTCGTTTTAAGACATGTACAGCGAATCTTTAATTAACTTCGTGGCTTTCTTAGCGGCTGTATTTTATCCACTTTCGGACACCATGTTATGTTTTACACTGAATTCCACCATGTTGGTGGACCACTAATGTGAGTGCTTTAGAAATTATGCTGAAACTGAAATTGAAGGTTGAAGAGCTAGACTGAATCGATCTCGGCTTGATATCTTAATAAAGAATTTTTGTTCGACGAACATTGGTGTTTAATTTTACTTCTATGATTACCTTTTAGACACTGAATTGAGCGGTAATGCTTTGATGACACTAAGCCATCTGCTAGGAGATAATTAAAAATTATGTGCAACTTTGGAGCACTATTTCTAAATTTCAAGCACTTTTTCAAAAACTTGAGCACTATTTGAGAATTTTTTTTGCAATTTTTTGAGCATTTTTTGGCGATTTTTCTACCGAAATCGCTACGTGCTTGGTATAGATGTTTTGTCTGAGACCACCTCCGCTCCACCCTTATCCTCTGGCTTTATGGTGATATCATTGCGTCGTCCTAATGACATGAGAGCAGCCTTCCCCGGCATGGGGAGTGATGTTAGTTCTTCTGAGGCGTTGTATTCGGCTTACTGCTTTCGCTGTGCCATTTGGAGATGTAATAACCGAGGGCCGCGAACCTCGCAGGGGGTATGCCGCTTATGTCAAAAGTAATGTATCATGGCAGATTGTTTGCAGGACAAGGTTGTGTTAACGTCAAGAATAATTTTTGGACAAATTTTTACAGTTAATACAACAGGCCACCTGAGGAGGAAGTTCTAAATCTATATTTAGTTTTTTCACAGTAACCTTGAATGTTAGCTTAGCCTTGAATGTTAGCTGTCATCCTGTTAAGATTAACGGCTAGAAAACCAGTGATCGATAATCATTAGCGATCTAAAAAGTCTCTAGATGGTTTCTCTGGATTGTCGAAACCCCGAACCTTCAGTTTATGGGGGCACGAAAACCCGCAAATTTGGAGCTACCCCTGTTTTGCCATTCATGGCTTGCTGTTTCACAAAATTAATGAAAAAAACGGACTGCTAAAAATACTAATTAAGAAGCAAAATCGTGTTTGTTAAGTAACAGTGACACTTTTTAATACTTCTAGATTATTAAACGGTCGTGATGTTTGCTTTAGAGCTGTCGTCTGTCATATCGGTCTGCCATATCTCAATTTAGTGAGACAGGCACTCTTCACATGGAATGTTTGGTTACCTGAAGCCAGAACTGTCTTCATTTTGACTTGCTAACTGGCAAATACGAACCATGCTTTAAGTTTTATTACCACTTTTGTCTTCAGCTTTGCCCTGTTGTGAGGCGTGAAGGTATTCAAATGAAGTTCACAAGGATATTAATGTTCTCTTTAATCATTTGCTTCACAAAATTAAAGGTTTGTGTTTCCGGCTCTTTACTTGTTTTTCGTAAGTTGAAATGTTTGCTGTAATCATCTGGTGAGTTACATATTATTTTTCCTCGCAGGATTTCTTTTATGCTGCTCAAGGAGCCCTTAACTGTAAGTGGATAAATTCACATTCCTTCTTTGGCTTTTCTCGAGTGTTGGCATTTCTCAAGTGTAAAGTACTAAAATACATTGACGCTCAATTGACCCTCACCGGCTTTAGAGTTCTCGGCATTATGTGTAGCCTCGCCCACACGAACACGTTTTATGCCACAACTTTTACAGGAGAATTTTATTTCTTCGTGTGGATGAGAAAATTTGCCAGAATTTTATATGACAAATGTCCTTGCTAAATGTCCTTGGTCAGCCTTAGTGTGGCAAATATTGAGAATCGCCACGAAGCTGTTTCTGTTTCGTGATTATTCTAGATGATTCAACTTCTGCAAACTGTCCGAACTATCCATGAATTGAATTTGGCGGAACGGTGTTATCAAACTAAGAGGAAAATCAAAATTCGCCGCTGTATGTTCACCTTTGCCCTAGAACTTGAGTTGGTCATTCGAGAAAGAAATGTCCCAAACTTCAGACCAGACGTGGAGATCCATTGTTTTGCTCATTAAATTCTATTGTTCACTGACGTTCTCGACGACTTTGCAATCGCACATTTTAAGGTCCTCA
>BLFK01000663.1:90376-111084 GCA_014634185.1 Astreopora myriophthalma | reverse complement strand
TCCAAATTTATCTGTTTATTGTGATGTCACAATACACAAACTCTCAGAAACTCCCTTTGGGATTTTCTCGATTTACGTCATCCTAACCATTTCGTACTTGCGGGCGCAAACAATAGAAACGTCATCATTACCTACCGATTCCTCGCGGCCCCTGTTCGAGCAAATCGAGATTTTTTCTAGTATACTGACTGCATATTTGAACTGTAAGTAATATACGCGCGAGCTACTAGGGTGCCTCCTCGGGATTTCGCCTCTGGGCGAAATCCCTGCGGGGGCAACTACTGAGGTAGCTCAGCAGTCACATGTAGTGATATTCGCTTATGATCAAGTCGATAGTACTGAATATGGTTTCAAACTGAAAAGTAATATTCCGTCTTGAAAAGCCGTTTAAAATATGAAAATTTGCTTCGTTCCTAATTTAGCCAACAACTTTATTAAAACTCTTGCGCTAATTATTTGATCACCGCCTACGTATTTGTAAAATTATGACTCCTCATGGAGTTAAATGCCAGACATCAGATAGAAACTGGCCATATCACCGCTAGCGCTAATCCACTAGAACTTACTCTAATTACTCGGCGAACGTCTTCACGCTTATCGCCTTCTTTCTTTCCTTCTTTTTCTACTGAGGACTGAAACGTGCTGATCCTAGTAAAATTTTATGTATTTCTCCGCAAAAGGAATGAAACAACTTCTCCAGGCGTAGCTTTGAAATAAGCCTGAATTCATACTGTTGTTAGTCTCTAAATATAGACAATATTGATTTTTTTTTCTTCCTCAGCTGGTGATTTCATACTGAACAGTGATGAAGTACTTGAGATAAACACGACTACTCCGTCCATTGTAAAGCGTGGTTGCCGCGGCTGCGCCTTCACGGCATCACTTCAAAATAGAAGCTCCTCATATGGTGACCATCTTGTTGCCAGTATAAAGTTCAGTGGCGATATTGAGTTCAAACGCGGGTCAACAGTTACAGTATTTGGGAAGTATGCTCTGAGTATAACAAGTCAGAATGGACACATTCTAATACAAACTGATATTAACGTGACTTGTGACAAAGAGGTCTTCGATACAACATGTCTGGGTGGGTTCACACAGTCGTCAACGCCAGATTTAGTGGGGGATGAAAAAGTGAAGCTATATAGAGGTGAGGCAATTCAGTAATCATAATAATAATCATGAGATCATGATCATAATCCCTAATTGACCAATCCCCTTGAGGCTCTTCAGGACCAATGAAACAAATAATACAAATGAACTTAACAGTTGTAAGAATCCCAACTGGCAGGAGGCAGGCCAGTTATTGCTTACTGTTACAAGCGCAGCTGAGGAATTGAACCAGGGACTATCTGGAGCAATTCTTACGAGCCTGAGGGCTGCCGGAATACAGCATGCAACAAACGTAGCTCTAGAAGAATATACACAGTGTCGATGTTAGGCGATGGTTTGAATTATTTATCTTGGCAAAAAGAGGCCGAGACTGCTGATCAGTGTCTCAAAATCATGAGTTGATTTGTTTGTCAAAAGTCAGACTTTTCACTACTAATCTATGGTAACCAAACTCTTAAAGGGGCAGTCCTGTTTGCATCCTTTGTGCATGCAATTGTGCTTCTTAAGAAGCAAAACTAATATGCGCTTGAGTTGTTTATCTTGCGGACTCGAAAAGTTTTCAGGACTTCGAGAACGGTCCCCTGGCACACTAATACATCGTGTTCAGCGAATGTGATTGACATTTCCCTTTCCCAGCTACCTTGATAAGGCAAATATCCTTGATGAGGAAATCGCCGGAGTATCTCTTTATTCCATACTTACTGAGATTTTCGGATGGAATCGATCGCATGAAAAACTCATACCTATTTCTTCATCCAATCATAATCGCGAAACAACTTTCTCACCTGTGGGAACAGCTGTCAAAATGAATCAGTTAGTTCGCAAAGCCGCTGCTGTTGGTGCCTCTTCAATCTTCATTCATAGAAGTTTGTTGAGTTTTGGTTTTCTCGCAGACTAACTATAAACCACAGACAATGGCGGAAAAGTTCGTCAAAAACCCGACGAGACGTTGAGGCAGGGAAAGTTTGCTTTGGCCATTTTGATACTTTATGTACTTATGTGATTATTCAACGATACAAAAACAAACATCAACCTGATATTATTTCATTCATTTTGATGTTTTTGAAATACATGTCTTTAGCTAGGCTTTCGAAGAAGCGGCAAAGTGCTCCTTAGTTTACTGGAAAAAAATATATAACTTGGCTACTGTTCTGCTGAATGAAAAAGCAATTAAATTTGACTAACACGTTGAAGGCGGAAATCTGAGTAACTATGAAACAAACAAATTACGGCGTGGAAGGTGCTTTGCACGGTATTTTACGCACTGGTTGTTTTTGTATAAGAAAACTTGTGCGCAAATACCGTAAGCGCGCAGTTTCCATGAAGTAATCTATATGTACCTTTTGCTTCATGATGCCGTGAGCCAAGCTCTGGTGAGTAAGTACCGTACTGTTCCATTTACCGAAAAACCTCACGGGGGATTTTGTCAAATGAAACATACTCGTTCTGTTCCATTTACCTTTAGTTGTTTAAAACTTTTACTGTTCCATTTGGTAGATAATTCTCGCCGATTTTACCTTTCAAATGGAAAGTGCTCATTATTTTCTACCCCACCTAGGCGCGGTATCGCACAAGGCCACATGCACCGGCCCTGATTCGTATAGGAAATCGCACGACCTCGAGTACAATTCGTGATTAATAGGTACGAGTGATTTTGAAAGTTCTCAAAATTGCACGAGCCTTTAGGCGAGTGCAATTTGAGAACTTTCAAAATCACGAGTATCTACGAATCCCGAATTGTACGAGGTCGTACGATTTTTTCTTTATAGTACATTCAACAAAGTTACGTTCAAATTTGACGCTTATGATTGTGCTTACGCGCCGTTGTCAGGGAAACTTAATAGGTACTCCTACGAAGTACTATTTGCGATTAATTGTACTGCTCTCGACCAATCAGAATTGAGTAATTTTTTTGAGTGTACTATAATTATAACATACAGTTGAAGGATTGAAATGCCTCCTCTCCTTAGTAATTGTCTTTTCGAGGATCAGGAAAACAGGAGTATTCATATATTATTTTAAGCCAAAAAATCGAGTAGCAAACTCTTCATGCACACGGAAGCCTAGATCCACAAAGCTAGCAGTCCTGTACCAGGTTGATGGGCAAAACAGACATCGACAAACTCGATGGCACCGACTACTAGAGCGCAGGCTCGAAGACGACGAGCACCCCCTCTCAAAAAGACGACCCGGAGGCGACAGCTCGGGTGGGGGCTGGACGTGCAGAAATGGTTGGGCAAGACCGGCTTGGAATTTCATTGGCCGGGGTACCAGTGCATGGGGCCCGGCACGCATCTGCAAAAACGCCTGAAACGCGGGGATCCGGGCATCAACCGGTTGGACAAGATCGCCAAAGTGCACGACATCGATTACTCGAAAGCCAAGACGTTGCGAGACAAGCACGTGGCCGATCGCAAGATGATCCGGGCCATCACCGCCCTCCCGGGGAAAAAGACGTGGACCGAAGCCATCGTCAAGAAAATCATGCAAGCCAAGACACGTTTGAAATTGTAAGGTCTGATTTTTAATGTCAATAAAAAAGTCAAAAACGAATAAAAAACACGTCTTCTTGCATCTACGGGTTGTGCAGGCGTTGCAGTCGGTTCATGTTCTGGCGGTGTTCCGGGTCGAGATGGGTGCAATAGCAGCAATCGTCGAGCATGTACGCCAGGCAGCACACGTCCCAACCCATCCTTTGCAAGACAAGAAGAAAGGGGGGTGTCAGGAACCTTCTCGTTGCAGTCGTCGCAGCCTCATGTGCTGTCGATGAACGGGATTGGGGTGCTCGCATCGGCAACACTCGCGGTAAAAGAAGGCGAAGATGCAAATGTCTCCATCCGCGAACTGTTTTCAAGAAAAACAAAAACGGCCTTGAGGAGGGATGCCTAAGGCACGATCGAGGAGGTTCGCCCACAGCCGTTCTTCTCGAGCCCGCCGTATCGCTTCCATGTCTTGGGGGGTGTGATTGCAATAACAGCACTCCTCGAAGAAGCGCCCGCACCTGCACACGTCCCAGCCCATGCTCTGCATTTTCAAGAAACGAACAAAGAAAAAAAGAGAGGGGTCGTCAAGGCGTTCGCCAGAGGAGGAGTCCACGCGTTCGCGCCTCGGGGTCCATGAACGTGAAGTGACGATGGCGTCGGCCGTAGTTCGTCACGCAATAGAGCAGGCAGCGGTGTCCCGGAGGAAGGATCTACGGGAAAAATGAGATTCGAATTCGAACGATGCAGCTGGGACATCCAGACGGACAGGAGTAGGTCACGAGGTCCAAGCCACAGTGCTTGCAGGGCACTAAAACCTAAGGGGAGACCAACCGTAGGGTGGACGTTTCGCCAGACCTCCGAACTGGGCGGGTGGAGCCCGCGTGGAGGGCCAGGACCAACAGCAGGGTGGATGAAAACAGTAGGGGGCGTGACACTGCCAACAGAGGAGTTGGAACGTCGCACATTCCGGCTGATGGCATCGCCACACCCCGAGCCGCGCTCCGCGATGGATCCGATCTTCCCACATGACCTAGGTTTCAGACGAAAAAGAGAGCAGGGTCCGTCAACTCGAGGCGGCGCTCGAGGTGGGGCGGTGCCCGCGGCAGGATGCGGATCCGTCGGTGGTAGTGTCCCGTGTGGGCAAAACACCACGTGGTCGCGTGCATGACCTGCAAACCAAGACACCACCCCCGCGGCGTCGTTCCATCTCTCTGTCTCACGGGAAGGAAGGGAAGAAACGTTCAAAACACGGTAAACAAGTACTCACAGCGCCGTGGATCCGACAGCGGGGAAGCTCCTCCATTTCCTTGTGGACCCTGCTCCACCCTCGGTCCAGTCGCTCGCGCACGGTCACCCGGTTGGCCAGCCACTGGATCCGTTCCGTCATCTCCGGCGGCAACCAGTCCCAGTAACTGGGTGTCTCTTCTTCCTCTCCTTCCCCCCTTACGCGGACGCGCTTGACGGCCGGTGCGTCCACGTTCCCCTCACGCGGCAACAGGCGTTTGCTCGTCATGGTGGAGGTTTTGGATCGGCCTCGACCAATCACGGTCTCACTCCGGGCCTCTCTCGAAAAAACCCACCCGGAGGGGGGATAGGGGGTATCCCCCCAACAGACCCCTTCAGGCCACGTGGACTCAGGCATCACTCCCATTGGTCGAGGCGTGTCTATAAAGTCAGACTCCTTGTGAGTCGGAGTCATTGTCTGCTCGCTCGTTAACCCGGTGAGCGGTCCCCTTTCTCCCAGAATCAGAGACCATGGAGATTTCGTGGGATCCCGCGTGGAACGATGGAAACGATGAGCTCATGGCCCAAATGGGGAGGGGTACGACGCCACGGTCCACGAGGTACGTGCGTGCGTGTTTTCCCTCTCGAGTGGGTTCGATCTCTCTCTCACGCATGGGTTTCTCTTTCTTCTTTTCCTCTATGCACAGCCCGTGGCCCAAGTCGGAGGGGCGTTTCGTTTCGCCTTGGACCCCGTCCTCGAACGCCGGTCCGTCAGCATGGGCGTCTGCGAGCGCGTGTTTCGGGCTCGGTTGCAGCAAGCCCACGCCTTACGTTCCCGCCAGAACCTGACCCACGCCTTGACGCAAGCCCTGCGGACGACCGTGGAAGGTCTGCTGGATCAGGAAGCCGAGATGGACGACCGTGACTACGTGTACGTGCGTTTTTGCATGCCCCGCTACGACAACAGCTTCACGCGGGGTTTACGGGTCGCACGTTGGCGCCAAGATGCACGGGCCGTCGACGCCTTCTTGGACGACATGGCCCAAAAGCTGAATTCGGGGGAACGCTTTGAAGAGGACGACGAACCCTTCGAATTGGAACTCGTCCACGTGCGGGGTGGACCGCGAGGCCGAGGCCGATCCCGTCGTCAACGACCGGGTCACGAGGCGGCCGTCAAGTTCCGACTCGCCAAGAAATGCATCGTCCCGATACCGCGGGACGACGACGGACTGTGTTGCGCGCGGGCCATCGTGACCGCGCGAGGGCTCCATCTGGCCAGCAGCAGCATCGTCGAGAGGGCCAAGTGAACCCAGAAAAACCGCTGTCAACGGCGCTGGGACGCCGCGGCCATCACACTCTTGGAGGAAGTCGGGTTAGGGCCCGGGCCCTGTGGACTCCAGGAACTCGCTCGTCTGGCCCTGGCACCCAGTCTCTACGAGTACCGCCTCGTGGTCGTGGACGCCAACGTGATTCGCCTTCGGCGGAGGGGAAACCCTCTTGGCCCTGCTGCTCGAAGACGAGCATTACGACACATTGACCACGTTGCCAGGGTCTTTTGGCAGCAGTTATTTCTGCGGACGGTGCCCCCAACCTTACAGCACGGACGGAGTGCATCGATGCTTAGAGGGTCAGGGTGTACACTGCCCCGGGTGCCAGCAGGACACGTGCAAGGACTTTCACGAAGCCTACCGGACCCAACGCTCCGCCCACTTACCGTGTTCGGTCTGCCGCCGCCTGTTCTACGGTGAAAAGTGCCTCGAGTTACACACGACCCGCACCCGTCGCGGCACTTCGTCGGGACCCGGCCAGCCGTGCGTGTGCCAAGTCTGGCGGAAATTCGGTACGTGCCGTAAACTCTTACGCACGATCAAAGAACAGCAGGACCACCGCTGCGGTTGGAACCAGTGTCCTTCATGCCACCAAGATCACTCAAACATTTCTGCGATTGACCACCTTAATCGGAGCGGTCTTCATTTAAATAAGGGCGGAACCTCGCGTCTCGCTCAGAATTTTATTAATTATTTACGTGTAGATTAGGACAGTGCCGTCTGGGAATCCAATCCGGCTGATGCTTGCAAGTGTGACGATCGCGGTAAGTCCAACCATTCTAGCACGTTTGGTCGAGGTTTAGTCTTTGCGTCTCTTAACATTAATAGTCTGCTGTCCCATATTGATGAACTCAGAGTTTTTATGTCCTCTTTTAAAGTTGATATTTTAGTAATCAACGAGTCTAAATTAAACTCTACAGTGCATAATAACGAAGTCTACTTAACTGACTTTGAACTGGTCAGGAAAGATCGTAAAGTTAACGGAAGGAATGGAGGTGGTGTTTGTATTTACTTGCGCAACGAGGAGTTGGAGTGTCTATTTGTCGAAATCAGTAAGCCACGGAGTACACCATTCCTAGTCGGTACCTGGTATCGACCCCCAAGCTCTCCACCTGATCTTTTTGGTGAGTTTGAAAAAGTTATTGCCAAAATTGACGCTGAAAACAAGGAATTATATATACTTGGTGATGTCAACTGCAATTTGTTGCCTGAAGCAAATGCACATATTTCTTCCTTTTTGACAAGCATTTTTGATGTATATGGTCCAGTTAATCAGGGAACCAACACGTGTCACTTCAGTTTCTAATACCTTAACCGATTTATGCATAACAAACTCCCCGGAGAAGGTTACAAAATCGGGTGTCATTCACCTTGGTATAAGTGATCATTCTCTTGTTTTCTTGACACGTAAGGCCCACTACGACCGTAATGGTCCTCGCACGATCGAGACGCGGCAATTTAAGCACTTTGACAGTAACAAGTTCTTAAGTGATCTCAACCAAATGCCATGGGCCAACGTCGATTTGTATTCTGACCCAAATGACATGTGGCGTGAATGGAAAGAAATGTTTCTCAGTTGTGTCGACAAACACGCACCACTCAAATTGAAAAGAGTCCGTAAAAAGCGATGTCCATGGATTACTGGTGATCTACTGTGTAAAACCAGAAGAAGAGATTTCCTTAAAAGGAAGGCAATTTCTTCCAATGATTCAGCCACGTGGGATCAATATAAGCGTGCAAGAAACCGGGCAAATAACGCAATTAAGCTCGCAAAGAAACTCTATGTTTCTGACAACCTGGAAGCTAATAAAAGCAATTTGCGTAAAACATGGAATCTAATTAACGAGTTAACCTCCCGTAACAGCGACAAGACGTCCAATATATTGGAAATCAAAGCTGATAACAAAATAGTTAGTAAGCCGGTAGACATAGCGGAAACTATTAACGAACACTTTACTAATATTGCGCAAGTACTAGCAGAAGATATTCCTGCTGTAGAAGTAAATCCTGAGTTTTATCTGGAAGCCACTGATAAATCGTTTTCTCTGCAAACTCCGAGTATCGATATTGTATTAAATCTTTTAAAGAAAATTGATGATAAAAACGCCACTGGCCTTGATAAGATTCCGAGCAAGCTGTTGAAGATGGCTGCTGGTATTATCGCACCTGCGCTTACTGCCATATTTTCAAAGTCTATTCTCACTGGGATATATCCAAACGAATGGAAAACGGCCAAAGTCACTCCAATTTTTAAAAAGGGTCTCAAATCGGATCCCAACAATTATAGGCCAATTTCTGTAATTCCAATAGTTTCTAAAGTTTTTGAAAAAATTGTTTACAACCAACTCTACCATTATTTAAATGATAACCAATTACTATTAAGTTGCCAATCAGGGTTCCGCTCTTTACATAGTACCCTTACGGCTTTGCTTGAAGCGACAAATGACTGGTCAGTTGACATCGACAATGGGTTATTAAGTGGCGTCGTTTTCATTGACCTTACAAAGGCATTCGACACCATTGATCACGAGATTATCTTGCGTAAAATGTCATTCCTGGGTGTTGACCAGGCAGCTATCAGGTGGTTCCTGTCGTATTTAAGTGGCCGAACCCAAAGATGTAATGTCAACGGCAAACTATCAACTGCTCGCGATCTCAGGTGCGGCGTACCACAGGGCAGCATACTGGGTCCTTTGCTATTCCTAATCAATATTAATGATCTCCCCAACTGCCTGCGGGCCGCTGCACCAAGGATGTTTGCTGATGACACAAACATTACGCTATCGGCTAAAACGTTAACGGAACTCAAACAAGCCTTATCCCCTGAACTAAGTAACCTAAGCTGCTGGCTGAAAGCCAACAAGCTTAGTTTAAATGTTGCCAAAACTGAGCTGATGATAATTGGGTCAAGGCAGAGACTATCTGTCCAAAATGAAGACATTGAAATAAGAATTGACGATCAAATCATCAAGAAAGTTGGACATACCAAATCCTTGGGTGTTACCATAGATGCTCAACTTACTTGGTGCAAACACGTTGAAGAAATAAGCAAGAAGGTGTCCTCAGCTATAGGTGCCCTCAAAAGGGTGCGACCCTTTATTCCGAAAGAAACTGCCATTCAAATTTATAACGCCTTAATTTTGCCACATTTTGACTATTGCAGCCCGGTTTGGGACTGTTTCAGTGGCTACTTGAGTGATAAGCTCCAAAAATTGCAGAATCGTGCAGCTAGAGTAATTACAAAATTCCCTTTTGATACAAACTCGGACCATCTCCTATCCACCCTTAACTGGGAGAGACTATCAATTCGACGAAAGAAACAGAAAGCCTTAATGATGTATAAAACAATGAATGGTCTTGCCCCGGAATATCTTCAACGTCTTTTCGCTCAGTATTACTCTAATTACAACCTGAGAAACTCTGAGGGAAAACTGGCTTTGCCAAAACCGAGAACTAATTACTTAAAACGAAGCTTCTCCTATAGCGGGGCCACATTATGGAATAACTTACCCAATAGCTTAAAAAATGCCGGATCTGTTGTTAAATTTAAGCGAAATCTGAAAAAGGTATCCAACATATCGGATTCCCACACGGCAATCATGTAAAGCAGTTGTAAATAGTCTTACTTTTTAACTTGTAATGGTCAACTGATGGTTTTCCGTGTATAAATAAAAGCTTACATACATACATACAAGCCCAACGTCGAGCTTACGTCGAGGACTTTGCCCAACACGAAGGCATCCAGTTGAACCCGGCCAAGATCGCCGAGAATCTGGGTCAGCGGTCTTTGTCCAAGCTCATGTTGAACTCCATGTGGGGCAAATTCGGGCAGCGGGATAACTTGATGCAAGTCAAGTAATTCATCGACCCGCAAGGCCTTCTGCCTTTTCATGGACAGTGACCAACACGACGTTGGCTATGTCAGCTGTCTGGACGAGCACCGAGTCGAAGTGCATTTCCGGACCCAAGACCATTGTGCCGGCCCCAGCGTCAACACCAACGTCTTCGTGGCGGCCTTCACCACCTGTTGGGCCCGCTTGCGGTTGTACGAGGCCCTGGAACTGTTGGGGGATCGGGTCCTCTACTACGACATGGACTCGGTCCTCTACGTGCATCGCCCGGACCTGAAGCTGAAACCCACGCAGCACATCGTGGAATTCTGTTCAAGGGGTCCTAAAAATTACGGGTACATCTGTAACGACGGCAAGACGGAGTGCAAGGTCAAAGGTTTGTCGCTCAATACGGAAGGGCTGGCTTAGCTCAATTACCAGGTGTTACGACAAAACACCTTGGACGAACTGCACCACCCCTTGGAGGCACCACGTAAAACGCGCATCCACGGAGTGCGGAAAATCTTGCGGGAACCCAAGACCTACACGCTGCACACCCGGCCGGTGGATAAAGACTACCAATTGGTCTCTAGCAAGCGCATGCTGGATCCCGTCACCCAGGCCAAGACGTACCCGTACGGCTACCGAGACCCGGACCCGATCCTGGCAGAGACGTACCTCCAGAACGTCCATCTCCTCCGTGGGCTGCTGTCGGACGACGACACCGAAGACAAGGATTTTTTGTAAATCATTTTTTGGGGTGATGGAGGGAACCTGGGTCGGCACCGAGGGGTCGGGTGTGTCGGAGACGGTCAGCGTCGTAGCCTACACTGTCGTGATGCACCCCTTCTCGGCGACCACCAGGTTTCTCGTCCCACCTTTCTTTGTAATTCGTTTTTCTTGCTTGGGACGGGAGCGTCCCTCGGACCTCCCCCACGTTCCCGTGTGTACACAGGTTTTCGTTTTTATTAAAAATTCGTTTTACTTCAATCAAACTAGCGTTTTGAGCGTGACTTCCGGGTTTTGGATGACGTCATTTCCGGTATCGAGCGTCCTGACGTCATACCCTTACCTTAATTATTCAAAATGGCGGTGTTTTGAAATCCACCAATCAGCGTGCTCCGTTTGGGCGGGAAAATTTGAATGGACCAATCAGAAGCCTCCTTTTCCAACCGCCCATACCGCGATGAACGGGCCCATACCACTACTAATGTGTACGACTTTGTTAGGGCTGATTTACATGAACGATGCAAACACAAGCTCAAGCTAAGCAACATGCGCAAGCGCAGTATCTGTTTGATAATTAGCATCTTTTGTTGATGGTGGTTTCTTCTGAATGAGTTTCATTTTGAAGAAAAAGGTGGTATAGGGTATCATACCATCTTAACTTGTCAAGCGGTTCACTCACTCGGCGTGTCGTTGTGAAACATTTTGGATCAGTCAAAGCGCTCCGATGGTCGTTGGTGCCCACAAATCATTACGCTAATCTTAACAGTAAACTTATAAGTTTAAATGGCTGTTAATTGTATTGTTAGTGTTTTTGGTGAGAGTTACGTTTCCAAACGGATGTTTATATTCTTTTGAATGTTCTGCTATTTATATTTATAAACACATGGGATGTCACTGATCTGTGGAACAGCAGACCGCAGACACTGCGAAATTAGTGGAACCTGCCAAAAATGTGCATAAACAGTATAATCAAACTCCTAATGCATAAACAAAACTAATAACAGGGGAAGAAGCCATGCAGCAAACAAAAAACATGAAACAGTGGTACCATCTCTTATTGATCAACAACCTCGGGTCATTATTTAGGGGAAAAGGACTGGTTCAAATACGGGGAGGGTCGATAATAATTATGCAAGGAAAGAGAGGACTCATAAATCTATGGTCTATAAACTTCTATAAACTTCGATAAAGGTAGATCAAAAAAATGAATACCCTATTTCAACCTCTCAACTGATTACATGAGGTGAATTTTATTTTTGACATAAAGATTGATTCCTCAGGTATCCCAAGTGCACTGCGTTCCAGATCAGTCACACCCGCAATTAAATACTTTTACTTATCTTTGATTATTATTAAACTTACAACCCACCAGCAACAATATAAAATTTCCCTTTAATCCTTCTGCTTTTTAATCAATTGATGGGAATCGATTTGCTTGAAATCCCTCGCATAAACACAATAGTTCTGTCCGGGTTGTCGTTGGATGAACGCGGGCTCATTTCCCGAAACAGCGGCTGGCAATGGAGAGTACCATAAACGTCTGTTGTTAATTCTAAATCAAACACTTTCATTGCTTTTATTTTTACCTCGTAACAGCAAAACGCCTTCACGCAAGCTTCAATATTACGTGCAACGATGGAAGCACTCACCACTTTGAGTACATTCTTCAAAATGGCTACAAAGGGAACGTGAGCAGCTTCAGAGCAGACGCGATTCCTGGCGTTTCTATACAAACCTTTATACACGATGTTAATGGCACCCTTATTTCTAACGACTCGACAGTATTGGTGAGAGTACAATATTTTGCTTTAACAAGAGTGAATCAGGCGAGAGTGTTCCTATGGCCTAGATGGGCTCCCCAGCACACTCATAACTGAGTCTATTCTTGGAGTACCCGTTCCCGCGAAAGTTTGTTCTCAAGTCCCTGAAAAAACATGGCGGACTCAATCACGCGTGACATGGCCTCTCCTGATGGGTTAAGGTGGCGGTCCTTTGTTTTCGCGTGTAAGGTATATCTAAAAATAAACCATTTGTCATTGTGCTGGGTCAAGACCGCAAATTGATAGAGGAACACTCTTAGCTAATTCACTCTTGGTTTCAAAACTAAACCAACCGCTCTGCTAAATGACTGGTCACAAAGTACAGGGGTGCGGTCTGTAAAAATAAGGGAGAACTAGTGAGCAGCCTTACGTATCTTGTCAACGTGGTTTAATCTCCGACCGGTTTGGTCTGATCACACAGATTTCTTCAGGGAGTTTAACGTTAACGAAATAACGAAAAGCGACTACTTTATGCTTGTGCTTTACAGTATACCTAACGTCCCTGTGAGGGTGCAAACAGCAAAATTATGTGCAGGATATGTGGAGATCGTACGTAACGTAAAAAGTATAATGTTTAATTTTGGGGCTCACGATTTAACGTTCAACTAATGAATCCTATAAATCGGTACGATAACTGGCACCCATACTGTGAGTCTGTGCTGCATGTGGCTTGATCGTCCGAGTGAGCGTCAACACTCCTGCTCAGGTTGTTGAAACGTCAGGCAACAACAACAACAACAACAACAGTCCTTCTCAGGACTACGCTCACCCGGATGATCGAACTCCATAAAGGTTTCTTCCATTTGAGATCTGAAAATGTCTTTTACTAGGTCTTACCTCCCACGATGAAGACATGTACGGAGTGGGTAGCAGCGCTAAAGAAGCATTCGGCATCGGCACTCATAATTGTGCAAATGTCATTTGGGGAAGACAAGTTCAAAGAATGTCAACAGGTGCGTATCGCCAAACGGCTGGATTATGTCAACATGGCCAACGGACATGGACTGCATGAGCAGTAAAACTCATCTTCCAAAAAATACCTCAGATCGATTATTAATGATGCAAAAGTCTTCTTCTTTTTTTTTTTGTACTGCAGTTATGGACGTATCTGTTTCATCTAACACCCAAGGACCTCCCTGATACTGAGGTAACTTTTTTTTCTTATCGTCGAATGCAAAGGCATTAGTTAAACACAAATTAATAACCCCAACCACCTAACAAAGATGGACCTTAATAGAAAAATTACGTCCTTCCTAAGATATTTTCTAAGTGCAATTCATGAACGATACTTTATGCTTAGTCTCCTAGGTTTACTGGTCAGGGTCGTTATCGATTAACAAGAGTAAATCGATTGAATTGGAGAACTGATCCTCACACTTTCTGGACAATTTAAGCAATTGTCTCATGTAGGAGTAAATCACTTAAAATGTTTCTCAAAACGCACTAATAAATATGGACATTTGAGTAATAACTCGGTGAAATATTTTTTCATCCTGTCGGCAAGCAAAGACAAGACGGCCAAATTGTACAGCGCAAGAGGTTTCAGCGTTAGTCTTTTTTATATATTATTTCACTCTCTAAACAACCTCGATACGAACGTAAAGAAAAAGCGGACGTGCTGATGAAGTCAGTGCAGTTTCAGGAAATTCTCGAACTGAGGGAGAGGTAAGGAGAAAATGGATGATAAGTGACACGAAAAGTGACACGAAGAAGAAAGCCGCGATAAACCAAAAAGGAAGCGAAGAGAACGGGTGGAGGAAGTCTATCACCGCCGAGAGAAGAAAAGATTATAGGCGTTGTTGTTCTTCGCGCTGCTGCTGCTGTTGACGGCATACAGGGGTGGCGCGGAGCGACGCAAAGGTGAGGAAGTTAACCATTGTCCGAAACAGATTTGTGTAACATCGCAATGGCAAAACACTTGTTCGGATCGATTTCACAACAATGCTGACAATACATTCGAATAGTTGTTTATTTTTGGCTTTGTTTAGAGGAAGACAAAACAAGTTTCAGTGATGAAGATTCGAAGGAGAAAGGGCAGATTTTGGCACCAGCTATGCTCCAAAACAAGAGAACTTCTAAGAAATCGGAACTGCAAGGACTGGAGCCAAAGAAAAAGGAAACCTCCTCGAAAGAAGATGCTGAAAAAGAGTCTCTCCAAATAGAAAGGGAGCGTTTAGAGGTCGAAGAAGAAGAAACGGCTTCATATTTCTGAAAATAAGGTCGGACACCGAGAGGGAGCGGCTACTTGTCGAGAAAAGAAGGTTACGATTAGAGGAAGCAAAACTTACACGTGCGCTTGTCACAATAGGACATGTACATTAAACACTACTGAATGAAATGTTCAGTCACACAGCAAAAACGGGGGTGATCAGGTGGTGATGAGTGGCCGTTATGACCTAAGATGTTTTGTTGAATACTGCGCCTGGTCTTCTCTTCAGCTTCAGCCTAGTTGCCTGCAGTGTCAATATTTTTTTTAATGGTTTTCCCACCATCTGGAACTGCTTTGGAAAAAATTGGCTTTTTGTAGGGTTGCCACACTTTTTATCCCCTGGATATCTGGACTTCATATATTGTCACTATTATTGAATGGCACTGGTTCACGGGTTCAGTTGTACTGACGAGGGAACTTGGCTGAATACATCCGTGTAAATTTTATGTATTAATCTCTCAAAAATTCGACCGTAAATAACGAACTTTACCACTGAGGAAGGCAGTAATGCCGATACGTCAGTAACTTCCACTGGGCATTTAGTGTCTCACACTGACCATTCTTCTTATTTATCATCTGCTTTTAGACTTTACGCAGTTGTTTCCACTTTTGTGCAGTTATATCCACTTAGTTCATTTCGCGCCAGTGTCTTGTTGCAAATGCGTGCTGCACAGGGGCGGATCCAGGAATTTTTGATAGGGGGGTCCAAACTTTGACTCAGAAAACAGAGACGATCAGATGTTTAACGCTGGTGGGACAAAACTGCTTTGGGAGCAGAGGCGAGTGACCATCAGAGGGTACCACCAAAAGCATTTCATTGTGGAATATGCCTGGAATTTAGATTAGTGGCAAAATACAATGGCTCTCCATCAAAAAACAAGGCGACTAGTTGAGTAACAATAGACGATCCTGTCGATGCCAGATGTTTCAGCGTCAAACAAGTAGTAAAAAAATAATAAAAATAGAAGAATTCGGTTACGGAAGGGAGATCCGGAACCCCCCCATCCCTCCCTGACGCTCCCCTTGGATCCGCCACTGCCGTAAAGGCTGAGAACTGAGCACGCGTGTCAAATTTTCGGAAGATCATGAGCTAAATTTTTTTTTTTGCATCTAGTGTTATAATTGGAACCGACGGTAGGGAAGGGAAGGTTTAACACTCGTAATGGCGATATTGTAATTGTCTTAATTTTTTTTCATAAAACCACTACAATCAGAGATAATCCAATTTTTGACGAAATTGCATTCTTCAGTCCAGCACCACATCAAAATACTAAAACTGCTCATTCTTCCTAAATATTGATATTGCCCCTTGAATTCTGCGAATAATCTTTGACGCCCTCCACACTGCTTAAAGGAGAACGGAAGCTGAAAATGAAACTTTCTTTACCTTTCTTGACATGAAGTGCAACATGCATATTAATGAAATATCCCAATATTTTAGGGTTTACCTACCTTTTAACCTCATAATGATGACGAAAAGTTCCACGCTGTTTACTCATTGAACGTCCGCCATTTTGACCGCCATCTTGAAGGCTTGGATACTTAGCATTACGTCACTGCGCTCACTTGCAGACGCGCCAAATTTCAAAAACATTTGGGGGAAAACATGGTTCATTGCGTTGTCGTGAGTTGCTCAAACAGAACTCCCAGAGATTCTAAAAGAGGGATAACTTTTCATCGCTTTCCTTTGAAAAGTGAACGCCTTCTTAATGAGTGGCTCATTCAGATTAAGAGGGACAATTTACCCAAACTACAACACTGCCACGTCTGCTCTGATCACTTTGAAAACTCGTGTTTCGAAGTTAACTTGAAGAGAAAACTACTGCCGGGGAAAAAAACTAAACGCTTCCTAAAGAAGGACGCTGTTCCTACTTTGTTTCCACACAAAAAAAAGCTAAACAGGAGACCTGCTAGTGAGCGTCGAAGAAACAAAACCCTTCATGATGAGGTAAGTCTTGATTTATGAATGGAACTACAAACGAACTCCAAATGCAGTTGTTACTCATCAGCTTTCCATCAAGAAGGGCATTTTAATTTTATTTCAGTCTGGGTTTCATTTTCAAATCATGTATATGAGCTCCAAATTTACCTAATTTCCATTCGTTTAACATAGGAAGTAGATAAAATATTGGATGCTGGTGATGCGAATTTCCCAGAGTTAGCGTCGCGAGAAGATACAGTCAACTCTTCGACATCTTCAGTGTCCAAGGGTCAGAATGCACGGAGTCGACATACGACCAGAGAAGCACCGAAAAAAAAAAGAGAAAATTACCTGTTTCTACAACACCAACCATGGACGTGGCAATACAGTGTGAACCTGTGATGACGGACAATTCCTGCCAAACTGACGAAACATTGGCCTCACCGTCACCGAGATTTATACCAACGACATTACGCGATGTTTGTCTTGCAGTCCAACATGATCACAGCTACGCTTCTACCGACAATCCGCTCCCTAACGAGAAAAGGACGAGTCTGCCTGAGGGTCCAAGGCTAGCTCCTGAGTTCCGCGAAAATAAATCTGTGAATCGTGATTTCAATGAAGAAACTGAAATCGAATGTCAACTCAGTGATTCATCAGATGAGGAATCCGAAATTACTGACTCAGATAGTGATTTTGACATTGACGACCCAGATTCTGTTAGCGATGAAAGTGAATATGATGATGACTGTGAAATGGAAACTGAAGATCCCCTGGAGGTGAAAGCAGAGAATAGTAACTGGCTCAGTGAAAACTGTGGCGATATCCAGGAAGAGCGAAATTTATAGTTTTTGAAAGTAAACTGAAAGAACTGTTTAAACATCATGTGCACTGCGCAAATTGCGGAAAGCGTCTACAGGCGGCACAAATTACAACCAAGGGATCCGCAGCAACAATTGATGGCCTTGCTTGTTGTGAAAAACCCATGCATTGGCAGACACAGCCCTAAGTGCCGGCATTCTTTTCACAGGTAATGATTATAGTAATTTTGCCAACTTTGCAAAAGCAACAAATCTTCAGATCTTTAGCGAGAGAAATTTCACTTCAACGCAGAAAAAATACCTTTTCCCAGTAGTAAACAAGAAGTTTCAGGAACATCAGGAGGAGGTTCTCAACGAAGTGAAAAATACAGAAGTTGTTGCAGGAGGGGACGGTCGTTGCGACAGTCCGGGACACTCCGCCAAATATGGCACTTACAGCATAGTTGATACCAATACGTCTAAAGTGATCGACTTTTCTTTGGTGCAAGTGGCCGAGGTGAAGAACTCTAATGCCATGGAGCTGGAAGGGTTAAAACGTTGCCTTGACCATCTTGAGGAGGAGCGAGTTGTTATTTCAAAATTAGCCACCGACAGGCACGTTCAAGTTCGCGCGCACATGAGAAAGGAAAGGCCGCAAATCAAACATAATTTTGATGTCTGGCATCTTGCAAAGTCTGTTCAAAAGAAATTAACTAACAAAGCGCAAACAAAACAATGTGTAGAGCTTAAGCCATGGATTCAGGCCATTATTACTCAGCTCTGGTGGTGCGCAAAAACTTCTCAAGGAAATGGCGAGGAGTGTGTGGAGAGGTGGAAGTCAATCGTTTACCATTGCACTAACATCCATCATTGGGACGGTTGCCAGCACTTCCACAAATGTGCCCACCCTCCCATCCCAAGGGAAATAGAGAGAGAGAAGAAATGGCTACGTGTTGGATGTCCAGCCCATGATGCTCTTAAGGAAGTTACCTGGAATAAACCCCTTTTAAAGGACATTATCATGCTAGCTGAATTCATCCATACTGGTGTACTTGAGATGTACCATGGTCTAATGGCAAAAAAGTACTGCCATAAGTTGCAGCATTACTCGTACCATGGCATGAGGGCCCGTACTCACTTGGCTATTCTTGACCATAACCACAATGTTGGACGAGCACAAGCCAAAACCACAGACGGTGTAGCCAAACACAAATTTGTCTCACCAAAGGGAGGCAGGGGGTGGATTGCTAAGCCAAAGTACGAGCACAAGTCATATGAATTTCTGGATGATTTGATGGCAGCCCTTGTTGCTTTCAAGAGAGGAGATATTGAAGCACCACCTCTCCCTCCTAAACCAGCAGCAAGAAACATTGCCACAACAGCACGACCACCCACTGAGGAGTTACTGGCAAAACATAGATCCCGTTTTAACACAAGCAGCTAAAAAGTATACATGAATTACTTTTATGGCACGATTTCTTGTATCCTCAGAGTAACTTTCATCGGGTATGCGAAAACCTGTGTAATTGCCATCAGCATTAGGACAAATGTCACGAATTGCTTTCACAACACAAGCAGGAATGACCTTACGGACATACCTGCCGAGTCTGTTATGTACCCACCAAGTAAATTGGCGATAGGCTGCATACGGTAATTTCTGTGAAAAGAAACAGTGTTTAGGGGCATAAAAATGATGAGACACCAACGAGGTTGAAGAATGCTAATATTAAAAGAGCCAGTTTAGAGATGATAAAACGGAAACGAATAGAGAATGTTGTTTCTTGACGGATTGCACTGATGGCAGTACATTAGAGAATAAGAAGTATCTGTATTTCAGATATTTGTTGTTTTCCTTTACGCAAATTGGTGCTGTGGTTTGTAAATATGATCACAAAGAAAAAGAGATGTTCTGTTTGACAAAAGCATAAGGGTGTTCGATTGACTACGAGAGCATTTAACCTCCAAGATCAGGGTTCAAAATAAAGGCGAAAATAACAAGTTGACAAAAATTATGGGCGTTAGCACCAGTGAAAGAACCCGAATAGCATAGGCAAATAAATATATATGTCATTTGTTTACAAACATGTTGTTCAATTTTCTTGTGGCGCTCTCATCCCGCGCACTTGACTCAACCCCACGATGACAGCCTCTAATACTTCTCTCTGTAAGCAAACTGTTTGAAAGCTAGGATGCTGTGTTATACAGCGAAATGGCGGATCAACTTTCACATCTAAGCCAAATAAAAAACGCAAAATTTAAGTTAATATAATGTCACAGTCGCGCAAAATAGCAGCAAACAACAGAGTCACTCCTCAATGAGTTTTGGATTCTTTATTATTTTTTCAATAAAAAGTATTCACCTGAAATTCTGTTCACAGCTTCATCGATCTCCTGGCCTGAACATAACCATTCCCTTTCTTGTTGCCCTTCCCAGTTTGTACAAGGTCACAACTGCACCACTTTGTATTTCCTCATCTCTCGGTTCTTCACGTTCACGTTCACTTACTTCATCCTCCGAACTGGAGCTGTTTCGCACTGGTTCAAACGAATAAGGTTCGAATTCGGCGATTCCCATGGATTAATGGAAGATATATGTATAAATAAAAACAGTGACGATCCACAACTTCTAGTAAGAAAACACATCGCATCGTGAAGGAAGGCACTAGATAACATCGACCTAAACCAGATGAGTCATCGATATGTCAGCGGCGTCTTACAAAATGGTTCAAATGATCCCTGGACTTCCGCTCACTTGGTCGATCGCTGCGAGAATGCTAAATTTGAGTTAGTTTGAGTGACAAAACGGCCAATTTTTGACATTTCCAGTGTATAATACCAAAAAAGACTGTTAAATATGTAATAGACTCAGTAGTATGGCATTGAATTACGCGGCTTATGGAACGTACTTGTAGCTGGTTTCGGTCGATGTTATTTAGTGTCAACACGTCGCGAAATCATATCTAACATCGACCGAAACTAGTTTTCAGCTTCGAATTCGAGAGACTTGAGATAGAAGAGGAGAAGACAACATTTAACGGATAAGTATGCACTTTATTCACATTTTAGCCTGTTTTAAAAGCAAAATCCAAGCTTTTATAAACTAAAACAATACATGCACATAAACCCCGAGTCCCTTGTACATAAGCGCCGCCCTAGAGGGTCCCAAAGGGTATTGTTTTTGAGACGTTGTGGTCTGAAAACCGGTATAGACTTTGGTCATTTTGGAATCAGGTATGGTTTTTAACCCTTTAATG
>BLFK01000663.1:81957-89929 GCA_014634185.1 Astreopora myriophthalma | reverse complement strand
TATTTAGGTCTTTTTCGGAGCCGTGACAGAGTTCGGGTTATAGGTTTCGGTCGATGTTAGATATGATTTCGTGACGTGTTGACACTAAATAACATCGACCGAAACCAGCTACAAATACGTTCCATAAGCCGCGTAATTCAATGCCATACTACTGAGTCTATTACATATTTAACAGTCTTTTTTAGTAATATACACTGGAAATGTCAAAAATTGGCTGTTTTGCTACTCAAACTAACTCAAATTTAGCTTTCTCGCAGCGATCGACCAAGTGAGCGGAAGTCCAGGGATCATTTGAACCATTTTGTAAGACGCCGCTGACATACCGATGACTCATCTGGTTTAGGTCGATGTTATCTAGTGCCTTCCCATCGTGAAGGATCGCATGAGCGCAGTGACGTCACAACATGGTGACTGAAATTCCTTATTTGGAAGTAACCGGAAGAAAATGTGCTCAAAATGGCGGACATTCAATTTCGCAGAATGGGCAAGAATTATCCCGGTTTTTGGCATTTTCGCTAACAAAGCATTACTTTTTATTGCTTTTTATTATAATTCAATGCTATTTCTACAAATTGCGGTGATAAAGAAAATTGGACTTATAGCCTTCCGTTCTCCTTTAAACTTTTCTTCAACTAACCTAATTCTCTACCACCGGGTGTACTTTTGCTCTATCCAATTCCCCTCGCCAGCAATCACTTTCACACTGAGACTTCTTGTTAGTTTTCTGTGTAATACTGATCTGGATTCCATTGTTATCTCTCCAAGGCCTAGGCCATTTCTGACTCAGCTTTATTTCTGATACAGCTTTTCGTCACCTAAGAATGAGCCGAGAGTTTTATCAAGCGTTGATAAAGGCTCGCTCGATTGATTGAGCCTTGAAGATAGCGTCACCAGAGATTAGCATTTTCACAGCTATTAAACATCTTTCGTGAAATTGCCGTATTCTAATAGTTTCCATGATTTTACAGCAGTTGGAGATGACACACGGGCTACCCGGCCTTCAAAGGGAGTAGATCAATTTTAAAACGCGCTTAAATTTTTCAAGTAGCATCTAATCATTGTCATCATTGTGTTTCTTATTCAGGGCAATAATAGCGGATGGATGCACGTGTTCCAAGTAGATCAAGTAATACAAGCACTTCGTGAGTCACTGAAAGCTTCCCCCGGAAAAAAGACGTATAATTCAAGAAATCTCTACGTTGAAGTGGTGTCTGTTAACAGAAATCAACTTCAAAACATGACGCTAGGCACAAATGAAAACGGCTCCTTTCGAATCCCAGATCTAGGCGGAGTTATAAGAAAGGCTTCGAAAGAAAAAGAGAATGACAACGAAATAGTGTTCTTGGAGGTATATTCCTGCTTATTGTTTGTGTGCCGCAATTATGTAGCTTTTTTCCCTTTTATTAACAGACATAGTGCTCGTGTTTCTGACATTTCTTGCTTGCATCATACACAACTGAACACCTAAGACTTTTCATGTCCTTTTTATATCGTCTCCTTTCGTTATCTTTGCGTGAAATTTGAAACCTACAACATTCACCATAATGAATGACATAATTTCTATTTCCTGCACACAAAACTGATACAAAAAGCAAGACCCGGGAGACGATAATGATATTCAGACAGGCTATCTAATGCTCCATAGTATGTACGATGGTTATCCTCAAAAACCAGTACACCCAACAGTCAGTCTCCACGGAACTTGTATGATTTCACAGAGGGTCATAGATTCACCCTGTTAGGAAACTGACTCGGGCCACTACCGTAGAAAAAAAAATCGTTATGTCATTCATTCGCTAGGTTTGAAATTGACCATCACATTTTACTCGACAAACAGGTTCTTAAGTAGCGAAGCAGATTTAACAGAAAGAGGCCATTTTAAGTTATTATGCATCTATCAAAAATTGGATGGGATACTTGTGCGATATCAGGACAGCATTCCTGTATCGATAAGAAAATTAATTGAATACTTGAATACACCAAATTAGTTACTTTCCTCACCAAAAAGATATGATGTTAGAGCCAGTCTTAAAATATACTTCTCAATATTGTTGATTACCGGTATTTTCAGATGTGGAGTACACCCCTTAACCCCTATATCCCTTTTACCTGGAGCAAAATCAGTGAATCAGTGTCAACTCATGTGGCAAACTTAGACGTCAGAGACAACAAAGGCCAAGTCATATCCTTGTCTGGTTTGTCGCCGGGTGTTACCATTTTACTTCCCTTGGAGAAACCAGTCACTTACCATTCTACAAGGGCCTCCTCTGTGAGACTGGAAACATCGAGACATCATAATATCAATGTTCAGCATGGACATTCTAAGGTTGAGATTTCGATAGTGCCTCAAACTAGTCGCTTTCTGATCCGACACGTACGGGTGTCACATCGTTTAGAGGTCTCGCCACAGAATGGCCCTCTAGAGTGCAAGCGAGTGCAGGTGGAATGGCACCCCAGCGGAAACATCACTTGCACCGGAAGAACTAATGTGACAATAAACTTTACTGCTTTCTATCCTGGAAACTACATTATTGAGATCAACTTCAGTGTCAAGCAAAACGATACAGACGAGGATCAAAAGGACGTGGACGAAAACCAGGAAAAGTGCATCAAGATCAAAGAACCTCCAAGGCAACAACCACAAGAAATTAAGTACAGCTTTAAAGTTACAGAACTCACCTGCCTTTTCTGGAACGCAGACAAATTATTTTGGGACACCTCAGGGTGCAAGGTAAATATACATTTAATGTTTTCCTGTTCCAATGCACTTCTGCCAAATTGGCCGGAAAAATTGAATTCGAACAAGGACATTTTTCTTCAAAATTCAAATTCAAACTGCTATTCAACGATTATCAGTCATACACCCAAGCTTTCTCTAGAAGTCTTCAACGGTTTCCTAAGGTTTGAAAATTGAAGTCAAGGATCAAAGAAGTCAAAGATCATAATATACATTATCGATAAATGCAATACTGCTAGTCTACCTTGTAGTGTTCATTTGCGTCTTTCCTTCACCTCTTCACTCATGATATCAGTTAAACTTCACTCGAAGCACAAAATCAGCGTAGATTGAACTCCTTTTACCTTCGACAGTAATTAGGTTAATAGCCCCTCTTTTACGTTTCCAGGTAGAAGGAATCATCAATAACTCCATACTGCAGTGTTCTTGCAATCACTTAACGTCCTTTGGAGGGGGCTATCTGGTAGCGCCAAATGAAATCAACTTCCACAAAGTGCACGATGAGCTTCTTTCTACCAATGAAAGTGGAAATATTCTTGTCCTTGCTACAGTGCTGACATGTTCTTTTCTTTGTTTGGTTGCCGTTATCATAGCCAGAAGGGTTGACAAGAATGAAAAGAAAATGGTACGATATACATGCTTTACATACTTACAGTCACTGAGGGCAAGCGAGAGGGGCTATATCGAGCACCATAGCGAACAAGAGTTTGAGGAGTTGGCATGCCACCCTCTGGAAATATTGGAATCTAATACTACTAAAGTAGCTGGTCATCTACTTAACAAATAGATTCCATTTTGCTGTGCGTCTGTTTAGTAATAGATCACAGATGACGTCAAAATGTGGTAAGAACAATCAAGTGGCACACGAGGCGATAGCCGAGTGTGTCACCTTTTTGATGTTCTTACCACATTTGACGTCTTCTGTGATCAATTACTGAACAGAACCACGGCAACATGGAATCTATTTCTTTTATACCGTAAAGAGGTTACTTGAAGTAAACAGTGACCTCATTTATGCGTCTGTCCTCCAATAGAACATAGATGGCGACCAATCAAAACGCACGTAAAATTGAGCTTATTGTATAATATAATAATTGTTTTAAATCAATTGTTTTAATTAAGCAACGCAACTCTTCCTAGAAATGTTCTAGTGTTCCAGTTGCATAGCTTTTTTGGCTTTGTCAAGTGCTACCAGAAATTGTAACAGATTGACTGAAACAAAGCAAAAGAAATAAATTACATGAATATGGAGTGGAATTTTCTCTGCTTTATCATCCAACATACACCTTATTCCAAAATTGGCTACTGCATGATTTAATATTGTTTTGCTTACATTTCAATTAGCCCTTACTTTGCCCGCGCTCGAGGTAAAATATTCATTGGAATTTTAAACTTAAGAACGGGGTGAAAAAGCCTAATTCGAATGCGAACAAAATAATAGTATAATAATGTACATTTTGAAATAAGCCGGGTGTATGATCCCCAGGACGTCAAAGTGAACGCACAGATAAACACTGCAGTCACAAGGGCTAAATCGACCGAGTACGTAAGATCGAGGTAAAAACATCATAGCGACAGCCAGCATTTAACGTCGCCAATACATTGCCGTCTTTTCTTTTGTCCTCCTCAAACTCTTAAAATAATTATCCCAGCTTTGTTATTTGTTATATATTGCTTATTTTGCTTTTCAGATTCAAGATACAGAGCCACCAATCATTTTTGTCGCAGAAGGACCAGAAGAGCACAGATATGAATTGTCCGTAAAGACAGGTGTCTGGCCAGGAGCGGGAACAACATCCAACGTATCCCTGATAATTTATGGAGTAGAAGGCAACAGTGGTATTTTAAAAATAACCAACAAATGTAACAACGACTCTTCTTCAAATTTCGCTAGAGGAACCGAACAAAACGTTGCAATTGTTTTGAACAAAGACATTGGGGAGATTTACTCACTTCGTATCTGGCATGACAACTCGGGCAATGACCCGTCATGGTATTTAGAGGAAGTAAGCGTTACTAACATCAACACTGGAAACTGCTGGAGATTTGTATTCGAGATATGGCTCTGTCTAAAAGATGAATGTTTCTCCAGTGAAGTGCTTCAAATGCCTTCTTATTCCGGTCCAAATATCACAAGCATCGCTCTGAGAGACATGTTTTGCAATGGCCACCTCTGGTTGTCCGTTCTCACTAAGACTCCACGGGATGATTTTACAAGAGTTCAGAGGATTTTGTCCTGCTTTTGCCTTCTCTTGTGTACGATGGCTGTCAATGCCGCATTCTATCGCTCTGAAACACAGTCACACCAAGCCATCAACTTAGGGCCACTTACCTTTTCAGCAAGACAGGCAATCATCAGTGTACAAAGCATCATGATCACCCTTCCTCTCCACTTCACAATTCTCTTATTTAAGAAAAGTACATCGTTTGTCCGCTCAGAACATTCACGTTGGTGGCAGTGTGTTTTCTACGGTACGTATATCTTATGCGCTATAATGACTGTCTCCGCGGGCGTTCTGACCATTTCCTACAGTCTCATGTGGGGGAGCGATAAAAGTCAACAGTGGATCTCTGCAGCCACCATTTCTTTCTTCGAGGACATTCTGATTGTGCAGCCATGCAAATGTCTTCTACTTGCCTCTCTGTCTGTTATGTTTGCAAAGTGCAAACGGAAGAAAGTATCTCCTTGTCAAGATGAAGTGAAACCGCAAGGAATACCATCGAAGAAAGTCACAGCACTTTCAACAAAGGGCACTAACGTATCAAGATTGAAGAAGGAGATTGCTGCTAAAGCCAAACGTCGTTCGTCCATTCGTCAGGCAGGATTTTATATCATCTTCCTAGTTGTAACTGGAGTGTTATCATATGGAAACAGAGACTCGACAAGATATCTTTTTTCGAAATTCATTGATTATCACACTGGATGTTTTGAGAAGGTAATGCCTTAGCTTTTTTTCTATTAAAGTAATTAGTCATGAATTGCTTTGACCATTGTTTAAAAAGGAACACAATGAATCACATCGCACAGTATAAACGAAATCAGAAATTTGATTTGGTATTTTCAAAGGGCATCAGAAGGAAACCCTACTGGCAACGCTGTAATCGAAAGGAACGAGATGAGAGGTGGGAAACAACCCTGCGAAACATCCAAATACGCATGTTTGCCTAAAATAACCTATTTCTGGGTTACATACTGGTGCTAAAAATATTAATCTCAACTCGATATTTCTGTTGCTTTTCACTGCTTTGCTTGTTTGCTGTAAAAAGTCTAAAACGCCAAGGTCTTATTCCTAAAGAAAGACGAAACATTTAGCTTCTTTGTTCGCAATTTTTCAATACAAAATTTTTTTCAAACACCAAAAGTCTTCATTTACAGAAAACCTAGGGAGGACAGACCTCTTTTTTCTTCAGTTTAATGCTTCTTTTTTTCCTGCTAATCTTTAAACTTGTTTGTGAAGCTATCTTTAATTTTTTCCTTTTTTTTTTGCCTGCCGTAAACTTGTTTATAATCCCTTATACTGATTATTTGCTGCGGAAGGAACGTTATTTACGAAGAGAACTCTGGGAAAAGGAAATAAGTAAGGGCACATGCATAGCGAATATTTGTCCGATTCTCGACAACACGTTACACGTATTTTCACGGTTGGATTGGAACGAGCATAGAATAGGGACTAATGTAAGAGAATCGTTTCCTTCAGCACACTAGCATTCATTGCATGCTCGTCCCTGTTCGACCATGAGAACAAGAATGATATAGCTGTGCTGTTGAGCATTTGAGACACGACGCCACGCTCGTGTAAGAACACGAGCGTGTTCGCGTGTTCGCGTGTGAGCGTGTTTTATTCTATCACGTATCTGAATACATTAACATAATTAACGACATTACAATAGCGATAGCTGGTTTGGTAAAGCAGTGTGCAATCGCACGGTGATGGACTCGAGCCCCATTTAAGGCTGGCATGCGTTTCTCTGAAGCCCTCCTTTTCAGGCACATTTAGGGCGCCATAAGTCCCTCTTTATCTTTAAAAGAAAGACGTTTCAAGGCATAAAACTTTGCAATTATTTTGCTTTTCCTTTAAAACATGTTAAAAGTCCAAAATAAGGGAATTGCAGTTTTACAAATTGCTTTTCGAGCGTAAAAATTTTTAAGGCTTTCGAAAAACATACAACAGTCCTTTTTTCAGACTTCTCAGACTTCCGTCCAACTCTTTAAGATGACGGCGTACTTTTCTGTGATGATCATTCACAAAAACGTTAATTTTGGCTGGGGATGAAGGTGAACAGACCACTCTGTAACTGAAGTTAGTAACCAAGCATATGTACGTGAAACAAAAAGGATTTATTTTACCTTACCAAGGTGGTGCCTCCTGTGTAGATAGTAGTTATGATACCTGTCAATGAAACTTTTCTGACAGAATCATGTTTAGATAGCACAGTGCCCGATAATTACATACTTGGTTATCGGATAACCAAGTATGTAATTATCGGGCACAAATATCAATACACTACCCCTCCGTCTTATTCATGGCCCCCACCCACAAACAATATGGTATATTTGATCAGGCCATCACCATGATCACTACACGACCTAGATCGCTTCCTGTAAATTCCCTTTAGGTAACAAATTCAAGTTTGTTCTGGAAATGGATGAACGAAACCTTGGTGCCACACCTCTACTTCAGTCACCACCAAATTAATCACGGAGCGTGTTCACATGAGGGCAATAATGAGCTGAGATCCACAATGATTGGAATGTTACGACTTCGTCAACTTAGAGCCCAAAAAGGTAAATTTTAATTGGTTGATGACAAATTTTCTCCTTGAGTGTCATATTTGTATGATTCCAACATCACTTTTGTACTTTTCTTTTTAGTTCAATGCCTAGCACACACGATCAGCGATTGGTTGAACCATGGCTGTTACGATTCCTACTCTCACAAGGAGGAGTCCAGAGATCCATTTCATCACAAAGAAGAAAACTCCCTAGTGCAATTCAAACAATGCTCACTTCCATGGATATACCAAACAGCAGAAGAACTAAACGCATCATCAAAATGGGGTCGTCATGCCTGGTATAGTGGTGGGGGATATTCTGCTGACCTGGGTTACGATGAAGAAACTGCGCGTAAAGTCATAAACCTTTTGCAATCCGAACACTGGGTTGACCGTCAAACAAGGGCTGTAATCGTTGAGTTTACCTTGTTCAGCCCGTCAGTCAGCACATTAGCTGTTTGC
>BLFK01000663.1:59107-73964 GCA_014634185.1 Astreopora myriophthalma | reverse complement strand
AACAGTGTGGAGTAGAAATCTCAGGATTTTTCTAGAAAATTCGAGAGAAACGGTGTCTGTTTCAACGATTTGTGACGAGTATTGTAGCTTACGGTCTGTTCGAGAGACTTTTTGTTGCGTGACCAAAGGCCGGTGTTGTTAATGAATAACGTACATTGACACGCACAATTGTTAATCGATGCTTAGTAAACTTTGAGCTAGGTTTTTTGGTATTCTTGGTTTTCACTTGACGTCATCAGAATTAAAAAATAAGGAATTGTTAATCCTTTTGAGATTTTAGTTTAGTTTAGTTATTAGAATAGCACGAAGACTTATCTTTTAACAAATTTTCAGTTTGATAGGGTTTTTCGTCTTGAAATAAAGCAAGGTTGAATTTCTAAGCTTCTGCGTGACACGATATTAAAATGAAGGCCGAGAATGCTGTCACGTAGTTTAAAAAAAGTGACTTATTTGCTGAGATTTCGCAATCTGAACAGTCCTTGTATGAGAATAAGTCCTCATATAGATGTTTATGAGCTCTCAGAAGAGGACTACCGGCTTTTTATAGCAAAACTCGATGACATATGTTTTTGTTAGCTTCCGGCCGCCATATTTGTGCCCCTCAGAGGGAAACAAACATGGCGTCCCCCTACAAAGCCTTATAAATTTGAGTAAAACATTTCGTCGAATATCTCCCGCATGAAACATCGGAGAGACCTGAATCTTTGCGAGACTGTTTGAATATTCATCTTCTTTTATCTCTTTGATTCTTGACTTTATTTGTGGAATGGTTTTGATGATGGTGTGACAGTGAAAACCGGCAATAGTTTTGCATATCGTGGTTTTAATTTGTGCCTATGGATTAAAAAGCCGTTTGAACCGTTTATGTTCCGTATTTTTGTAACGTGAAAAGTTGGGAGTATAACCGCACCCAACAGGTCCGTATGCTGAACTCATACCAAGCGGCAAGTGTAAGAAAAGTGGAAAATTGAAATAACGATGGCATAATAATCACTTTATTAAAGTCTCAAATTTTACTAGCTGAGCACAGACACTACTAATTGAGGAGACTAAATCAAATCAAATGTTGGTTCTTGGAAGAAAGCTGAGGTAAAAAAGAAGGTTGAAATGTGTAATTGCGTGACTGTGCGTTACAGTTGGGCTGCGATTTTGCCCTTTGATCTTTAGGTTTTCGATTTCAGTTGTGTTGTTTTCAGTTTCGTGTTCTCCGTGCTGTTAGTCGTAGTTAGGTTTTGTCGTATATCAAGTTTTAGTTGTGTGTACCAGCAGCGTTGCGAGATCGATATGTAAGTTTTTAATCTTTGTTTCTATTTACTTATAGCTTGCCCCATAGCTTTCTAGCCATTGTTTATTTTTGTTTATTACATGTAATTTAGCAATGCCGCGCCCTCGTGGTCGCGTGGATATTTTCCATGAAATTTAAGTGTTCTTTTATTGTATTTCGGGGCAAGCCTATGAGGTACATACATTATACTTTATACCTACATACATACTTTATCTGAGTAGGTTAAAATAACGCAGCTAAAGGCTGATGTGGACCTACTTACAAATAATTAAGAATATTATAAGTAAAACTATGTACAAATACAGATAAAAAATCAGAACACATTCATTTGTAAGATAAGCTTAAAACAATGTTAAAAATAATTAAAATCCTTGGATTTCATTGTAACAATGGCCACACTTCTTTGTTCAAAGTGAAAGCCTCCAAGTCAGCTTTTGATTTTATTATAGAAGCTTTGAGACCATTTACACTACTCGAAACATCAATCATTTTGTTCACATAGTTCCATAAGAGGGGTCCTCTGTACCTTAAGGAATTTCCGTTCCGACCTCAGACTTAGGTCTGGGTATAAACATCTGATTTATAGCTCTTAAAGATTTGCTAGAGACTTTCTTTGAAAACAGTTCATCAGGCCAAAAAGACAGGGAATCAAAATAAACCTCGTGCATGAATACAAGGACAGACTTTTTATTAAAATAAGAAATAGAGGGCCAGTGAGAATTCAAAAGACATTCAGCATCAGAAATAGACGAATCAAGGTTAAAACTCGCTGCTCTTGAATGTAGCGAGTCCAGAGAAGAAAAAAGGGCTGTAGAGCAGTTTCCCCAGATTAAAATACAGTAAGCTAGACTCGGAATTATTGTCTTAAAATAAACCTCTTGCAAAGTCTTTACAGGGAGGTACTTCATTCGTTTCATTGCTTTAACCTTTTGCACAAAAGACTTGAGAAACATGTTCAGACCATGAAAGTCTACAATCAAGCTTAACACCCAGGCAAGTTGTTGACTCAACTACACGTATTGTGCCAGATCTGTAATAAATCGAGACCGTATAATTTTAAGAACGGTTTTAATCGACAGACAAGACAACAAGACACAGAGGATCAAACGACGTGATTGCACAACTTGGGTATCCGATTACTTAGGTTACGCACGACTCGATTACATCACAGATATAACAAGATCCAAAATACAAAGGACGCAATGGGCCAATAAAAGGAGATTTCCTGATTAACATTGCTTAGTTTTGATTGGATGTATTATGATTTGATTATTTTTACTCCACTGTGACAGTCGTTGAGTTATGTTTAGACGGGTCCTGGGACTAGCCAGTTCGCTTCGGTCCACCTAGTTTTTTCCCAGGACCCGGACAGTTGACCTAACGAATAAGCGATTCAGTTTCTCACGCTTCGGCGGCATTTTTCTTATGTTGTTTCGTTTATGTGGTTTGTCGGCTCGTGTTTTTCGTTAGTCATTCGGGGCCTTCTGTGTTAGTATTTGTGTATTATTTTGCAAAGTTCTCATTTAGTCTTTCGTTATTTATTGTATTGTTTATTATTTTTTAGTTTTTCACCATTAAATAATAACACGCATGGTTGACACTTCGCTGAGAACGCGACACCACTGTAGCACATTGTCAACCATAATGTTAAGTGCAGGAAAAACTTCATCTACACTTTCACCAATAAAAGATAAGGTAGTGTCATCTGGTGCGGATGGCACGACAAGACGCCATTTTGCAATGCAACTCCAACTCCTTTATTTTAATCGAACACTACTACATGTAGGTGCCATTGAATACGCAAGCACATGTTCAACCAAATATGGTACAACAATACATATGCGTAACCTATACGTAACATCATCAGCATACAAATAGACATAAGAACGCATTTTGCTATTTCGTTATTACTGCATGTTTATTGTGTCGCTTAGGTTTCTCTTAGTTTCGTTCTATTTTGTTTGTTATTCGCTACGCGCGTTCTTACATTAGTTCCTTTTTTAATTTATTGATTTCAATTAACGAGATAATTACAAGATCAGCAATTTAATTGCTGCGCCGTCTCGGTAAAGTATCCCCGTAGTGGCGCGTCACTCATTCATCTGGTCGCGATCTTTCTCGGCACTTCGAATACGCCTTGATGTTCGCTTACCGCTACAAAATGGATCTCAAGGAAATACTGAACAAAAATACAGTGAAAAAGAAGAAATGTAGTTAAGCGAAAAAGCCTGAGGGAAAGCATAACGAAGATTATATTTATAATGCTTGTGTTTACATGTCTCTTCCCTTGGTACTTCTTGTGGTCTATTCATTGTACCAAATTCAGATCTACAATACATTATGACATAAAAGAATTTCAGTAGTGTAGCAGCTCTCGTAAACTGCTATTGTTTGGTATTGTAAGCAGCTTCTATTGTTTTTAAGTCTATGTCATTGTTTCAATTGTTTCGTCTTTTGTTTAGGGTTTCTTGGAAATTGTGCGATTATTGTATACGTGAGTCATTGATGGAGTTGTGGACATAAGATAGGAATTACTTGACTTGCCAAGATCGGTACTCTCTCAAGTTCCTTTATCAAGTTATGTAACCAGCCTTTAAATGAACGAAAGAAAAAGACATTGCACGCACATTCCGCTTTTAGTGTTTTTTGGTGAGGTGATCGTACTAGCGACAAAGAGAAAACAAAGTGCGATTTCAAGTGAATTAAAGCAAAATTAGGCTATTCAAGTGTTGACCAGTGTGAGAAGTGAGCTTTTTCCGAAAGATTAGGGTAGCGAGCCAATCACATACGTTACGAGAGCTGCTACATCACCCAAGAATTTTCAAAAATTACCCTGCGAAAAACTAACAAGGCAATTCCAAAGCGGTTTATAACGAGCCGGCTTATTGCCCCAGACAGGCAGTGCAGTCAGCCCATTGCAATATTCAGCGTTTTAGCTCGTTTAGGATTACCCTTGATAATTTCCCTCCTAACATAAAGGACCACCTCCGTTTTCCTGAGAAACATGGACTGGACCTAATTTGTATACATATGTATGTATTTTTACAATAACTGTAGATGTGCTGTTATTGCCCCCGCAGGGTTTTGGCCCAGAGGCCAAAACTCGAGGAGGCATAATAGCAGTCCCCGCGTATTTAGGAAGATTCTGAAATCTGATATATCTTTTGGTTTGGTAGTACGGAAAATATCTCGATGTGAGGAAACTAGGCGCGCAAGGTGGCACCGGTTAATTTTCAGCAAGTGCGCACGGTGGTCTCGGGTAATTTTTTTAGCAACGACACGCTTGATTGAGTTTACTTGTAGGACGAGTCAAGTTCGAGTCCGAGCAGGAGTCAAGTAGGAGCCAAGTTCGAGTCTGGTTCCAACTTTTGTTTTTATTTCTTTTTTCTCTTTTTATCTCGTCTGATTGTTATTCTCGTAATGATGTGCAAGTAGTAAACGGAAAAATTAACTTTCAGGTTTTCAACATTTTTCATCATCGATCGCTAGAGCCATTTAATACGGCTGTGGAAAGATCTGCGACATCCCTTTGTGTTCATAACTTTCCTAAGAAGATTAAGACCTGTAGTTGCATACACCTGAAGCAGAGATACCATTTCCACGAGTGAAAAAACGGACGGCGATGAAGTATTACATGTCTGACTAATTAGACTGAAGACCACCAAAGCGCCATCTTGTTACGTCCACAGGACACGCATGTAGGATAACAGAATAATATAATAATTTAATTGTTTTCAATAAGCAAAAAAGCGGGGGCAGATTTAGTGAGAACTGTTACTAGTTTATTATTGTTGATAGCTTTGTTATTATTTTTACAAATATGATTATTTTTACAATAACTGTGGATGCGCTGATTGGCTCGTAGCTATTGTCTATAAGAGTACAAACAATAAAAATGACGTCAGATGTAAAGCAATTCCGCTCGTATTTTCCATGTTAATGTAAAAAACAAATAGACAGCAGTTTTCAATGGTCTATACTCTTATAGACCATAAAATGACGCCATAAAATGTTCAAAACTTGAGTTTTGAACATTTTATGACGTCATTTTATGGTCTATAAGAGTGCTTGATTGCATAACCCATGGTCATTATCTTGACTGAGTACCATAAGTGCCACAAAGAGACACAAATTGCTTGACTTTTTGTCATTTAGGGCTATGGAGTGGAGTAGAGACCATGACATAACCTCGTGTAGGGAAGTGGTTGTGGTTGAACCTTTCCCACGTAAGAAGGGGAGTGCCAAACGAGGGAAAGCCTGGACAAGTATAGCAGGTATCTTAAATAGTTGCAGTGAGCTTGAGTTTAAAGTTATTATGAGAAATGTAAGAGAAAGATTTACTCTTATCCAGAAAGAGTACACTAAAAGAAACAGTCAAGATGAACAAAGCTCTGGAACATCAAATGAAGTCACTGAGCTGGATGTGCTTCTAAAAGAGGTAACTGAGAAAAAAAAAAGCAGCTGAACAACATAAAGAAAATCAAAGGGGCTGTGAGCCACTGAACTTGGAAAATAAATTATGAAGGGGTGTTATGAGGCGTTGCTCATTAAGGAAGTACTTGCAATGTGAGGGCGCGGTCTAGGTTTCAAACAAGAATAAAATAATGCCTTTCCATCCCTCCCTGGAAGCTTTTTGGCGCGTCGATGAACGTTTAGTCGTCGTTTTCAGGAGATAAGTTGCCTCTTGGTGGCTTAGGCCATTTATTTGCTTATTCGGCGATACTGGAAATACTTGGAGGAGTAAATATTTTCTTAACAGTTATTGAAAACAAAATCAAAAAACTTTCTGCAACTACTTTTTACACATGGTCTTGTTTGCGGTCGTTGGTTTCCAAGGTTAGGCCCGGTTCAGACGCCGCTCCACTCATGTGCCGAACCTAACTAAAAAAAAGTTCGACCTTGGAGCGACTTTGGAGCGACGGCTGATTCAGACGGCGTACCTACGTCGAATTTAATTCGGGAAGCTTGTGGTAAACAATTTTCGATGAGAAAACATGCGTTCTGAATTCAAGAACTCTGTCCAAATAGAAAAATTGTGACAAGTATCGCGGTGTTATAAGCAAATTCAATCGCAAGGTTCAGTGTTTATATTTAGACAGGTTTTCTCCCGGTAAATTCGACCTGTTAAAGGGAAATCTTATAAGCTGGGCTAGTATCACGAAGAAACAGCCAAAAAAAAAAATTCCGCTAAAGAAAAAAAATGCGCTTAAGAAACTCTCATACAGTCCCGTTTCTCATAAATCGAAGGCATAAAGGGAGCTCCGAAACGAGATAGTTTTTTGTTGTCGTTATTCGACGACTTCGAGCTTCATGCATGATTGGTCACGCCACTCAATTTTGTGCCAATCACAAGTGCCGTTATATGAAAAACACATTACAGTAATTTATGCATTAGGTTCGGCACATGACAAGAGCGCCGTATGAATCAGCCGCCGCTCCAACGTCGCATAATGCGACAGACCCTGCCGAATTTAATGTCGTTTGCCGCTCCAAATCTAACCTGCCGAACCAAACTGATTCAGACGCCGCTCTTTTGCCGTACTTTAAAATTCCTTAATTAGGTTCGGCACATGAGTGGAGCGGCGTCTGAACTGGGCCTAGTCTTGTCACTCAACGCTTCATGCCACCCTTCGAAAGAGCCCTCAGTATCCGAGCCACAGGCCCGTGGATTTTTCTGAGCTCCTCAAAAGACAAGAACATTTCAGGATGGTCGCGATTTAAATGCAATTTCCGTAAGGCCCCGAATATTACATTTTGTTGATAGCTTTGTTTTAGCTTTCTTCTCGTGCGAATTAAAAGGCCCGTTCCAAACGCCGCTCCATTTATGCGCCGAACCTAACTGATGAGTTAAGTACGGCAGAAGAGCGGCGTTTGAATCAGTTCGGTTCGGCAGATTAGATTTGGAGCGATAAATAACATTAAACTCGGCAGGGTCTGTCGCACTATGCGACGTTAGAGCGGCGGCTGATTCATACGGCGCTCTTGTCATGTACCGAACCTAATGCATAAATTACTGTAATGTATTTTTCATATAACGGCACTCGTGATTGGCTCAAAATTGAGTGGCGTGACCAGTCATGAATGAAGCTCGAAGTCGTCGGTAAAAAAACAGAACAAAAATTCTGTCACGTTTCTGTCACGCCTTCGATTTACGAGAAACGGGTCTGTTTGAGTGAGTTTCTTTGGCGCAAATTCATTTTTTGTTGTTTCTTCGTGATTCTTGTATCACGCGCTGTTTTGTCTACTATCAGGAGGCAGAAAAACGGCTCTTCAGGAGTCACACTAAGGTTTATTGTAAGCTATCGTGATGGAGCACGTCTAGAGAATTACACGAGAATCACACCCAAAGAGTCATGCGATGATTATATTACAATCAAGTGTCACGTGGCTTACGAAGTAAACGACCTATTCATAACATATTGTAACAATACTAGCTCAGCTTATGAGATTCCCCTTAACTGGTCGAATTTACCGGAAGAAAACCTGTCTTAATACAAACACGGAACCTTGCGATTGAATTTGCTTACAATATTTGTAATATATTGCTTGAACAGCGAGATATTAGTCACAGCTTTTATTTGGACGGTCAGTATAAAACGCAGACTGCGGACTGCGGACCCGGACTGCGGACCGGGCATAAAACGTGGACTAGGTATAAAAGGCGGACTGCGGATTAGGTACTGGCCCAGATACGGATTTCAAAAACAAGGCCTTGGGTCCTCAATTACTCCGTGTCAAAATATTGCATTTTAGGCATAAACTTCAACTCTTCGTATATATGAAAGTCCTCTGACCGTTGATGTCGTAGTTCGAGCCAGGATGTCAGGATGGATTCAACACAATGAAGAGTATTTTCGCTCGTCACCCAATCTTTACTCCCAATTGAAAGTATGCTTGGGAGGCGAAAGATGAAGTCGGTAATGTGTACGCGTAAATCAGGACATGTGCTATAACAGTTGTTCTCTTGATCGAATGCTGTTTCCAGACAGACCCGAGCGACACTGAGATGAACAAAAAGTTGTATTAATCGCAACAGAACATTTATTTGCGAATAAGTAAATAGACCCCTGTCTAAATAGCATATCCCACTATTTCAAATGTCTCGATTTCTAAACATAAAGCCGGTGACCAGCGAAGGATTCCATAAATTCCTTTCGTTTATTACCTCTGGCCCCAGTAGTTAAAACGATGGATAACGCTATCTGCCGGATAAATCATAGCGATACCAATTGCGCTCTCCAATGGAACCTTTTGAACAACTGAGGCCTGATAAATAACGCATAGAAACGTTTTGCAATTTCAACTAAAACCTTGCGCTATTGATCGTCGTTTTGAGCAGCCTAGAAAAATCCGCGTCTTACAGCGTCACAATTTTAATGCTATGGTGATAACTCAATCGGCGGGTCTAAAACAGCAGGTCATTGTTTTGCATTAGCAAAGAACGTAAACAACATTGGGGTTTCATATTAAGAACTCAAAATGAACAAAATCTCGCTTCTTGTAAGCCAATAATTCCTCTCTACTTGTTCTCTGAGCCAAATTGACCGGTAGAAACAGAATAATATGTGACGAGATCTCACTCCCTCACCTTCAAACTCCATTACTCCAGCCATGCTGGAATAAACGTCAGCTAACATCTCTCACGTGACAATTATGCACGTGGCAATTATGGCGGGAAGCATTATTTCCACCATTCCCAGCCTATCGCTATTTCGTTGGGCTATGTTTTTCTCACAGTGTTTTGTGTTCAGTCCGCATTTTTGTGGCCGGTCCGCAGCCTTCAGTCCGCATTTTATACCTGGTGCTCAATTTATACCCGGTCCGCAGTCCGGGTCCGCAGTCCGCAGTTCTCGTTTTATACTGACCGTTATTTGGACAGAGTTCTTGAATTCGGAACGCATATTTTCCCATCGAAAATGGTTTCCCGAATTAAGTTTGACGCAAGTACGCCGTCTGAATCAGCCGTCGCTCCAAAGTTGAACCTTGTTGACTTTGGTTCGGCACGAGTGGAGCGGCGTTTTGATCGGGCCTAAGATTACTATTTATTTAGGATTACTTACGCCGTGGTCGCGGTGTGATATCCCCTCGTTATTGCTAATGAGGTCAGTGAAAGAGACTTGTTTTCAAACTCAAAAGTTTATTTAACGAAAGGTGGAGTGTGTCTTTCCGTTTCTTGTGTTTAAAAAATCGTCTGGAGCTTTTAATCATTCGTTTATATCGGTTGCTTTCGAAATCACAATATCACGTCGTTGTGAAGGAAAAAACGACGAAGACTTTCCCTTGCAATCGAGTCGCTGTATAAGAATATTGTAACGGACTGCGTGTGACATAGTGCCCAAATATGGTAGCTCCATATTTGGGCATGCGAAGACGTTGGAAAAAAACTTTGGGCGGTAAAGAACACTTGAGAAAAGAGTAGTGTGAAATCGTCGGGAATTAACTTGAGTAAAACACATCCGCCAGAATTAAAGAACGAACCCAGGGCACGGTAACAATATTATAGCGAGATTTTACTAAGAGTAGTTCCTAGCTCGCAATAAGTTGTCTCCCGTTGTTTACAGTTAAATAAATTGCGTTTCGTGGAAATAGCGAGGTTATTATCTTTCTACCGGTAATTAGTTACCGTAACAGAAATTGAGCTTCCTGTCCGGGAGCTTTTTGTCTGGGAGAGCTATTTATCGCTGTCCGGGAGCTTTTTGTCCGGGAGGTTTTGCCGCTGTCCGGGACCTTTTTGTCCGGAAGGGTTTTTCCCTGTCCGGGAGTGAAAATTTAAGCGGTTACCTTGAGAGTATTATTGTATTCAGTAATCTAAGACAAGTTTTAAGATGGCTGATTTTGATCCAGAGAAGTTGATGTCAGAACCTTGCGAGGACACGTTTTATGACTTTAAGAAGGACGAGCTGATTTCATTAGCGAAACATTTAAAGTTAGAGGTTAAGAAAGCAATGCGAAAACAGGATATCATTGTTAAACATTTAGTGAGTGTACAAGTTCGGCAGGAATATTTTGCACGTTGCAGGTTGCAGGTTGAAATTTCATTATAACTGAAAAACCGCTGACGGTTAAAGCAAACGTACAAGCGGTAGACTTACCGTGACTGTTACATGACGCTGTTTACGTTGTTAGGTTATTGATTCCATTCGCTATATATGCGTTATTGACCAAGCGTGAGGTCAAGAAGGCTGGATATCGGCCAAGTTCTTTTTTTTTTTTTTGCGTTTTTATGGACCGAGACGAAGTCGAAGTCCATAAAAACCCAAAAGGAACGAGGCCAATATCCAGCCAACTTGACCGAAAAAGCTTGGTCAATAAAGGATTTATTATATGGCTTTCGGGGAAATTTTTCAAGCCGGACACGGCGGGTGGTCCCGAGCGGGCAAGATAGCTCCATCTTGCCTGCTCGTGTAGCCAATCACAGCGCACGGAGCTAGCCATATAATAAAAGTACTTATCGATCGACACGCTGAGACCAGTCAAATCTCTTCAAAGCCATCTGCATGGCTGCTCCACAAATGTTTCCATCGATTCTAGATTTGGCTCGGGTCTTCTTTCAACAACAGAAGATTGCCATCACAAATAAAGCAAATAAAGAAATGAAATAATATAAGATTTTAATCGACGGAATATTTTAGCTCAAGCTCACTGTGCTTTCATTTTGGTACTCACAGGGAAGAAACCAAATTCAGCAGCTATTTCAGATGATATTTCAGACGTTTTTTTCAAAACCAATAATTCATTGCAGGCCTAAAATCATAGGAATATACTCTCCGCCCATCGCTTTGTCCTGTTTGGCATTTAATCTTACTGAGCGATCGTAAACAGGGTCATGTAACAGTCACGGTAAGTCTACCGCTTGTACGTTTGTTTTAACTGTCAGCGGTTTTCCAGTTATAATCACAGGTTATGCTAGCGCCCCTTGCGGCCTGCAGTATAAGATGGATTATACGAAGATAAAGGAGACGAATATAACAATGTGTTACCAACTTTATTTCGCTCTGAAATACAGCGCATTGAAAGCAACTTGAACAATTAACATAATTCAAACAGCCCATAAGTCCCTGCGCCACACCACACCAATCCACCATTTTATTGAGCGTACACAAGTGGACCGCAAGAAAGGTAAACAAGCTTGTAAATCAAGAGAACACAACTATTCTGAAAGTTTATCCCGGAACAACAGAACCTGTTAACAGAAGAAGACAATGGATTAGACATAAGAAGCCCTTGGTATGAACATGACCCAAAAAGATATGTCCCAGAAAAGGGAGAGGCGGGAGGGACATTGTTATATTCGTCTCCTTTATCTTCGTATAATCCATCTTATAATGCAGGCCGCAAGCGGCCCTCACGTAATCTGTGATTATACTTCAGAACAGTCGCCTCACGTAACAATGTGTTTTCAAAGGGGTCATGTTCACTGAATCGGTCAGCTTTGCACATTGAGTAATGTCTTAGCAATTCTAGAATTGTGTTTCGGCCTGTAATAAAAGCGCCTGAACGTGGAGTCAGTTGACCAATCAGTAAGATCTAAGATATCCTGCAAAGACGCACCCCTTTCATAGGCAGCTGAAGCAGACGCTCCTCTAACTGAGTGAGCTTTAAAAATACTTGTATCAATACCTGCCCGAGAGATAATATCCTTCAGCCACCTGCTGAATGAAGCACCTGAAATGGGCTTGTGGGGGCGAATGTAAGATGTAAGATAACAAAAGTTTGTTGGGTTTTGATGGGTCCAAGGGACGGAATTCTGAACTGCGATATTCATAAACTCGAAGACACTTAACCACACAAAGGCTGGGATTTTCCTCAAAACAAGCATGAAATTAAGTTTTTAGATCCTGGCCTGTTCGAGATTTCTTTGTTAAATCTGAGAGTGCAAAGGTCACTCCTTCAAGGATAAAGCGCCTGTACCTAAGGTCATGAGAAACCACTTCGGACACCCTTTCCATTGCAGTAAGTGCCAGGAGAAAACCAAGCTTCTGAGATAAATCCTTAAGAGGAGACTCGTTGTCCCCTAAACCACTAATAAAAAAAACAACAAGGCTGACATCCCATGTACTAGAACATCGCGGTAAAGGCGGTCTAAGGTTGTATGCTCCCTTCAACAGTTGAACCACTAAGGGGTGTTCCCCAACCCTAACTGAATCAATTTTCGGGTGAGTACTAGAAATGGCAGACCGGTAAACATTAAGAGTCCTATAAGCTCTCCCAAGATTAAATTCAGAAGTAAGGAACTCTAAAATGGACTCGACAGAGGCTTGAGCCGAATTAAGTTTCCGTTCTCGACACCAGCTATCCCATCTTCGCCAAGCTGATGCATAGGCTTTGGATGTTCCATCCCTCCAGGCTGCAACGAGTAGGGTTTGAGCTGGTTGTGAAATGCCTACTTCCGAATATGATTGGCGGACAGTAGCCAACCTGCTAGTTCAACAAGGGATGGACTTCCCCTTGTCGTGTTAGCAGGCCCGGGTAGTTAGGGGACAGAATGGGAGGTGCTACACACAACTCGAGAAGCAGAGGGTACCATGGCTGAGACTGCCAGACTGGTGCGACTAGAACAAGTTGTGATACATGCTGGTCTAGTAACTGTCTGAGGCAGTGGCCTACTAGAGCGAAGGGAGGGAATGCATATCCCCTCATTTTGCTCCAGTCCTGGGAAAAAGCATCCACTGCCTCTGAGCGAGGGTCTGGTCTCCAACTGTAAAACCGTGGAAGTTGAGTTGAGAGCCGCGAGGCAAACAGGTCTATCTCTAAAGGGCCCCAGACCTGATTTATCGCCGCAAACAACAAGGGGTCCAGTTTCCAATCGTGATGGTCTAAAAATACTCGAGATTCCCGGTCCGCTCGGATATTTAATACCCCTGGTAAGTACTAAGCCTCGATGAGGATATTGTGGTGAACGCACCACTCCCATAGATCTAATGCCAGACGTGGTATGGTGGCCGATGTTTGCCATTCATATTTTTCGTTGTTTTGTTAAGATTTTCCAAAAAAAACCTGATGTAAAATCAAAACCAACTCAATCAGAAAGTAAATTGAACAATCAAAGTACAATCAAAATTAAATTACTTAGACATCTTATGTAAAAGCAAAACTAAATCAAAGAGAAATCAGATTGGATAATCAATGTAAAATCAAAATTAAATTACTAAGCAGTTACAAATGCAACAAAAACCGATTTAGAAAGCAAAACCACTTTAAAAACAAAGTGCAATCAAAACAAAGAATTGACTGATGTTAAAAAATAATTGGCTGAGGAAAATGAAAATAAAAACTCTCTTCTGTCCTAAAACGAAAGCAAAATGAAACGCATTTGTCAAATAATTTCTAAAACAAAAGCAAAATAAAAAGTAAAACGCAAGTCAATTTAAACTCGCCCTGGCCTATCGTTGCCATAGCCCACAGGGCTTTGCGATTTTAAAAAGGGGCGGGAAAATGGCCGCTGCGTGGAAAAATTTCAAAACAGCAATGAAGGAGAAAAGAACTGGTAAGAAGGGTGGTCGTGTGAGCCACGACATACTGGCAAGAGAAGAGGTTGTTATCCAACGGCTAAGCGCGGAAGTGTCAGGCAAAGCTCAAAAGTATTCACGTATTGGGCCGAGAGAGTTTGTACCATATGACTACGAGGAGGTGACATTAGCTAACATCAAGAGTGCCTGCAAAAAACATTTCGCATCAATAATTGGAAATGACATGCTGTGTGATATCTTAGCAGGAGAGCAAGGTCCATCGTGCTCTTCGTTGGACCAAATACCCGACATGAGAGTCGTTTATATTCGGTTCATCGAGCCAGCTCAGTCGTGTTCTGCCACGAGTGGACATGAAGCTGCCGACCCCGTGCCAAGAATGAAAAGAAAACAGCAAACACAGCCTAAGAGTGAGCCTTCACCAAAAAAGAAAAAGTCATGTGTCAGCGAAATGGTAGCCAAAAGTCTCTCAGTTGTCGAGATGCTCAAGCTCGGGAAAGTTATTGATGACAGATCTACAGATATTATCCAGTTGTACACTTTCGACGTCAACCAAATTAGCTGGTCTAGAAATCCACGAGAGTCGAATTCGCCATTGAAAAGGAGCCCTTCGGAATTGGAGGATTCCGGAGAGCATTTCAAGCTAGCAGCACAACACCAGGTTTTCATAATTGTAAATGGGTCGTAAAGAAATATCTACAAGCTGCTGTTGATAATATTGAAGCAGTAAAGCAGACAGCAGAGCAGCATACGAAAAAAGTCGTTCAAATGCACATGTTAGCTAAAAACATTGCTGCTAAGTTACAGAACGAACTTGCCAAAGAGGACGCTTTGGTGTTGTATGGAGAAACTCTAAAGTATAAAAAGGTTTTTATGGGTAAAATGGAAGGGGGTGAATTTGTCACTATTGAAGAATTTATTGAGGGGGGGTTCACCAAGTATATAAACAACAATGGGGAATTGAGTGTCAATGACTCAGAAATCTTGAAGAAAGCAGAAAGTCTCGCTCATTTTTCTTACGAGCGCTCTGAGAAGGAGCTTATGATACTAGACATGCAAGGAAGTGGATGTCATCTCTTTGACCCTGAAATAGCATCCCAAAAAT
>BLFK01000663.1:28920-44247 GCA_014634185.1 Astreopora myriophthalma | reverse complement strand
TACTTGGCAACAGACGAAGAGACGACTGAATAGGAAATCAGAGTCCCAGATAGGAATCGAACATAATTTAGTTTACTTTTTAACTAGGTACGTGTACATTTAATAACTCGGACCATCCGCATGCAAATCCAGCGCCATAACCACTGGGCCACGCCGCCTCTTTGTAAATGAAAAGCGCTAAGCTAGTTTCTTGTAGTGAAGGCCAGTCGTGAAATCCTTGACAATAGGTGAAGGGTAAGGCAAATCATTTGGGAAACGGTTGAAATAAAAGAAAAGAAATTCGAAACATAAAAAAGGGAAAATTAAACAACCACCTTTGGGATGCACGGGTTTTTCTTGAAGTTGATTTCAGTACTTTTTTCGTTTATTTTACGTATATATAAAGACAAAAAACTTTATAATGTATCGGGTTTTGTTTTTAATGAACGGTTTGTCATACTGTGTCATATAACTGTCTTGTCTAACTTGATTTTATCTCCGAGTATTTCTTTTTACAGATAGTTTTAAAAAAGATAAAACAAAACAAAAGAATAACTCCCTTAACTCAGCTCTCAGATGAAAAGCAAACTACTTATTTAATGAATAAAAGTTTATTAACGCAGTTTGCAGGGAGTCTTGCAAGTGCAGTTGAAAGCCGAGTTAGCTTGGTGACCACTCCTCGACCATGACTCTAAGCCCGAATACTGATTCACTTATCAGCCTGTCGTCGTGAGAAGGCGGTTTAAGCGGATTTCAATTGTGTGTGGTAAAACTAACAGCAAAGTGATTACAGAACCAATGACGTTCAAAAGGAAATAAACCCCAAATATACCCTTCAGCCAGCCAAATAATCCAGATACCACGCAGCTATTTACAACCTGTAATTTCATTGGATCCGTTTAGGACGCAGCTCTATTGTTTTTAGGGTTAGGGTTCATTGTTTCTGTTGTTTCTTTGAATGCTTCTATTGTTTTCTGAGCCAATCGCGTGGGCTGTTGTAATACTGTAGCTGCGTACTGACCCAAATAATCCTTTGCCCTGTATCTTAAGTTAGCAATTCATAAAGTTTTCTGAGCTGACGTTCTACGAATGTTATTTGAAATCGGATCCCCATACAAATACTGTAAATTCTTTACGCTTTGCCTACCCGTCAAGATGGCGACTTAAACGGTGATAGGGTCTATTATGAAAGTAGTATTCGGCATGACTTTCCCATTTCACATCATTTGAGAGAAACCAATCTGTCGACAAATGGAATGCTCTCAGCTAATATCAGTTATGGGATACATGACAGTTGTTATCATAAGAGTTCGTCATATGACAGGTGTCATTTAATTCACTTGGAAAATACTGAACTGCGATTGATTTTATTGTGTTCGAATGACACAGTTAATGACTGCAGAACAACTGTTGCCTGATATAAACTGTTTTCACTGATCGATTTATTTCTTCTGAAATAACTGCTGTAAATCCACTGAAAAGTTGTAAAAGTACCCGAGTACAAAACAAATTGACGAGTCTGAGATAAGGACTGGGCTCACATGATCCTTATTATCAGCATTTTAAACCATAATAAACTAGGTAATCTACGGTGAAAAAAGTAACAGAATAACAACCACGATACTTTGTGGTTTCCTCTAAGTGGTTGTCTCATAAAACACCTCAACATCAGTGGGAGTGAATTTGTTGCTTCCTGCATAAAATGCACAGGAAGAATCAGATGAAGAATACCCTGGGGGGAGGGGGTAACTGTGGCCACAATTGGTGTAAGAAATTCGGTTCCTCGCAGCGTTGTTCCCTATGTGGATGTCATGTCCGCCACCAAACGCAGGTCCGTAACGAGAACATGCGGCTATAGCGTTTCCGCGGAGAAATGGGTCGATGTTTAGCCTAACAGGAGCGTAGCCATTGATGTTATACAGTGAGTAGATAAACGATTTACTGGATGAAGCATAAGCACAAGAACCTGAAAGAAAATATACCCTCATTTTATATGGGTTCCTAACTATTTCACATGATATTTACAGCTGCTTTCTCTAACACACGGCCTTCAACTACTCAGTTTTTTTCCGAGGGGAAAAATATTTTTGGTGGACGCCAATGAGAAAAGCCGTTGGAACTATCTTCGCAAACGATGTGCCGATTTAACTCAACTTTGCCGAAATTTATTTCAAAGCCAGTTTGATGTCCACCAAAATCACATTTTCCCGTTCGGTAATGTGGTTAGAAAACGGCTATAAATTCGTGGGCCCAATTTACATGGAAATGAAGATAGCCCGCTTCCCGGGTGTGCGGAACACGAAGATCGAAGACCGAAGACCCGGAAAACGAGGTCCCTCCCCCCAGGGGGAAAAAAAAACAAAAAAACGTCAAACAAACTTCCTTCGTGTGAAATGTCAAGGAACCGGATGTAACGCAAATTTTTTATGCCCATTTCCGCTATCGATATCCTTGTACCGATAGATCACGCGCGCTGCTGGGAAAGAGTTCAAGGAAAACCACGGATGAAGGCAGCGAAATTTAACCACAAAGGTGCTACGTTTATTCTAGGCCAACAAATGATAGATTTCCGTAAACTGAAAATTACGATTACGCAATACGACAATAAACTAAATTACTAAATACACAACAGAGTAACTGAAGATTTAACCACAAAGGTGCTACGTTTATTTCCGTAAACTGAAAATTACGAATACGCAATACGACAATAAACTACATTACTAAATACACAACAAAGTCACTGAAGAACGAAGGTGAAATCCCTTGCACATGAACAAGGTAGGGGATGCAAAACGATACAACGTACAAAACTAAAATGTTCCTAAGTGGATTGCGATAACTACACCGGAACGATATCACTGACTTATAACACATTCGCAAGTTCCGCACGGCGTGAAACTTACACTAAAAAAACTAGAAACTTGGAAACTTGAAAATGCATACTGGACTGAAGGATCACTTAAAAACCAATGCAATACAAAAACTAATAGAATATCCAAAGAGTTTCTGCATGCAAGAAGGATCTCCAACACGTGCCTCGAGATAGAAAACGATACCCTCAAAATAAACAACTTAGAAAACGATCCTTCGTTAAATAGGATGCAAGTAAAATGGCACCAATGAAGCGAAAATATGAATGAGACGAACTAAATGAAAACTGAAATGAAAGCAGAAATAAAACGATAACATTAACACACTGTATTGGAGGTTCATTTATTGAACATAGAAATAAGGGGATGTGTATTTTATTGCCCTGTGTCGCACTTTCCCAACGAGCTTTGTCCAACCTAAGATTGTAGTCCGGCATTCGTGTGAAATTTTCAAGTTTTCTCGCTTGCACGTCCGTTTGTGGTGCCATGTCTGCAGGCTTCTGATGAATTTTGCTACAGGCTAAATGTAATGTGAACAAAATGTTGCCTGGCCTGCTAGTGCACTCTCCCTTTTCCTTTCTTATGATTAAAAAAAGGGAAGAAAATCGAAAACTGTTCTTACCAAAAGTAGCTAAAAATGGAGAATCAAGAGAAGACTCTGTTTCCTGTTAATCACCACTTAGCGTAACTAAGCGACCACAAAGACAAAGGCTTTTGTTGTAAATTACTGAGACTTGTCAGTCTTGGATTACCCATATTATCCGATAAAATGAAGATAGCAATTGAACAGAATACGCGTGATCACTGTGTGCCTCAGTTGCCACACAATTTATTTAAAGCCTGCAAATGTATCATCACGCGTTTAGTGAAAACAACAGGTTTTTCAAGGTTTTTTTAATTTTTAAGCCGGAAAAAGTTTTTTTTTCTTTTTTGTGCACTGTTTCCCTTTTTCTGCACTGAATTACCTTTTTTCTGCATCGTGTTTCCTGAAAACTGCATTCCTCGTAGCCAATCAGAATCGACAATTTTTTTTCTTTTTTAGTTCATGTTTATTATTAGGTCAGATATGACAAAGTGTAATTTCTGACAGTCGAGTGACATGGGAACGAGTTAGTCAGGAATTAAATATTCTGACGGCACGATGTAGAGGGTCGTAGGCGGCTATGGGATAGCTTAGGACTATTTACGAGTTTAGCGGGAGATTGTCGTCATTCTACGTTTGTCAGTCGCTGAGGTTAAGAATTTATGCTTAACTTTTAAGAACTTCGCTGTCGGCTCATTTTTTCCTTGTGTTTAGTAGAGTACCTTTCCTCGGGGTCTGGTGCCCTTGCATTAGGCGAGGAATACGTTTCCACATATTTTTGGCCACTTCTAAAGGGTGGTTTTTTAGTGGGTTTTCGTATCTGCCGCGGCACGATTGCTTAGTTTATTGCCTACAGTAATGTAGCATATTTTGTCTATTTTCACGGTGTTATCTGACGTCCACTTCGTAACCGATTTACATAAACGGAGGTAATTTTCTTAGGTCAGTTTGTTCAGCGGACTGGTTGACGTATCCCCAATAAACTATTTTCACATCGAAGTCTCGTGTTAGTGTAGTTAAAATTAAAAGTTGTCACAGACGAACAATTGTTCGTGTAGGCTACTCGTCACATAAAATATTGCAAATATTTAGAGGTAGTAGAATCCAAGCCCCTCTCGTCACGACCAAGACGGCGGCGTCTACTCGTACTTTTTGCGACTAAATACAGGAATCGATCCGACGTCTCATTGGGTGACAGTGATCAAGTCTAAAGCACTGATTTTAGTGATAAGGTTTAACCACTAATTTTAGTGACTAGGTCTAGGCGCTTTTTTAGTGTTTACGATTAGGGTTAGGGTTTTCATAAACCTCAACACTTCCCCTAACTGGATACTCGCAATTGCATGATGGTCTTTGTTACACAAATAATGTCAACACTTTTCTATTCTGTTTTTCTGTTATCACAGCAAACGTTTGCAAAGAAGTTTGTGCTTCTTAGTCTTAATTATATGATAATTATTTGTATGGTCATCCTTAGCTTTTATCTTACCTTATGTGCTTGAAATATAAATGTATAGTGCAAAAGATAGAACGATATTATCAGCATTTCAAGCGTTTAACCTGTACCTGTCCTGAAAGCGAGTAGTTCTACCGACAAAAACCTGCTTCAAGACCGTTTATAATAGACTTAAAAAAGGAATCATACTTACTAGGGTTAGACCAAGACGATACTGTTTTTCAATACTGGGAGAAGGAATGATACTTACTAAACCAAGACACGTCAGTGTATCCACCAAATATGTAACTGCGGACTTTGATTATAGTAACACTGGGACCTTTTCCATCACAGTTGCTGTGGAAGGTGGATGCTGCCCAGCCATCTGTCTGAGCATGCCAACACCTCACAAACCTGTTGCGGGATGAATTCTGGGCGACTGGGTCTAGATAGGCAACGAGCTGGTCGACGTACTTTCTCTCGTGGCTGCTAAGAATACTCGATGAAGTGAGAAGCTCTGAGGAAAAGTTGAATAGGTACAAGAAGTTTCCGAGTTAAAAATGTGTCGGCGGTTAGCGGTCCCTTTATATAAGCAATAACGCAATCGTGATGGTCATGTTTTATTTTGTTACAGAGTAAAGAAAAAATATTACGGTTGTGAAACTATGAATGTCTGCCGTCGAACATTCATTTCAAGAGATAAGTTGAGATTTACGCTGTCAGTCTCAACATTTACCTCATGTGATTCAAGGGAATCCGGGAAATTTATATCCAAGGGCTCCACTGAGGACTGAGTATTTCTAAATTCACTGTTCACAATGTTGGGTGCAAAATGCACGAAATCAATCCACCTATTTAGTGATAATTTTGTTCTATAATTCCCTTCTCGAAAGTTTGGTACAAATAAACACAAAGCAAATTCTAAAAATGACAAATTTCCGATGCCCTGTAAGCCATGAGCTTAAACACATAATTTCCCGTGTGACCCGACCTCACTAAGTCACCTAAAGGGGAGCTTGAGCAAGGACGACGACGAAGGCAAGGAGAATGTCAAATAAAAACATCAAGTCCCGTTCTTTTAATCACTTTACAATTGTTCCAACTTGTTCCAACTTGTTCCGCCTTTCAGACGCAGAATGTACACTAACTGTCCAGAAACAGTATTGGTATGAACGCGGTGAACGCTAAGATAGAGAGAAGGTGGACCAGTCACGTCCTCCACAAAACCTTAAATTTGGTTATTTCAGCGTAAGCGTTTGACAGGATTTACCCAAAGCTATTATATTATAACAATGCAAAAACTCTTACCATTACAACTTAACCCATTGCCTGCGAATCCAACCTTACATAAGCACGTATAAGATCCCTCAGTATTCTGGCAGTTGGCATTGGTCACGGACCGATTTGTTGATGCATTCGTTGATATATATCAAACACGGATACAACACCAGTACACAAGAAATCAAAGGAAAGTCGTTTTCTCCTAAAACTGTTTTCTATGCGAAAGTGCAACCTTTTCCATTTTTTCCCTTCTTCCCGTAAGATGCATCTGGTGCGCTTTATTACTAAGTTCTGCCTTTTTCCAGAGCATGAACGGTTTTTTTTTTCTGGAATTCCTCTTTTAGGCAAAAGTGCAACCCTCTTCGCGACATAATACTATAGCTTTCATACACGGAGGAGTATTTAATATATTTATTTAGCATTTATTTTAAATTTATTTAGTCTTTAATATACGAAGAAGAATTATCTTATAAATCTCTGTGTTGTAACAACATAATGACTTCAGTTAACCAGCATGATTTTCTGTAACTCAACATTTTTTATACTTAATCTTCAAATATTCGTGTCCCTAACCTTCACAAGTTTCTCCGTCACCAGAATATCCCAGCTTGCAACTGCAGTTGTAAGAGCCAAGAGTATTGTTGCAAATGGCGTTCTTGTCACAAACGGGTGGGGAAGCAGTGCATTCATCAACATCTTAAACAGAAAGCACCAGTATTATCTTATAAATCTCTGTGTTGTAACAACATAATGACTTCAGTTAACCAGAATGATTTTCTGTAACTCAACATTTTTTATACTTAATCTTCAAATATTCGTGTCCCTAACCTTCACAAGTTTCTCCGTCACCAGAATATCCCAGCTTGCAACTGCAGTTGTAAGAGCCAAGAGTATTGTTGCAAATGGCGTTCTTGTCACAAACGGGTGGGGAAGCAGTGCATTCATCAACATCTTAAACAGAAAGCACCATCTCATAAGAAACATAAAGAAGATGAATTGGATGAGGAGTAAGATGATGATGATGAAGCACAGTAGTTGGAGGAGATAACTTAAGAAGAAAAGGGTGAGAAGGAGGAGGGTGAAAACGAGGAAGGGAGAAAAGACGAGATAAGGAGGGAAGGGTACAAATTGGAGAAGGTCAGGGGTGAAGCAGAAGGAGGAGAAGTGGGGTGAGATTGAGGAGGAAGAAAGTGTCAGCGTGACAAGGTGGAGGAGAAGTAGTATGATGATAACGAGAGGGAAGAGGATGAAGAGGTAGAGGAGCAAGGGAGATAAGGATGGACTGCAATAGCAAAGATAAACTTGTTGAGCGGTTAATTAAACCTGAAATGGAAGTGAGATTGTACTTACCTCCTGTTTTCATATTGCAATGCGCTTGTACCGCCATTTGAGGTTTTATTGAAGATAGCCAGTATTTGCCGCTCACCGCTTGTAGTTCACTCAACTTGATTTCTTGACAGGAAACGGCTGCCAGTTCACTGATGGAGCCTAGTGGCACTGCAATTTAAAGAACTTTGATTTTACCCAGTCATCTAAGTTTAACGACTCAACAATATGAAAATGAAATGCAACACTGAATTTGTTACATCATACCCCCAGCATTATTGTTATATTAGGTCCCAGCATGCTTTTCAGGAATCACATCAACCTCATAGAGGTCAGTCTCATAATCCTCACAATCCTCACCCAAACTGGCATCAAGGTGGCGTGCCTGTTGTTTGGTGTTCATGGCTTCCAAAGGTTTGGTACAAGGAGGTGCTCCCATTCGACACGCCCGGGCAAAATGTCCAATTCTCCCACAACCTTTCCTAGAGCATCGCTTGTTTAAAGCTGGGCAAATAGAGCGAGGGTGTGAAGGCCCTGCACAATACTGACACATGTTGATTTTGCCCTGGCGACTGGACTGACTTTGCCCCCAGTCTTTCTCTGACTTGCTTTGACTAGAATGACCTTTACCCCAGTTTTGCTCTGATTTAGAGGGTTTCCTTGCTCCTGTACAGTTTACTTGTTCTGTGGGGCCTTTAGCTTGCTGCATTACTGCTTTTGCCTTTTCACACTGTTCAAAGTTCTTAGCTATCTGCAACATTGTTTTAAATGAGCTGACTTCTTTAGTAGCTTTATCCCTGTGACCTTTATCCAGTAGTTTTGACATAAGTCTCTCATTGTTGATCCCTGATATAAATTTGTCCCTCAGTAGCTGGTCCTCGCAATTAGCACAATACTCTAGTCTCCTACCTTGTTCTTTGACTCGTCCTTCCCAAGCCGTGACTGATTCATGGGGTTCCTGTTTCATTTGTGCAAATTTTGTTCTCTCCGCTAGTACTCCTTCATTGGCCATGAAATGTTCCTGCAAAAGTTTGAGAATAATCTCCGGTTCTTTCCGATCCTCCTCTGATAGCTGAAAGCCTTGCACGAGGTTTTCGAGTTCTTCGTTGCCAGCTATGGCGGAGCGAAAAGCTGCCATAGCCTTGCCTTTTGCTAGCCACACTGGTCCAGCCGGTAGTGGTTCCACTTCGCCTTCGGTAGGAGGTGGTAGCAACGGCTCACTATCGTACCATCCATTGAGCTCACATCAATCTTTGAACAACTGAATGAACTTTTCACAATTCCGTCGTGGATCACCCGAAGTCGAGAATTTTGGTAGCGTGACTGCTGCGACTCCCTGTCCCGACGAGGATGCCATAACCAATTTTCCTCAATTTTCTGTGTTCCGAGAACGGTGTCCGAATAGTTAATCCCACTTAAATGACACCATGTTGAGAGACACGAGGAACTACGCACAAGATGGACGCCATGTTTATTACAAAAACCCAAAAGCATGCTGGGACCTAATATAACAATAATGCTGGGGGTATGATGTAACAAATTCACCTCTGTTAATGTCTCGTGTGAAATAGTATCTGTCACGGTCAGGGACGAAATCCTCAGGACTGGCATGTTTTGTGCGATCACTGAATTCACACATGTGGGGTGACATTACAAAGTTAAAACTCTGACATCGGTCATCTGTGCGACAGAGTGTCAGGCATTCAACTCCTATATTGGGCATCGTTGTTTTGTAAATGTGTCCTTTCAACATCCATCCATGGACGGAAACCGGAGATCCAAAGTCACGGCATCGCTGAGCCTCTTGTGCGTTGAGAATTTGACCAAAGGCAACAAAGATTGTGAAAATGAAGAGAGCTGTAAGGCCTTTGGCGCTAAGCATTGTGAAATATTAATGCTTCGATGACCTGGAAAGAAAGTCAAAATATTCAGACTATCATTATTTCATCTTCGTGTTTTTTCAAACTCTCTTCATCGTGCGTATTGCCTCTTATGGCTTATACACAGTAATACGACTATGAATTATACGAATATTTCGCACATTACTAGGATATTGTATTATCGCTTGTTTCACAATGTAGTCACTTGAGATGTAGACTACCAGTAAGAAGTCCAAAGATCGCGATTTACATCTCAAGTGACTACATAGTGAAACAAACGATAACGCACTTAATAATATACATACAACCATTTCTCCGTTTTTATGGACTGAGAGTACGTCAATTTATCCCAAACAGTGCAGAAACGTGAAATTAGTGCAGATAGTTGAAATTAATTCTGATTCGTCAATGACGTCGTGCAAACAGTTTGCAGAATAAACAGCGAAAGGTGCGAGCCGGAGCTAGAGTGAATGATTATGCATAAGAAGGTGTATTGTTGATGAGTAATCACATGATTTTTTTCTCGTGGAATTTGGAATAAACAAGCACTGGTATATTTTTTCAAAGACCACAAATTGCACTCGCCCTAAGGGCGTGTGCTTATTTATTTCCAAATTGCACTCGAAATCATGCGATTACCTTACATGTTATTGTAACTGCCAGGATGACAAGCCACAACTATTTTATCGACATTTTCTACATTGTAATACAACTACTCGAGTGAAAGCCATCGAGATGTGCATCGGTATGATGGTGCCTGTTATGAGCGCTCTTCCATGCGATTCTCAGTTTGGGTGGAGCCAAAATTAAACCTAGGAACAACAGGGGCGTAGCTAGCCTCGAGGTTAGTAGGCTCCGGATCAGAATTTTTTTTCAGACCACTTGCCTTATATTTGTATGGTACGATAAAGCTTTGTCTGAAGCACAGGTGTTCATTATTTTGTTATTAGTTTCTTGGTGCTCGATCTGTCTCCTTCATTTTTCAAGCAATAAATTATTAAGGGTATTTCTGATTCAGTCCGTGCATAGCCAGTTTTCAAAGCAATAAACTTTATATTGCATTTATTTACGGTTTTGATATTATTGTTGCTCCCGCAGGGTTTTGGCAGGCCTGAAAAGGCATGATATTAGTCCGCGCGCCTCCATAGAAAGTACCTAGTACCCGAATAATGCATAGCAGCGCTGTAGCATGGGGAGGCCTCCCCGCCCCCCCCCCAAAAAAATTGGCTTTTAAACACAAAATAGAAATATTCAAAACACTGACATGTTGCATGTCAATTTGTATTAACCTGTTCAATAAGGAATAAGGAGAGTACAACGTTCAAGTAACATGTCCGATCAATGATTTTAGTCAGTTAACAATTACTGGAAACTGCTATCAGAGGCTGGAAATGCTATTTTAGGGACCCCAGATTTGAAAATCTCCCGGAGGAGCATGCTCCGGGACCCCCCTAGAAGCTCGCGCCTTCTGCGCTTGCAATGTGTCCCCCCGCCTCCCCAATAAATTCAACCCTGCTACGGCACTATATAGAGAATATACCAGACAAAATCATGAGCCGATGATGAGTTGTTGACGCCCGAACATAGGTAACGAGATTGATGACATGTTGTGTAGATCTCGGCTATTCGTCGGAAATGTTGTTCAATTAAGCACGCTTCATTGAAAATTACAGAATTTTGAATAATAACGACTTAAAAACGGTAATCATAAGAAAGACAGAAACAATTGCTGGGTGGTTTTCAATAGACTAGAAATTTTCAAACAAGCATAAGTTGTCAATTATGCAGTCAAATTATTAACACCCGTCCGGGCATGCTTTTACATGCTAATTATTGAAAAGACACCACATCTACTATTGCTCTGAAGTTATCTTTTTTAGTTGAGACTAAAAGGCATTCAATTTCTTCTTATCATGAAATCATCTCCAAGCCTTATTACTTGATATTTTTCATATCATTACTCAGGATATATGTGAATACTTTAACAAATGGTAAAACATGTTTAATTCTCACTTGTTCTGTTATGCTTCTCAGCGTTATTACCCTCTAAGGTATTCGTTTATAATTTAAGTGACCGTATGTTGAATCGTTTTAAGGGCAGAGTTTGGGCCGATTTCACCTAGCTTTGAACCGTTTCTCAAATACGCGGTTTTAGTTGGCCAGAAAGCGGAGTTCATTCCTGTTCTGGTTGGCACGAGATCGTTTAGAGGCCAAAAAAATAAATAATAATAATAATAATATTAACAATAAACGAAAGAAAAAAAGTACGAGGTGTCTAACGCCTGATGGAGCCTGACTGGCGCTCTAAAACGCAGTTTTATCAACCCAAATGATAAGAAATTTTAGTGCTTCATCAGTTTAATACTTCAAGGAAGAACTTCAGAACCATTATATCAAATGACAAGACGAACATTACACATATATCAGCCAATTTTTTGTTTCACTTTTTCATGTTAAGTGCATAAGTCTCTTCTACATGTCAGCCCGGCCCTTGTTTTTTTCTCTACATCCCCAAAATTGATATTCCCTGCAAGGCAGCTATTATATAGGCAGCGAGATATCTCTATCAGTAATTGTTGGACTGAAGAGTTTAAACTAGTAGCCTTAACACGGGCCTGACTTCCATGCACCATTTCTACATAAATTTCTATATCTTAAGAGACTGCTTCAATCCGGTCGTCAATACTTACCGTTATCTGCAGCAGTGAATCGTTTCCCAAAACGCACTCCGGTGAAAGACGGGTTGACTCTGAGCGGGTTGTGTGCTAAAGTCCCATTTAAGGACTTTCCTGACACTTCTTTGCTGGCGCTGTCAGGTCTTTGCGTCCTAATCATAGTGTCTATTAATAAAACGTTCCCTCCCGCGACAGGTGTCGAACTGAAGGCCCAGACATACCTTATTACATGAATTTTTCGCCACACCGTTAATTTCGCGAATTTCGCGATGAGTTAAGGTATCAGTATACCCCAAATGACAGCCTCGCGTTGTCGCTTCTTCGCGGTCACACGTTTTATAACAACCCTGATAAGGTATATATTTTCTGAAAGCTTAGGTATTGTAGATTCTGATTATCAGTTGATTTAAGGCAAGAAATAAAAACCTTTCCTAAAATAGTGATCATTTTCCAAAAGTATGTATTTTCACAAATTGAGTTCGTTTGCAGTCAGAATATAACCGGAGAAAGCGCGAGACATCACTACGTTTTCTTCACACCTTGATTTAAAAAACCGTCTCGGGGAATTTTGATTAATTGTCTGGTTTGGTTTTTATACGCTGTTAAACTTTAGGTTTTTATTAAACACGCATTAGCTTTGCTTTAATACTCATTACTTTCGAAGGAGGCAAAAATAAAAATTCCCCGATACGGTTTTTTTGCCACATTATCGGGCTACATTCTTGCCAAATTTCAGCGAAAAAGGATGAAAACTCGCTATAAAGGAACTGGAAACGTGCGCCCCATTCGATGGAATTTTAGTTTTGAAAAATAAAGCAAAATACACTTTAGGGCGTTTTTCCGGTGTAGGGAGATTAGATCTCAAAACGTGTGAAAAGTAATTATATGTTGATCGGTAAGGGCTCTTATTATATAAAATTGAGTGGTATACCAAGTGGTAGCAAATCGAAAAAACGCTGTCCACACATGTGTGATATCATTTTTATTTCAAAAGTTTTTGAAATAAAGAATACACGTAAAGCATCTTTTGTTGTATTGTGAGGATTTTATATAATAAAAAGAAAATTACATGGTCGCTTGGAGATACGAAATTTCTCTTCTCTTGTTGAAAAATATTTCACGAATGAGCGCAGCGAACGAGTGAAATATTTTTCAACAAGAGAAGAGAAATTTCGTATCTCCGCGCGGCCACGTAATATCCTCTATATAACTTTGTCTAGAAGAAACCTTTTTTCGCGGAACTTTTCGCAATTAAAAGAACTCAATGAGATGTACCTGGAAATATAAAAAACTGAACTAAAATTTGGCAAAATTATCAATTTTGGGGTATACTGATACCTTAAAAAAAAAACCCGCGAAATTAAAGTGACGCGAAGAATAAGTGTCGCGAACATGACATGACGCGAAAATTAAGTCACTCACATTGTCAAAAATAAAAAAAGAATGAATTTTAACATTGAAAGGTTTAGAAAATCACCGTTTTAAATATTCTGAGGCAATGTCTTGATACAAGCGTTTCCGGCCCGTACAAGCGTGAACTTTTTGTGGACCGAACATTGTGAGAGCTGACTTCTTTGCTGTTACCGTTGTTAACGGCATAGGCCCGCAGGTGGATCTCATTATTGACGTTATTGCAGATCTGAAGTCCTTTTATTTGATTCACGGACAAGTTAAATTGAATATCACCGGAAAACGCGAAATTAAAGGGATTCAGAATACAACATTTTCGCAAAATCACGAAATAAACGAAATGTCGCGAAAATTTCAAGTAATAAGGTATATCGCGAACTCTGTTCCTCATTAGATTTACTGCTTAGGATATTTTATTAGATGAATTTTTAACGTACTAGGTCCGATCATTTTTTTTCTTCGTTCAAATATTGCGGTTGAGATATGATCTGGTTGTTGTCTAACAAATTTCGAGTTAACATGCACCTGCATACAACCTGCAAAAGCGCATTAATTCTTGCGGCTCTTTCTTAAGTGTTGTTGGGGCGTTTCGTTTTCAATCTATCGGTAGGATATAAACAATGTAAAAATTAAAATGCCGTAATATTTTCTGATAAACTTGACAACAGTTTTCAGTAAAAGCAATGCTTTTTGGCAGAATGCAGTTTTAAAAATAGCCTTATAAATGTCTAAAAACGTGAAAGATTTTGTAACTATTGCATGAAATCCCAGTCCAGTTTTTCAGAGAAGACACAGCCCTCCGTAAAGATACTAAACATTCATAGGTCCCGCAAAATTACGACTAATACTTTCCTTAAGTCCAACTCTCTTACAAGTTTTGCAAATAGTTATTAAGTTGTTATTATCCCATATCAGTTCTACATATGGGTCACATATGGCCCAAAATTAAAGTGGCCATGCAGTATCTTTGCCCTAGTTTTGCTTTAGTAAGGGTATGGTGGGTAAACGTTTTCAGTGGTCCTAAAGACATTATTTTGGAATTTATTCATTTTGACAGATTCAGTATGGACGGAAATAATTGAGATGCTTTGAACATGTTTGAGTACAGGCAATTCTTGAGCTGTTTCTTCTTCTCAAATTTGTAACTGACGATTTTCAGGAGGACAAGTGTTTTTCATGTTTCATGATAACCCCGGCCTTATGCGCCTACTAGCGCGGGGAGACTAGCTGGATGATGATAACCCCAGATGCTTTATAGTATTAGTTCACCTTCTTCCATTGAAACGTCTTTGCAACTCAAGCATGGCAAGTTATCGTTTAAATCCTAATTTGCATAAACCATGAAAGCAGTCAGAACTCATCAGTTTGCTGAAATTCAATAAAACAGTTTCAGACAACAGTATACTGGTCACGGTGGACACCATTCATGATTCATCCATCAAATCCGTGGTAGAAACGTCAACTCGTTTCATATGAGGACAAAAGTAATTCATAGACAATACAGTAAAAACCCGCGAATGAGAACCTATATTTTTCCAACTTAGCCTAAATTGGTTCTTAGAGAACTGGTATTTAGTAGGATTTTAGGCTACTTAGGCTCTTAAATAGCTTCTTAGTTTCATAGGTGCACTAGCGATCAGCACAGATAACTACTGCAGGGCATATGTGATATATACATGTATAGCGCTGTATTAAATAATTATCTAGAATACAGTTTAGATCACCTTGTAAAATTCATTAATAATTCATAAGAGTTATGACCAATCATTAAGCAGTATTTGAGTCATATGTGCACCTCTGTAAACCCCAATACAAATAAACTGTCTGAAAGCACGGGAAGGGTTTGAAAAGGTAGCAGGGAAAGGCAGGGGTTGATTAATTATGAATT
>BLFK01000663.1:19182-26682 GCA_014634185.1 Astreopora myriophthalma | reverse complement strand
TTGTCCACAAAGTGTGACGATCATTTCTTCAGTTCATGTCTAACCCGCACTTCATAATCATTTCTTTCGTCAATAAAACAGTTGTGTTAGATCAGTAGTTGTCGTTTACCTACACCGCTAGGCGAGACCCAATACACTACAAACTGGCGACGAGGATAAAGAAATCGATTCGCAACGATGACTCAGCAATCAGGACCGCAGTTCGGAATTCTGGAACCGTTCGATGGCGTTGACTTCACAGATTACAGCGAACGCCTAAACTCCTACTTTGTGGCAAACAACATTGGTCAAGTCGCAGACGATGCTACCGCAGCTGTTAAACGAGAAGCAGACAAGAAAAAAAGTCGCTGTGACCATCTCCTTGATTGGTAAGACAGCATACAGTACACTTAAAGATCTTTGCTTACCAGATTTACCCGCTCAGAAGACGTACGACGAGCTCACTGAAATTTTGAAGGGCTATTACAAACCCAAAGTACTCGAAGTTGCAGAGTCCTACCGTTTTCATCACACAGTCCAGAGCGATAGTGAAACTATAACTGAGTATGCAAACAAACTTAAGCGCTTAGCTGTGAACTGTAATTTTGGTACTTATCTGACAAGGGCCTTGAGAGATCAATTTGTGGGGGGTGTTAGAAGTCAAACTACAAGGAAGAAGCTACTCTCAGAAGATAGGACCTTCGACCAAGCTCTTAAGGTAGCTCAAGCAGACGAATTGGCAGAAAGAGAATCCAGAAAACTTCAATTTAATGCTGACACCGCCAGTGCTAAAGTTCAGCCTGTGCATGCTGTCCACAAGAAATCTACTCCTCGCCAGGAAAACAAAAAACAAACCCCTGTTAAAACCAAAGTTGATGGAAAACAGTGCTTCCGGTGTGGATCTTCACAACATATGGCAGACAAGTGCAGTCACGTAAAGTCTACATGCAGTTATTGTAAAAAGTGTGCACACCTTGCTAAAGTTTGATTCAAGAGGAAGAGAGAAAATAGTTGCAACACAACACACCAGGTTACACCTACACCAGCTCAAGAAGGAAGTCCTAGTGAGGATGAAGAGGATACGAACAACCTTTTTACAGTTTACATGAGAAGTGTAAAATCTTCTGGTAGTCCCACAACTACCCCACCCCTTTACAAGCTTACAGTTAGTATTGATGACAAAGAAGTTCCTATGGAAGTGGACACTGGTAGTTCAGTAACCTTGTTAAGTTCAACAGATTTTTCTAAACTGGGAGGTCAAATTGATACACTCAAATCTTCTACAGTGGTTCTGAAAAGTTACACTGGAAATGTCATTGAATGTCTGGGAGAAAAAGATATGAGAGTTCAGATTGGAAATCAGGTTGACACTCTCTTAATTCGTGTTGTTCATGGGCCGTCACTCCTTGGGCGTGACATGATGTCTAAGTTTACATTACCTTGGCAGAACATTTTCGGTGCTGTTTCCACTACAGCTGAAGACAGTGTAAGTCAATACCCTGACCTGTTTGACAACAATACCGTAGGGAAACTCGAAGGAATTCAGGTGTCATTGCGAGTGAGAGAAGTAAATCCTGTGTTTACTAAAGCTCTAGTAGTACCTGTTGCAATCCGATCCAAGTATGAGGAAGCCCTAGAGAAATTAGTGGCAGATGACATCATTGAGAAAGTGGAGCATTCTGAATGGGCCTCACCAACAGTTCCTATTGTAAAGCCAAGTGGCGATCTCAGAATTTGTGGTGATTACTCTGTCACTATAAACCAATTTTCAGTGTTTGAGCAATACCCAGTACCTACTCTTGAGGAATTGTTGAGCAAGTTGTCAGGTGGAAAGAGATTTACTAAGATCGACCTTTCCCAGGCATATCATCAACTGGAACTTACCCCTGAAAGTAGAAAGTACACTACTATTAACACCCATCAAGGCCTATACCAGTACAAACGACTGACTTATGGAGTTAGTAGTGCAGTATCTATTTTTCAACGCACCATTGAAAATGTTTTAAAGGATCTTCCCGGCTGTTGTGTTCGCATCGATGACATACTCATTTCTGGGGAGTCAGATGAAATCCACTTCGGAAACCTGCATCGTGTTCTACAGAGGTTACAGGAATGTGGACTGAAACTTAACCCTGACAAGTTTCATTTCATACTTGATGAAGTTGTGTACCTGGGCACAACCATTTCTGCTGCTGGAATTTCACCCACCAAAGAGAAATTACATGCCATTCAGGAGGCAGCACCTCCAGTGCAAACTGAGTTACAGTCTTTCCTTGGAAGTGCAAATTTCCTTCGTAAATTTGTACCAGATTTTGCAATAATTGCTGCACCACTGTACAGATTGCTTCGTAAAGGAACACCCTGGCAATGGGAAAAACTCGAACAGGAGGCTTTTGATAGCCTCAAAGCAGTTTTATGTTCTGACTCTGTGTTACTCCACTATGATCTGGCTGCTGAACTAGTTTTGCAGTGTGATGCATCTTCTGTTGGTGTGGGAGCTGCATTACTTCAAGCTGGACCTGATGGTACCTTGCAACCTGTTGCTTATGCATCTCGAATACTGAACAGTGCAGAACAGAACTACTCCCAAATTGAGAGGGAATCTTTAGCAATTGTTTTTGGTGTCACCAAATTCCGTCAGTACTTGCTTGGAAGGCATTTCAAACTTCTTACAGACCACAAGCCTTTGATTACTTTACTGGGATAGCATAAACCTGTGCCACAACTAGCCTTTGCCAGAATCCAAAGATGGTCGTTACTTCTGGCTGCTTATGACTACACCATTGAATTCATTCCTGGTAAAGAAAATGTGTATGCAGATTTTCTTTCCAGAAAGCCAATTGCTGCTGAACCCTCTCCAGCAGAGCAAGTAACTGTGAATGTCATGTTTATTGAAGGGGATCAGTTTGTAAATGCTTCAGTGGTTGCTATGGAAACCAAAGCAGATCCATTACTTAGCAAAGTTTTACACTACACTCAGCAGGGTTGGCCAGAACATCCTGAGCCCATATTTCAACCCTACTACAGCAAACGACTAGACCTTACCCACGAAGATGGTATTTTGCTATGGAACTCGCGGGTTGTCATACCAGAGTCACTGTGTAGCCTTCTACTCAAGGACTTACATGCTGAACACCTGGGTATGGTTAAAATGAAACAATTAGCCCGAAAGTATTTATGGTGGCCCGGACTGGACAAGGAAATAGAGGAAACTGTCAAGTTGTGTACTGCTTGTCAGGAAGCTGCTAAGTCACTAGCATCTTCCCAACCGGCTTCATGGTCATGGCCGGGTGGACCATGGAAACGCCTGCATTTGGACTTTGCTGGACCTTACTTAGGAAAGGCATTCTTAGTTATAGTGGATGCTTACTCTAAATTTTTAGAGGTAGTACCAATGCCATCAGCCACTTCAGCTAACACCATTGCTGCTCTGAGGCATGTTTTCAGCTACTTTGGCTTACCTGAACACCTCGTAACTGATAATGGCAGTCAATTCACAAGTGCAGAATTCCTGAAATTTCTCAGGGATAATGATATACAACATACGCTTACAGCCCCTGGACATCCTGCAACAAATGGACTTGCGGAACGCTATGTCGGGGAATTCAAGGATAAGCTGAACAAGATTGGTGATACGGATGAGTCAGTACAGACAAGACTGGACCGGTTCTTATTGACGCACAGAGCCACGCCTACTTCATTGGGGAAGTCACCTTCCGAATTACTCATGAACAGACAACCTAGAATTAGACTCAGTGCTTTAAGAAGTAAGAACACTAAGCAAGAATTTAAAGTTTGTCAAGATAACTTTGACAGCAAGCCAAAGTTTACGCCAGATCAGCCAGTTTTTGTACGTAATTTCGGGAAAGGAGCCAAATGGGTACCTGGGAGGATTGCAGGAACAGTCAGTCCTAGAAATTTTGATGTTCAAGTGGGAGATACTCTGTGGAAACGACATGAAGAACAGCTTCGCCCCATAGTCACACCTGCGACACAATGCTCCGAACTTCTTCATGAGCCTCGGATATTAGAGTCAGAGGAGAGATCACCACCCGAACTCGATAATACACTCATTACACCGACAGCCCCGTCAACAGCTCCAGAGAAGGAAGCAGAGAAACCCAGCATAACGAAGGACATTCCAGTATTGAACTCTGCGTCTGAAGTCACCTCCCTGTCTTAGGACTTGTCCACCAAAGATTCTAAACCTTCACAACCCGTACCAGAGAAACCGGAACGTAGATACCCCCTCCGGGAACGGAAACCACCACACACATTTTATTTAACGGTGTAAACATTTTGTTTAAACTTAGATTTTGAGATTTTAGTGGAAATATTTGTTAAATTCTTCGCTCCGTTTCCATTCACCCTTACAGTCCTTGAAGGGGGCATTTGTTATATCTCATGAATATTCATGTTGTCTGCGCATGCCCACTCAAGGGTTGCTTTTGCGCAACCCTTGCTCTCGGAATCGGCCATGTAAATAAAACAGTTGTGTTAGATCAGTAGTTGTCGTTTACCTACACCGCTACGCCAGACCCAATACACTACAGTATGTGTGTATGTATGTATGTATGTATGTATGTATGTATGTATGTATGTATATAGTAGGGTCTCCACACTGCTTGCCTCGGCTAGCTTCACTTGCTAAATGTAGGCTCGTGTGAAAATGTATCAGGCCTATGTTGTTGGAAAGGTGGATAACGCTATCCACAGGATAAATCACTATCCAGCGGATAAATGCTAGCAAAACCAGTTGAGCTATCGTTTGGAAACTGATTTATCCATTGGATAGCGCTTTCCACCTTTCGAACAACTGGGGCCTGATCTTTTTTTGCTTGCTTGCAGTCTTACCGTTACGAGTGACGAGGACTCTGGGAACGAGAATGGGCTGACCTTAACTCGGAAATGGCCTGTTATGCCATGCTGGAGCCAATCAGCTTTTGCGTAGTTCAAGCTTTTAGTTTTGATTTCGAAAAATCGTTTTCAGCAGACAGCGTCTAAAAGCTGGGTTACTCACGTTACATCGCTCATGCACCGGACCTTTTCGATCGAACCCACCGACCCCCTAGAGCCTAAGGGCCCGGTACCCTCTCAGGATTCCTCTGTTTGAATACAGTGCGAGCTCCTACTCCCAACAAGCGACGTACAGGAAGACCAAGGAAAATGTGATGATATTTATACAAACTGACATTCCCTTGTTCTGTCAGCTCGCGCCAAAATATTCCCGCCGCTTTTGACTCGTCCGATGGGAAACTGGCGCGATTACCCACAACAAAAGGATTAGTCGAATCTAAAGGCAGCATCAAATCAAAGTCGCCTTCAAACCATTAAGAACTGTGAACAGTTTGTTCCCTCGACCGAAAGCCCAGGAAAAGGTTGACCGTCCACAATCTGGCAAAGTGTACAAAATCAGTTGCACCAACTGTAGTTTTGTATACTACGGTCAAACCGAACGATCACTGAAAACTCGGATTACAGAACACAAAAGAGCTGTCTCTATGTTCGACCATGACTCCAAGATCTCTTGCCATGTCCACGAAAACAACCACATCATGGATTTTGAACGTGTTAGAGTTCTTGGACATGAGGCTAATTTTCACGAGCGACTCTTTTTGGAGGCCTGGTTTTCAATAAAGGATCCACAATCTGGAAATGACCACATCGCCATCCCCGAAGTTTACAAGTCTCTGGCACGCGCATAAGTTTTTCGTTACGTTTTCAAGAAACTTCACGCGGATTTTCCTCAGCGCGCGCTCGACGTGTTGTTTTTGACTCACGCGTACTAACGTTATATTTAAACTGATGAAGGCTTAAGCACCAGCCGAAACGTCTTGAATGAAACATCAAACAAACTAGTCAGTGTCAAACCATTATCATACAATACCCACAACTCACCGTGGTTGAGTTTTCACAAGATGGCAGCCACCGGTAGGGGACAATTTGTACCTGGAAATCCTGCTACTATGATAGGATAACGCGGACATTTTGGCCTGATTTTTTATGTCCTAGTACTGTCAAATTGACTATGTTTATTTCTGAAAGGAGCGTTGCATTTAGCTAATTTTCTAAGTGCGAATTAGTGTTCCTGACCTGAATGATAGTGGCAAACAGTCATCTCGCCGCCACCAGGAAGCTAAGGTTAGAACAGAATCAGCATTCTTCGTTTTTAAAGGGCGACAATTATTTGAGTTTGATAACACTGTGGTGGCAAGTCTTCCTGGTGGCGAGATGACCGTACTATGATGGCGACCGTAACTGGTGGCGAGACGACCGTAAACATGATAGTTTCCCATATTGAGGGTATCAAATGAAATGCAGAGCATAACCTTCCGTGCAAAATCTAAGCGCAGAGCATGGTACTTGAGGTAAAATGTATAGAGTGATTAGTAACACATTTGAGGAAATTTGCTTGTTCTTATTGCTTTACATTGTCTTACACTTAATTGCTGAATTTACTTTCCTTCTTATAAACGTTTTATTCAGGTTATTCCTGGATGCCAGAATCTCACAGGTCACTGGGCTCCAGGGCATGGAATCATGGCTCATTCATCAGAGGGCAAACCAAGTACGTTCATGCTAAAATATCTCCTTGTCAGACAAAACGATATTATAACTTTAATAAACATTAATTATTTTTGTAATCAATGCACTGGCTGCTTTTGTTTACAATATTGAAAGAAATGTGTCTGTCCACGGAACTGAAGCCTACTGGTATGTCCAAGGGCAACAACCTTTAATTTTGGACAGTCAAGTAAAACCAGGACAAGTGATGGTCAACTTTTTTCATACTCTGTTTGGTGCAATTAATCTGCTTTTTGAAATAATGATTAAAGAATCAGGCAGGTGGCATGTGGCAGCTGTTTTGTTGCTAAATATTACTTTTTGCCATTTTTTAATCTACACTATTCAAATTGACATACATACCATAAAGACTCACAGATGAGCCACACCTTTCTTGATGCAAGTATTAGCTTATTTTAAGGTGACATTTCTCACTGTTAAACAGTTCTAAACCTTCGTTAACAGCTTTCTTTAAATGCTTTATGGTCGTGCTTTTCTTGAACAGAAGAATTTCACAGAGCGTGGAATTTCCAAAGTTTCTTACAGCGCTGACGATGGCCTGTAACTTCAACCTTCAACGGTAATGATAGTAACCTAAAATATCCTTTTTTTCTTGACTAGTAAGACAGATTGTTTGAGTTACCAATAGTCAGAGTTTGTGATGGGGTAAGGAAAATGTTAAGCTTTAAAACTCGTATGATAAAATTGGGCTTTGGTAAAAGTTAGAATTACTAAAATTGCTAAAATTGAAAAACACTGTATGTAATGTTGTAGTTAAAGGATAAGTTCACTCAAAAATGGCATTTTTATCCAACGGAAAGTTTGTACAATGGTAGGTTACACCTGTACTCACAAAAATTTCAGCTTTTAAAGTGCTGTCAAACTGTATGAATTCCTTTTCTAAAGTAGCACAAAAATCGAGAATCACTGCTGCCATTTTGGAGTAACTTAGCAGCC
>BLFK01000662.1:1022826-1044101 GCA_014634185.1 Astreopora myriophthalma | reverse complement strand
GTAGTTCTTGTTGTTATACCGTTTGTAGTCCGTCACTAATTAAAGATCCTTTTACAAAATCGCAGTAGTTAACAAACGGGGTTTGTCATGGGTTTGAATTCAACCCGAACGAAGAATTCGAGAGAGAGTGAAACAGGTCCAGCTGTTCCGTCTGATACAACAACGATAGCTCCACTTCTTAGGGCCACAACATCCCCAGGCAAGCTAAAAATGAAATGTTCAACAACTACGCCTTCTTCCACCCTAGGCACGGCAAACTTAAGCCCGGTCTCCCGCGGCGGTATGGTCGTACCTCTTGTTGAACACTAAATTTCATTGGCTGTATAGTGTCGTACTTTATATTAATTTCCCATTTCACTGAGGTACGACATGACCCCGGTCTCCCAAAGCTGATGTTCTATCAGTATACGTATCCATCAACAGGGAGATTGCACGTTACGTCATCGCCGTCTACCCTGCGAGCCGTGGACTCTCTTCTCTCATCCGCTTTAGTAGAGAAACGAGAGAGAAACCACTGCGAGTAAGCGACCCGTTCTCTATCGAACGGAACGGATTGCTTGCTCGCAGTGGTTTCTCTCTCGTTTCGCTACCAACGCGGGTAAGAGACGAGAATCCACTGCTCGCAGGGTAATCGCCGCCATGTTGGTTGACGAAAACAATAGATCTCTCATTAGCTCCTTTTGCTCCTCAACCAGCATTTGTACATTTCACTTTGTTATCCGTGTCTCTATAGAGATTGGTTGCAAACCACCTATGCCAGAAGAGATAGCAAACATGGCACTGAAGACAAAACAGGAAGGATTGGAAAAAGCTCGCGGCCGACTGCGGTCCATTTGGATGATGACGAAGACGATGATAATGATAATGGAAATTTGCGAAGTAAGATTTGTGGTCAAGAACTTCGACGATAGCCCGGTCAGTTATCATAAGCCAATTTGTTTTTTCTTTGCTTCATACAAAACGTAGAAACCACGACGCCCGAAATGGGTCTAAACAGGAGCCCTGGTCTAAATCTTACCTTCCAAGCACCATTCCAAAACAGTGATAGAGTGGTACAGGAATGCATATTCTGGAATACTAAATACAAGAAATTGTTAAGACTACATTTTACTACTCTATCAGAATCTTGCAATAACTTTTTTGGCAAGTGAACGCATAGGCAGCCCAAGCGTAATAAGTGAGGAATCAAGTAGTGTACACTACTGCCTTATGGTTAACACTTCTTGGAGGAAAGAAAAGCGACAAAATAGCGTCAAAACAGGCTAGATAATACAAGCCGTCTGTGAAAGATAGGTATTTACACCTATAGAAAAGAATGGATTTCATATTGAACGAAGTCCGTCTTCATTTGTTCGAAATATGTATTAAATATTTCTGGCAATCGATTCCTTACCTATCCCTTTTGGGCCACCTGTGGTGAATGGCGATAAAAAGTCGCTAAACATTACCTGGTGTTCGTAGTTCAAGACTTCTCCTACATAGTAGGCATTGTTGAGAATCCCATGGTGAGATAACGTTGCTCCCTTTGGATTGCCGGTCGTTCCCTGCCAGTATAAACAGATGCCCATCCAAACTATTTACGATAATCACGTTTATTTCTCAGCTTCCTTAAAGGCTGGTTCACACGAGCAACGCAAACGCTAACGCAAATGCAAGCGCAAGCGCAAGCGCAAGAGACGTTCACACGTCGAACGCAAACGCAAGGACAAACGCAAGCGGAATGAGATACGCACGCGCATTTCAGTACCCCAAGATGGCGGAAATCTTGTTCCCAGAGTCCGCGTTACCCTAGAACCGCAGTCGGGAAGCGAGGACTCTGGGAACGAGATAAAATATGGCGGACGAAGGCATGGAACGAGTGTTGTTCATCTTGCGCTTGCGTTTGCGTTGCCCCGGTTCACACGTGTGAAATGCAAACGCAAGCGCAAATGCAAGCGCAAGGAAATAAAAAATTTTCCATTTCTTGCGTTGGCGCTTGCGTTTGCGTTGTGGTAGTTCACACGTATGTTTGCTTGCGCTTGCGCTTGCATTTGCGTTTGCGTTTGCGTTGCTCGTGTGAACCAGCCTTAAGACTGATTTACACAGAGCAACTTATCATAATTTATGCAAGCTTGCCAGGGTCGAAAGTACTCAACCAATCAGAGGCCATAATACAACTTGCTTGCTCACATTTCCCGCCCTTCCCGCCGGCTACACTTGGTTCATTTGATTGTCTTCTTTTGTACCGCTGACAAAATAATTAATTACTTAGGTTTTGGGTTCACCACGTTTGACTGAAAATTGGAGAGTAGCGTCATGTAGTAGAGAGGTTTTAGAGCAGTTTTGAAAGTAATCTCGCTATAGCTTTGCTTTTGCATCGCTTCGCTTAGCGATTGGCTGAAAAACCTCGCGCCACATTTCCAGCCAATCACAGGCAATAGAAAAACCAATTGTGACTTGCATTCACACGCTTTCCCGCGCTTAGCGCCGGCTGCATGCATTTGCTTTGCGTTATGATTGGCTAATTTAATTTTCTGCGTCTGTGCTGATTGGCCCAAAAAAATTACATTGGTCTTTTACGACACTCAACTTACTGATGTGAACTGTATGTTGATAGGATCATCACTTTGAAGTTTTCTCTGTAAATCCTTCACTTGCTGTCTCTCGCTTGCTCCCCCAGCCACCATTAGCTCGTCAAACGACATCGTGCCTCTGAAATTCAAACTCACTTTGTTGCAATTATGCACAATAATTGATTGAGCATCAATTTATCGAGATAATTAACAGTCAGTGTGCATTCTTGCAGTCAGCCATACCTGTGCACTTCGTTTACACAATAGCCACTCACCCAAAAACTCTGTCGTGCTCATTACTGGCAACCACCACCAACTTAAGATCAGGAAGTCTGCGGAGTTTCAAAATAAACCGTAGTATTTTAATTGGAAGACTCAAAACATCCCGGCAAAGGGAGATGAAAGTGAAGGGAAGCAAAGCAAAGGGAAAGAGAAAGTGGAAAGTGTGAGAGAAAGAGGAATGAGAAGTTGCAAAACTGACAACAAACTGTGATTCCATTGCAAATCCAACAACAAGTTATTCAAGAACTACAGCTTCACTTTACCCAGGAGTCTAGGCAATAATTGGTAAAGACCACAAGAAACTATCAATCTATTGGTAAAAGTAAATCTATCAGTGACTCTTAATGGTCCTTAACGTTATTTCCAGAGTTAGCTTAAGTACAATTCTTGTAGTCACTACGATATACTGCCCTACAATCTTACAGTCAAGCATGACCAGTATTTTTTAAATAAGAATCCCACATTCAACTTCTTTCCGGTTTTTATGTCGTTTCAGAGATATTTGAATAAAAATATTCTAGATTCCATTCAAACATTGAACGTTTTGGAGAACAAATACAGTATTTGAATGTAAAAAATGGACAACAACTTTGAGTTTACAAGACACGTTTCGATCGATCAAGGATCATCTTCAGTTGCAAGGGTTCATTACAGTTCGAATTTGAATTGGAGTAAATGGTACAGTTTGAACTTACGTTAATACATTGCCATTAGAATTTTAAATTACCGGTAAACGTTACAACAATACTAAATGCTAACAATCGAATAATGCGCGTGCAAACAATGTAACAAAAGAAAAAACAAACTTAAGTGCTTAATGGCAGGAAATTACAACAACGACAACAACAATAACACCAAAAACTACAGAAAACTACCACTAAAACATAAATGTAGCTAAAAAGATAGGAGTTAGCTCCGCATGCTTTAGCTGCTATTTAGACTGGGATTTTCCAGGCGGATATTTGAATGTGTATTTCAGTCTTGTGGATACATGCAACATGTGGTGCAGCTTGGGTGTAAATCGCTTCATCTTATTCTGAGCTAACTAGACAAGAGCTAATACATAAAACTGCCTAAGTGAATACCTGCCTGCTTGTTTCATGGTATAAGCCAAGCACTGCCTGTCTAGTGCACATTCAAGTCACAGAGGATTCATAGTAACTCTGAAAATGCAGGGTCACATTGAATTGATTGATGGCATTGGGTGGGAGGGGTAGGATGGGAGTTAGGAAGAGGTCTCTTTATTTTGTTAGGAATGGTGGAGGGGAAAGCAAGGGACGAACTGAAAAGTTTGTGGGTGGGAGGTCAGCAAAGAGAAGAGCAGCAAAAGTGACGATAAATATGAACATAGGCCATCATGTTCTATTGAATGAAGCACTTCAACCAAAACTTGTTTAGGTTGATTTAGCTTAGTTTCCCATTAAAACACGTTTTCAACCATTTACGGTTGAACCACACTGTTGTGACAGGGTATAGTCAGAAGCAAGAATGTGGGTTGCTTCCTTTCTTCTCAAAGAGCTCCTAGAAGAAGTTCAACGACAGGAATCAGATGAAGAGCTAGAATATCTAGCTGCAGCAGTTGTAAAAAACATGAGGACACCAAGCATGTGATGAAGGGTTATTTTGGGGCCATTGTACCCAATATATTATTACAAAAAAAATCAGTGCCTGCTAACAGGTAAGCAGATAGCTCCCCATTGTTCTCAAGCCCTTCAACCAAGTTTGGAGCTGGTTGAAAAAGTTGACCAACTAAAACAACAAAAAATGTTCAAAGTCTCTCAATTCAAGAAAATCTGACAGCTCAGAATTTCAGACTACAATAATATACTTACCTTTCACTATACAGGTCCCCCGGTTTTGAGTGCGGCAGCTCATGCACAACGTGAGTTAACATGTTGTAGTAGTCCTGGGTTTTGAGCTGATCTGCCATAACAAGTGCTTTGCAGCCAACCTAGTTAATGGAATAGCTTAGTGAATACCAACTCTCAGAACAGGAAGTATAACAAATTACATGTAATCAGACAAGGAAGCATAATTAATTGAAGGGCTCCAGGCAAATTGACTTTTGCGCAGTTTTTAGGTCATTTCACAGAGACATGGCCAATTTCCCTGAATCAATTGCAGTAAAATTACGAAGTGAACCTTCCCATGCTATATGCCAAAAATTTGGGCAATCTGGTGAAAAGAAGCCAATTTTTTTTTTACCTGTATTTTTATATTTTCTTACTCTGGTGCACCCAAATCAATACGTTGCCATGGTATTAAACCTGGCTTAGCACTAATCTTGCTTCGAACAACTGACGGCCCTGATGAATATATTAGAATAGTATGAAGATACCTAACTATACTAGTTACCTTTTTTAGAGCATATTCCATTTCTGGAATTTGATAAGCTGGGTTGATGTTGACCTAAGACATAAACACAATAAAGTAACAATAGAATATTCATGATATGAAAAATATCAAATATTCTGCTCTCTGGATATCTTTACTCAGCGATAACTGTGACCAATTTGTCGAGCTAGCCTCCACAGGGTGCAAAGAAAATTAATTTTACAGCTTGCCCAAAGGGCAACCTGTAACCAACATCTACTCGCCCGAAAGTCATTTTTACTAGCCCGAAAAAAATTTTTCACGAGCAGAATGAAAAAATAATTATTAATTATTCCTTTCTCCGCATGCCCGTCGGGCAAGTTAAGCAAAATCCACTAGCCCCGGGCTGTCGGACACGACTTTCTTTGCACGCTGCTCCAATGAGACAACATGAAGGTCAATCAGTTTGAAGAGAAGAATCCATGACAGAAAACCAACTTTCCTTTTGAGCCAAAATTCTAATGTTTTAAGGACTCCATTCATTGATTCCTTCTTTGGTCCACTGCTGTTTTGCAAATCCTGGGAGACTTCACCAGAATAAAGCCTTGATCCATCCAGGAAGTCCCCAAATGTTACAAGACTTGGCTAAATGGGTGAGTAAGCAAAGTACTGTTGTTCCTTCTTGAGATGTTCTCACCAGTATTAATCCAGCTTTAGCAGTAGCAAACTGAGTGATAACCCATTCCCTCATGTTTGGACCCCATATTCCAACACGATCACCTCTCTTTAAACCCAAGGCAATGAGTCCTGCTGCAAGACTATTCACCTACAAAATAGTACAACAAAATAAAGCATAGCAAAAGGCTTATACAGCATTGTATAGTCAAGAAAGCTGGGAACAAGGATGCATTTCTTTACAATGTGGACATGAAGAGATGCAACTCATCTGGACAAATTGCCAGACACCATTGTAATGAATATTGAGACAAGTCTTGACGTAGTTTGATTGTCCAGGTGAGCATAGTCCTGAGAAGGAGTTTCTTGTTGGTGACTGACGATTCAAAAACCTAAGCGGAAGTCATCCTCAGAGTCTTGACGTTTCGACAACGTGAGCAGAAGTAAGATCTTCAAAGTCAAGACTCTGAAGAACCGCTCAGGTTGTCGAAATGTCAGTCACCACCAACAACAGTCCTTCTCAGCATTACACTCACCCAGATGATCAAACTACACATCAAGGTACGTCACTCCTGGCTTTAAACCATTTTCAACATTGAGACAAGGGTAAGGATGTTTTTACCTCCTCTTGAAATTCAGCAAATGTTGCCCTTTGGTTGTCTTCACAGAAAACATAAGCCTCTCGGTCAGGGAATTTCTCAACAGTTTGATCCAGTCGTTGCCCAATTGTTTCCCCAAGGAAACGTTGTGAAGACAATCCTTGACAGTAACTGAATTTGAGCTTTTCATGATCCCGAGAACTATTTTGGACACATTCGTGTTAATAAAAAAATATAATATGATCGATGCATACAAATGTATGAAGGCTTAGCTAGGGGGCGTATACATAGTTGCAGATTTACATCACAATCCATTAGCATAAGCTCGGTGCCAATTGCTAAATTTTCCCATTTTAGTATGAATTCGCGCTAGGCCTTCAAAACCTACCATCTAATACCAATGCATAAAATCTGGGGTTATCCCCCACACTCTTGGTAGAACTCTGTCTCAGGTTGTGAGGGGGAGGGGGAGGTATAGGCATGCAGATTACATTTAAGCATAACTAACTGCTCGCTGCTGCTGTTAAGATGCCATATTGAAGAACTTGAGTCTGGAATAAGATACAGGAAATATTTTTGGTCGGAAACTACGCTTTCACACTGAAGCATGTGCATCAACACCGTTGTCTGTGGGTGCACACTAAAACGCGGTAAAACTCCAATATCGAGGCATCGTCAGTTATAAGAAGAACTAATGACACGCCACTAAACCTTAGATTTTTACCTAATGATCTTATATCATGGCATGAATAAGCGAGACTCGGGTCAGATTCAACGAAAATTGCTACTTTTTAAAGTCTTTTGATACACCAGCAATTACCATACCTCGTGGATGAAAATCGGACCTTCTTGCAAAACCCATATAATACTGGTACTGATCTATAACATCTCTGCATCCAGCGACAACATATCCGAAGAACACTACAGTTACTACCTGAAATTCGCTTCGAAATTGTCGCCATTTTTGTTTAATTGGTGGAAATGTCACGAACTCCCAAGGTAGGCACGTAATGGCGTGCAGATAAGTATCGGAACTTTGCACGTGACGTGATGAAAAAGTAAACAGTTGTTGGCGATTTTTATTTTTTTTTAGCGGCTGGGAGCGATGAGAGGCGGCTGTATTCGCAGGCTATTGCAAACCAAGAAATCTTTATGTTCGGAAGGATGCGGCGTGCAAAGGGATAAATTCAGCTATTTCTTACATGGAGGCGATCGAGTTTTCGACTGTCATCATTCCCATGAATCTATCCTGACTATCATTTACGAAAGTGAAATTTTTCCTTAGACGCACATGATGTAAGAATAAATTAATGGCTTTCATATTGGCATTTTCAGAAATTGTGGAGAGCGAGAGCTGCGTTAAATCGTCGCGTCACTAACGAAAAGAGCACAAAGATGGTTTTAAAAACATTTCTATGCTGTTTCACTGTCACTGAAGGATCGTGGTTTTGCGGAATTGTCAGTCTGGTACAGGAACAAAATATTGTGTTTTCTAATTTCCTTATAAGCAAGCCATGATTGAAGATTTTGATACTGTCTTATTGACGTTTCTCCCGGCTAGTTTCTTGGCGGTTTGAGAGTATATCTTCAATGGTTTAACTTGGAATTTCGCAACAGGATGACAGAAGGGGCGAGAAGGCAGTTACAGATTGAATTCAACAGTAAGTTTATCTCACGCTTAAGTGAAGACAAACTTTCTTCTGTTTCGTTATTTTCACTATCATTTCTTGATATACATTGATCCGTAGTGAGTGATAGCATTGTTGAATAGCTGAGTAACTTTGACAGACATCAATATCAATCGATCAATTTTCCCCTGATTTTCTCTGTAAGCCATGACAGTCTTCAGTCTATAGACGGCTTTTTTGGCCTTGGCTGGATGTTTTTCGAGCCACCGAGTACTTTCGCCACCTATTTGTTCTCGAAACCTCTGTGCAAAAATTGTTTCTATTTTTATTTGGAAACGTGACTTACAATCCAACACTTAAGAGTGCACTTGTGTGACGAAGCGTCAGTTTATCTTCCCAATTTATCTAGGTGTGCTATATAAATTTAACAAGAACGCCTAATCGATGATTGTGTATACCTGATGAATTGACTGAAGGTCTTGAAGTGTCAAACCACTCTTTCGGCGAGCCTACGCATAAGGAAGGATTTTTTTTTTTAACCCCAGCGAGCAGCTTAATATTCACAATCAACTCCTGAGGCCCTGTTAGGGGTTTTAGGGATAAGGGATAACTGCAAAATAACTGATTTTATGGATAAGGGATGACTGATTAAATAATTATAGGGATAAGGGATAACTGACATAGTTTTCACCCAGTTTTAGAGATAACAGTCTCGGCAATTTTAGGGATAGCTGTCTCGGTAATTTTAGGTATAAGGGATAACTTCCCCCGGAATTTGGGGGATAACGGATGACTAAGGCCCTCCTATCGGGGCCTCACTCTTAACGTCAGTGTTAAGCCTTCGAGATTATCTGGATCAACTAACAACTAAAAGGCATGACAAGTTTCCGCGAAGGACATGTATTTTATATATTTTGGCTTTTTTCTTTTTTCATGGAAATGAAAAACAAAGTTAACGATACAAGGCGATGCATTTCCTACTCGTAGAACTTTTTTGTATAAAATTAGTTGAAACCATGGTATGAAGCAGATCGACTATCGTTTCATGATCCAGTGAGCTTAATTTATTTAAAATAATTGAGTTCACTAGTTCAAGTCGGTCTTAATGAAATTTCTAAATATTATTGTTTCCGGTGAATTATCCTGAGAGGGGGTCAGTAGGGGGTCAGCTCACGGGGTCAGTGTTTTGTCGAAACCGGTTCATGAGTCTTCAGAAGCCCCACCCGGGCGCATTGTCGCCCACCAAGCTACATTAGACAACTCCAGGAGCCCATAACTATGAGCGTCCATATGTTTTAGTCCGGGCCACCTGCACAGGAGTAGATGAGGTTATTTTTAGCTTTTGAAATTCCATTAAAATGTGATGGCCATGCGTGGCTGCAAGCGCTCTTATCTGTGCAATTGAAAATCGTGGCATAAAAAAATGAGCTGTCAATCGCCGTCATGCTAAGCCATTTGATTGGATGAATTGGATGAACGTGCCTGTCTCTGTTTTTTAGCGCGCGAAATGTCGTTCCAAAGGGTGCATTTTTGGGGGGACTTATTCCGATCATTCTGCTCTCGATAGCACAATGAACGGAATATCCAGACTACGGTTTACTCGCAATACACAGAATACGGGTTTTGGGGGATTATTTTGGCCCCAAAACCGTGCTCGGCCGCCAAATGTCACTCTTAGTCATGTCCAGACTATTCCGAGCGTTAGTTCTCAGGTCACCTCTGCAAGAATCATTCCGTTTTTCGGAATACATGTTCTTTTGGCAAACCTTTTTCCTGTTGTTCCGTTAATCCTAAACCGGAATAGGAATAGACAGAATAGTCCGCCCAAAAATGCACCCTCTATCACCTGCATAGTTTGTGGTATTTGTAAGGGAAAGAATTGGTGCCGGGGATGTCTCTGCCTTCAAAGATCTTCCACCGGCCTCCGGCGAAAACTAGCCACATGTGTAGATAATCCGTCCCTATTAAGCAAGTTAGGTTGAAACTGAGTGGATTTATCGGTAAAGACTCGCGCATACTCGGAAAAAAACCCGAATGCTCCTATCAGGAGTCGAACCAAGGACCTTAAACTTCTTTGAGGCTTTGTTTTGATTTCTTTATTATAGCTCTCCAATTGATAAATATCCTTCAGCTATCCGTTGCAGCGATCTCTATGGCAGTGTCTCTTGTCATGCTGATTGGACTTTATAAGGTTCGTAGGCTTTTCTTTTTTAACAGGATTCTGCACACGAGGAAAACCAGGCGGCTAACTAGCTTCCTCCCTGGCTACTCTGAGTTTCCAGCGGAACGGGAAGAGGGAAAACTGGGGATACAACAGAGGGAGACTGGAGGCGAGAGTGGATGCAAAGAACTTCTTCCCCCTCTCCATCCCCCTCGTTTTTCTTTTCGTTTGTTGCCAGTCTTTCCTCGGGAGCCTAAAAGTAGAGAGCTTCCCACCGAGGAGGCTGGAATCAATGCACGATGCAGACCAAAACAAGTGCGCACGAAGACCACGCCCTCCCCTCCTTGGTGGTTGCAGAGTGCGTAAGAATCAAGTCCGGCTATCTGGCTATTTTCGTTCGCCAGATTGAAATATCAAAGCATTGAGCAACAAGGCAACAGCATTTAAAGCCCTCTGTTCTGGTCTCTTGCACGAATTCCCTGTCGACTGTAATAATGAACTTTCAGTTTTTAAATTAATTTGCATGATGAGTTGCCAAGGACACTTAGGTACTTACAGCTGCAACCCTGAAGAGTTTACACGTACAATCAATTTCAGTTAGACGCAGAAACATAAAAACTTCATTTCAATACCGATAGATGTGTCTTTACGTTCTCTCGTTTCAGCGTTGGCGATGGTTGTTGTGTCCATGGATGGTGTGGGTAGGCATAGAGGAGCTCTTCTCTCTTGTGGTCATAATCTTTTATGCAAGCGTTAACGTCGAGGTAACCTTGTTTGTCATGTTTTATCATCACCAGTCTGCAAAGATTCTTTCGTATTTTAGCTGGTTACGGTTACGAGTAAGTAAGTAAGTAAGTAAGTAAGTAAGTAAGTAAGTAGGTAATGACTTCATTTAAAGAGGGGTTACACTTAATGTATTTGCCACTAAACCAAACACTTTAAACGAAACCTCCTTAGCCCAGCTTTTGACCAAGCGTCTAGAAAACTTTTGTCACTCTATCTCGACAAACTTTGGTATCTTTGTCCTCCTTGATCTTCTACCCTTCTTCCATCAGAATGCTGAGGGTCTCCGAGGGGTTTGGGGGAACAAGGGAACATGGGCAATTTCAATTGGGGAACAGGGGAACAAAGACAAAATATCTCAGGGAACAAGGGAACATAAACCCTTTTAGGGATCAAAAAGCTGGAAACAAGTTCGGAATTAATTTGGGAACAAGGGAACACAAGCAAATTTTTAAAGGGAAAAGGGATCCCCCCGGGAGGCCCCCAATGTTGAGGATTTTTTGTTTGTTTGTTTGTTTTTTTTTGGTGAAGAGGGTAAAAATATAATATGAACACTGGAGGGGGACTGTTGTAAGGGCCACGTTCGCCACAATAACCGACATTTTTCTAATTGTTTCTTACAGTTGAAGTGCTCTGTGGATATATCAGATGCTATCATGATACTCATCTCTGTGAGTTGAACAGTGAAAGTGCAGTTGTACTGCATAATGCAATTCAGTTTCAGTTAGGTACTGGTCAATAATTAAACGAGCAGGATTTTTGTAATCGGGTTTTAAACCATGAGGCGAAGTGGTTTTAGACCCGATAAAACACGACCTGCGAGTTTATTGAACGGCTTCAAAAACATTCCACAAAGAGCGTGTCCCTCTGGAGACCGCACAATGGTGCAAATTATGAGAGGAAAATATAAGCATACAAGAAAAACAAGCTACGCCATACTAGTATTCTTTATATGGGGACGGCTATTCATCGAGTTATTTTTATGGAGTCTAGTTACTTTTGTAGAGTTAGAGTTAAGCCTCCAAAATCCTGAATTCATGATTTTGGTTAGTTAGCTTAAAGTTTAGTGATTAGGTCTAAACCATGATTTAAGAGTCAAGTCGGTTCATTTAATTTTGGCTTTCCAGAATGTTGAATTTAGGATTTTGGCATAACTCTACTGAAATAGCTCTATTGCTGGTCAACCTCTTCTTTATACAAGGAATACTAACGAGGAGTGTTTTATCGGGTTTTAAAGCTTATGCACGTCAAATTTTATCGGTGACTTGATAGGCTGCTAGGCTCATGAATTGTTAATGAGCGTTTGGAGTAATGTTTAAAAAACGAGCAGGAGTGTTTTATCGGGTTTAAAACCACGAGGCGTAGCCAAGTGTTTTTAGACCCGATAAAACACGTGCTGCGAGTTTTTTGAACAGCTTCAAAAACATTCCACAAAAAGCGTTCCCCTCTGGAGTCTGAACAATGGTTCAAACTTTGCAAGGAAAATTATTAGCATACAAGAAAAACAAGCTATGCCTTATTAGTATTCTTTATATAAAGAATACTAATCAGTATTATATTATTCTTTATATAAAGAATACTAATCAGGAGTGTTTTATCGGGTATAAAGCTCATGCACGTGACGTTTTATCGCTGACTTGATAGGCTGCTAGGTCATGAATTATTAATGAGTTTTTGAATCATGCTATACGAAGCATTAGTAGAAGTTCTTGGTAACACTCTTTGCAGGTTAAACAAATAGAAAGGTTAGTCTGTATTTCAGTTTTCCCTTTCATCTTCATGATTTTACAGATATACCTCGTGCTGTGTGTTTACTCCTTCTTCAAACAGCTGAGGCGTGAAGAGCTCGTCAACAGGGTAAGCTTAGCGAGAGTAAACTTCAATGCCGGAGATCCCCATTAGAACGACGACGTGACATGAATGGCTTACTGTATTTTGCGAAACGAAACGAAATGACGAAATTACAGATCTGTATTTTGCGAAACGGGTCACTTTTGACCTATTAGCTCGTGATTTTTGTTCAAAAAGCATCGCTCCTAGGAGATATACCTAAGAAGAGTGTTTACGGGTGCTAAGAATAAAGTTTAAGATTGTCACGATCTATAAAGAGCTCGTTTCGCAAAATACAGATCGATCTGTAATTTGCGAAACGGGCAACTTTTGACTTATCAGCTCGTGACGTTTGTTCCTGAAAGCATCGCTGGTCGGAGGTATAGCTAAGAAGAGTGTTTGCGAATGCTAAGAATAACGCTTTAGATTGTCACAATCTATTTAAGAACTCGTTTCGCAAAATACAGATTTTGAACCCTTCATTTCCGGTGTTTGTTCTTGTCTAGGTTATCACAAAAGGATGTGCGAGTTGTTATCGTACTTCTTGATAATTGTTCTTGTTTAAAGGTTCATTCGTCATTTCGTTTCGTTTCGTTTCAACTGTGCAGTACATTCACGAGGTGTAAAACAAAGAACAAACTGAGGGAATTCCTTTGTTTCACTCCTCTCCCCGAAACTATGAATTCTTACGCTCAAAAAGAGCAGAAACCCCTTAGCAAAATGGCCAAAAATAGCCAATTTCACTGCCTTTTGCGTTTCGTCGTACTTTGGTTACGTTCACCTCCCGGTTTACTCTACTTTTATGTGCATGCCCCGTCTTCCGGGTCTTATTTTCAGAGTTACCCCAATAGACCATTTCCGAATTGCTGTTTGCCTCGGTTCCAAAACGAGTCCTGGTGCACAACCATTCAAATGCAAATGAGTTTTGTATTTTCATGCAAATCAAACTCATTATCATTTGAATGGTTTAGCACCAAGACTCGCTTTGAAACAGAGGCAAACAGCAATTCGGAAATGGCCTATTAGACCCCAATTGCAAAAATGAGGCCGACCATACGTGGTCATTGTCCTGTCGGAACCATAACTTGGGCTCCTCCGCCCAAGTGAAAATTGACTTCGCAAAGTCGTTGGACGACAACTTGCGCAGGAGAGAGAGAGCGCAGTGTAACATACGTTGCTAAACCTGCAAAATCGTTGCGACAACAAAAGTAGGACAAGATTGTACGTTCTGGGACGGTCCGGTTTCTGTATTTGTCTATACAATAACTGAATATAATTTATAATATATTGCGTATAATAACTAGCTCGTTAAGATTATTTCTGATATATATCTTTTATTTACTACATTTTATTATCATTTCTCTTTTTCCTTCGGAGATATTAGCATAGCTTGCTACTATCTCTAAAATTCGAAGAGAGAAAAAAGGCTTTTGATTTAATTTGTCTCGCGACAATTTTGGTCGCTGCAAGATGTGTTACACTGCGCAATGTTCCGTGTAACTTGCCTCGAGATTTCCCTTACAACCCGGCGCCGCGGGCGGAGTCTGGAACAGGTTTTTCACAACCCTGGGTGCCTGGCAATCGAGCTGGAAAAAGGTTCCTCTGCCACCCACGGTAGTTTTTCACCGGACGAACTACAGAGCTAGTTGTGGTTACGTTCAGTTTTCACAATACGCAAGCATAAGGGCAGGCATAAGCGCAAGCACAATAAAGAAAAGCAAATATTTTTATCATTGCGCTTATGCTCGCGCTTATTCTTCCGCTAAGCCCGTTTTCACGGTGAAACGGTGAAATAAGCGCTCCTTTGCTTCTGCTTATACTTGCGACTGTGCTTGCGTCGCCAGCAAAAAAAACTAAGCTAAAAACCCAGGCCTGGCTAAACTAGGAAACATCTGTTTGTTTGCCTCTGGGATGCAAGAAGGTTTTTGCCCCGATTCAGAGAGATTTTCTTGCGTTCGGAAATTAAGGAATGCCATAATGTTGACTGTTCAATTTTCAGATGACAGCGATGGGACTGGATGCGAACGAACACGACGAAGATTCACGAAGCCCTTTACTCGTTAACAGACCTGTCTGACAAGCATCAGCATTAGTGAAGTTATCGATGAAGGATGTCTCTGTTAACATATTCCTGTTCAATTCCAAAACTTAATAACATGAGTCAGAAATTTGACGGCTAAAAGTAAGTTTGGTCGACGGTCAAGGTTCGAACTTACTTTTAGTAAAAAATTTCCGGACTCTTGCAGACTTTCAAGAACAAAATCCCAATTTTATAAGGGCTACTACAGAACTTCTATTATCAACAGTTCGTGAGATATTTTTAGAAGTAAACGCAGATAGATTTGTTTTCTCCTCAAATCTAACCTTCGTTATGCTTAAGGGCTAATAGTCATTTGGAACCCAGTTTGGCGGTTTCGGGATGCCAGGTAGAATAATGTCGTAGTGTTCCACAACGGGATTGTGGGTGGCCGGTGAGGCGACGCGGTGTTGTGAAGGCCAATTTTGAGGTTTAACACATGCACTGCACAACCAAAATCATTCCGGACCCATTTTTTTTTTTTTTGAGGAGAAAACCGAAGATTACAACTTATGTGCATTTACCTTAATTCGTCCTACTTATTAAACATTATACGGTAAACTACCGTTTGTCAGCCCCCCAACCTACCCGACCCGCGATTTTAGTTCCATCCACCCGTAAATAACCAAACTGTGAATTCGATTTATTACGACGTTTTAAAGCTTAACTAAAAACCAGTGAGTGAAAAAAGTGTTTCGATCAACACTGTTGTAGCTCGTTTCGAAACTTTTTTTTCTATTCCCGTTAAAGTGTTCTCGGATATAAACCTTCCCGTTTTTAAGCCCATCTAAACCTCCTTCCAAAGTTGTTTTACGGTACGGTTAAGATCTACTTCAAAACCGGGAAAAACTAATATTATATGATGATGGAAACATCACATTTAAAGCTGTGAATGAAATTGTAAAAAAAAAACCATTAAAGGTAACAAAAGCAAAGTCTTGTACCTTCATTTCTTTTTACTTTTATAAATTTGTGTTCTGCGAGGATTAAGGAATGACAACGAATTTTTAATAAAGGCCTGTGAACAAGTTGAATAAAAGTACATTGTTATTATTAATATTATTACTAATACTATTATTATTATTTTATCATTTATGGTGCAGTAAAACTTTCTGTATGCTACAATTATTATTATTATTATTATTATTATTATTATTATTATTATCATCATCATCATCACTGTTGACTGTCCTCTTTGCTCTTGAAATAAAAGTGCATTATTATTATTATTAATACTATTAATATTGCTATTATTTTTTATTATTATGGTGCAGTAAAACTCTCTGTATGCTACAATCATCATCATCGTCACTGCTGTCTGTCCTCTTTGCTCTTGAGAAGTATATAAAACCCTCAATTCTCAACAAGGATCGAGGTTTATATACGGGCACATTTATCTTAATGTACAGTAACACAACACAGTGATTGTTACGTGACAGCAAATCACCCCACAAAGCTTGTTTTTGTATCAGCACGGATGTGCTTTCATCTTTTGGACTGCAAATTAGATTGCTTTTCCAAGATCACCTTTGCGTCTAAGTTAAAAGCATATGAACTGTTGAAGATATTAATCCTTTGGATTTTAATCTTGCTTTATTGGCCGAGGCGTTTCTTCCTCCATGACAGCTACCCAAATGTACAAACCAATTATTACGTGAACAATTATGACTGTAATCGCTGCTGCTCCGATAGAACCATTTTGATAACCTAAAACATCTGAAAATAAAATAAAATGTCTAATCATTCATTTTTGTCCAACTGATCTCAGATATGTCCAGAAATGCATGTAATTAGATGCACACCAATTTTGATAAGCATCACAAAGCGTCCCCTTTCTTGCTCTTCTCCTCAATTTTAACATCACTTGTGTCCAGAAATACGGGAAAATAAATGCCACAGTGTCCCCCATGCTGTGATTTTCAAGGAAGCATAAACAGTTGCATTTACCTTCACCTAAAAATAACCCTAACTTATTGTTAGAAATAAGCACTAGACACTTGGACTTGACAGCACACTTTGTAATGGGCATCAAAATTGAGTGTGTGTCAAATAACATGCATTTCTGGACAGAAGTGAATGATGTCATTGACACAATACAATTTTGCTGCCTTGACAAACTGATGACTCACCCTCAAAGACGTGCTTCTTGGAGATAAAAAAGAAGGAAATAGGAAGCAAAATCATAGCCAGTGTAAATTTCAGTAGAGTCCAGAGCACTGACTTCTCTCGAGGCCTGTGTTGAACAAAATAAGGATAAATGTTACTGTACTGGCTGGGTTCCCTGTTACTTGTTTTTGCACCCTTCAGGGGGTAGGGGCAAAGCAAATTGAGAAAAACTACACGTCTTCCTTGTGAATGATGTCACTTCATAGTTGACACGATGGTCTACAATTTGAAGCAGGTGGTTTAATATGAATACTGTATTGAAAGTACATATTTGTAAGAGGCACTTTAAAAGGTTATGATTTCATAGAAAACTTGGGTTTTGCTATCATATTTTTTACCATTACATGTAATGCATTGCTGGTTGTAAGCTTCTTTAAGTGTGGTTAGAGTTTTTTCCTTCAGTCTTCTTTTCCTCACATAATACACTACAAAAGCATTTAAGTTCTTGTCATATATAAAGGGTCTGGCAATGCTATTGTACAGGAATCAATTATTATTGCTTTCTCTATTTTGTACCCCAAACTATATTTGCTATATTTGTGGATGTGAGGAGTCCCGGGGGGGGGGTTGATGAATTGTCTTTTTCCATGTACCTAGGAATTGGCAATTGACCTCAAAATCCCCTGGGGGTATGCTGTAGGGAGGGGGCATGGTTACAGGTCAAATTGAACCATGCATAATGCACCTATTTATGTTAAGCCCCAGGGCAGCGCTTCAGGCTGCAACCGTTTTGGTCGCCATGGCGAGTAGAAAAAAAAGTTGGTGTGAAAGTCACCAGTTTGGCGACCTGGGTTTGGCGGTCATTCGTGAAGCTGTAATGTTTTTATGACCTTCAAAAAGTTGAAGTGAGATAAACACTTGCAAAAGGTATTAATTATGCTCCTCTTTCTGGGTAATTTGCCACTTTTACCCTGGTTATATCTGCCTTGAAATGTTGTGTTCACCAGCACGTTTGGCAGTCATTAATATCAAAGGCAAGCGATAAACCAATGTGCTCAGTGGTATTACCACTCATGTAATATTAGACAAAGTGTCCTTTTTCATTTGGCAACCAATACTTCATGCCTGGTGACCACTTTTTCCGTTTAGGTCGCCAAAAGGTGACTTTGAAATAAGTTGAGCTCGGAGCACTGCAGGGTAGGGGGGTGAGCTGAACCAGGGGGATTTGACATTTGCAAGGAGGCAAGGGTCAAAATCCCCATCCCCGGGCACCTACTGAATGTCAAATTCACCACCCTGGGCATATTCTGGGTAATGTCAAACTCCTGACCCTGGAGCAATGTATTCATGTCAAAATCCTACCCCAGGGGGAAAGCTCTCTGAGTGATTTTCCCATGGGTAGCCCTCACAAGTAAGACAACCCCGGAGAATTTTACTTGTTTTGAAAGGCTTGCACCCCCACCCCTCCCCTGTCAACACCCTTGGAGTATAGCTGCATCACACTGACATCTGGTGAAAGACACTCAAGAAAGGGCTTCATAAGTTGATAGTAATTTCATTCTATTTCTATTAAACTGAGAGAAAGGAAACCTTATAATCAAATATTACTTGACTCTGTTCATAGATTTAGTAGAATGCCACTTACCCTAAAGTGTTCCCTTGACCCTGCGCTATGTTCATAATGACTGAATGATGTTGGACTACCAAACGTACGCCCACTGTGCCAATAAAGACGTTCAGAAAAATCTACTTTCACTGTCCGCCATCTTGTATTCATCAGAAAAAGCAGAGGACTGGAACTGACCCCTTTCCAGTCTTCGCCGGTAAAATGTAACTGTTGCGTCATATTTCAACATGGCGGCTGCCGCTCGCTTTCTTCGTGCGAAATTGTCGCGTTTATCTCTCGTTTCTCTCCTCAAAAGCACTCCGAGTGTCACAGCAGCCGTAAGATTAAGATCGAATGGTGCTTTAAGGTGGCGTAGATTATATTTACCGCCAAGAAAGAGTTTACACTGGGGAGTTGTACTGGGTACATCAGGGGTACTGTGCGGAACTGTTGCCGTTTGTGCCATCTCGGGGATAGGTAAGACTAAATACTTTAACTCAGGTTAGATGAAGCACAATTGGGCAAGATTTCCGTACAGCTTCCTACATTAATTATACATGCATTTTCCTACTAATTCTCTTCCAAAAAGAACGAGCGTGAATAGAGTATTGCAAGGAATATGCATGCATAATGAAGTAGGGACCCTACGGAAATTTATTACAATTTAATGGCAACTTACAAAATACAAAAACAAAAACAAAATTAGAAAAATACCATACGGATAGTCTGTAAAAGAGTCAAAGACCCCATACTCGGACAGACCACCCAGCTATTAAAAAGTATAAATATCCGAATATCTATATAACATCCAAAATAAATATCTATTTAATATCCAAATATTAAACATAAAAAATATATGCAAGGATAAAATAGATCTACTAAAATATACCATGTCACTTGGTATAATTGAAATCTTGCCCACAATTGTGTTAGCACAAATCTAGCATTTATCTGAAATGTAGAGATCAAGACAAATCGTACCTGGATCCAAATTGTACAAATGGTGTGTGGATCCAGTCTGTGCGACAAATCGTGCCTGGAACCAATCTGTGCTAAAAATCGTACGTGGAACCAATCTGTGCTAGAACGAAATGTGCAGACCTCATGAACATGTAATACATGAGTTAATGAAAACCCTGACCTCCCCCACCCCAGGACAAGGTGGGGATTAGACTGCGAGTAGTTGTCCTTTTGTCCTCAGATCCTACACGCAGGTGGAAATGAGAACGTGAAAATTTTGGGAAAACACTGCCCAGTGCTGCTAGCCTGCGAGCAAGCTCTCCACTGGAGTCTCACGTGAGATTTTCGAGCGCGAGGTCGCCGCATGCAACCTGCGGCTCACGCTCAAAAATCTCGCGTGAGCCTTCAGTGGTGAGCTTGCTCGTAGGCTATTAATGAAGTCACCTAAAAACCAGGTAAAGCACACTTACATTTCTTTTGCTTGGTGCCCATCAATTGAGAAAGTGGGGATTGTAAGCAGTCTGTAATAATATAGTATTGGCAATGTTTCGCAAATGATGAATGATTGTTCTATAACTTTTTCAATGGTTCAATGGCCAGCAGTTAATATTTTCCTTTAATTTTACCCTTTTAGGAGTTGCTGAGCGAATGTGCAGATCTGCAAAACATAATGATAGTTTTGAGCTTGAGAGGTACAGTAGTGTTCTCTTGAAATATAAAACCTTTTCTATGTATTGGAATAAATTAAATTGCTAATTATTGTGATGTCATTCTTATCTCCAAAATGAGCCAGTTTTTCTTCCCACCTTGCAGAATCATTAAACAAGGGCATGATGTGAACCAGAGACATCCATTAGGCTGGACTCCACTTCACGTAGCTGCTGTTAATGGCAGTGAAAGGTTAGCCTCTTTTGTACACTTCCACTCAAAGCCATTCATTTCTGCCCTGTTTTGTTGATCCTTTATTACTTAAGAGTAGATACTTTGTAAATCTGTTGTAAATATCATGAAGTGTGAATAAAGAGAATGTGACTTAACAATCGTTCTTTGGCTGTACGTGCAATAGGCCTTATGCTTGCTTACATCAGAGTGCCAAATTTCACACCAAACCTCGCTTCTGAAAAATTGATTTCAAACCTGTAACAACTTTCCTATATTTCATGTGGGAATTCTTTTCATCTGCACTGTTTTGTGAATGCATTAATGTATTTCTGGATGTGATAACATATTGAAAGCGAGGCTTGGTGGTGAAACAAGATATTCTGACGTAAACATGCATAAGGCATATTGACACATGAAAATCAAAATCAAAGTGTTGACAGGGTTTGGAGCCTTGCAATACAGAAATGAAACTTAATTTAAGGTTACTTCCCACCTTCGCGGGTGCCCTTCGGAAAAAAAATCGTACGCGCCCCAGTTTAACTAAAACCCTAACAAACTATATATCATAAGAAAGCTTAATAAATGCACTTTACGAAAAAAATACAATTTTAGCGATATTTTCTTTCAGGAAGTGTCAGGATCTCGTAAGGCGTGAAACGACCGAGGGTTCTTCTATTGAATTTATCGGCTATCTGATTGATCAGTACGAGCAAAATGACTGCACAGTCTTATTCACAAGGCATCAATCAACAAAAGTGTGTCAGGCTTTTTCGATATTCTGATTGGTTGTCTAGATATCTGCATCTAAAGTTGAAGTAGCT
>BLFK01000662.1:1006851-1022790 GCA_014634185.1 Astreopora myriophthalma | reverse complement strand
TTTTTTTTTCTGTTGCTTTGTGATAAGGAAGGACTTGTCAACACAAAGCACATGAAACGTATTTCAAAACAAATGAACCGTTATTTGCTTGTTTGGCTGGCTGGCTGGATGGCAGTACTCTCAACTCAAATAAATTCTATTTTGCTAATAATCTCACTCTTGCTTTTCTGGCTCTGGGCCAACTGCTTAATATGTTTCAGACAGTATTTCAGTTTTGGGCTTGTTGTAATACTGGTAATTATTCTTCTTAGGCATTCTTAACGTTATTTTCTAACCAAGACCAAGGAGGTCTCCAAACTGTGCCCCTAATTGAAGGGCTCAGAGCAAAAACGCCCTAACTGACATTTTCAGTGCGTTTGGTCATTTTGGGAGATTGCGCCCAGATTTCGCGCCATACACGGAAATTAAGTTTATGGAATTATCTATCCTTGGTGATGTGAACAAAATAACGAAGGAAAAAAAAAAATTTTTCTGGACCCTGGGGAAGGGGGGTGGGGGCAGAATAGCAGGAAAATGTGAAAGCACAGGTAAAAAAAATTTTTTTGCTTCTTTTCATCGGATTGCCCCAATTTTTGGCATTTAGCATGGGGATGTTCACCCCGTAATTTTAGTGCAGTTGGTTCAGTGGAAATTGGCCGCGATTTTGAGAAATGACCTAAAAATCACGCAAAAGCCAGTTAGGACATTTTTGCCCGGAGCCCTTCAATTATTCTTGTGAAATTTTTTTGGCAGTGATTTTTATGCGTGATGATGACTTCAGTGAGAGGCTACATCGGAATGCGAATTTCAGTGGCTTCACCCCTCTTCATTATGCAGCTCTTGCAGACAGCCATGAATGTGTTTGCCTTCTCATCAATGCTGGTAAGCCTTTTGTTGGTGGTTCAATTGATCAACATTGCCATGTTTTTTTCCTTCATGAATTTGATTGTTATTCCAAGCAAAAGCATCACACTAAAAGGGGAGAATTGCTGGGAGAGCTTTTGTGTCAGTTTCTTAATTTAAAAATATTAAAATTATTTTAGGTGCTGACCCAACCATTAAGGATAGTTCTGGGCATGCAGCAGTGGAATATGCAGGAAGTGTCAAGATCAAGGAATTTTTAAAGGCCAAGATGGAAATGGTGTGTATTCAATACTTAAACAACCGAAAACCGAGTGGAATCATTCATCAAAAATGTTAATATCGTCAGTAATATTTTTTACTTTTGGAATTTGCATGGGCTTAGTTTGCAAAAGAAAAAGGAAGAAAAGAAGCAGAGGAGAGGAGACGGTATCCACTGGAAATGAGACTGAGAGAGAATATTGTTGGACAAGAAGGAGCCATACTTACGGTGGCTGCAAGTATGTCCATTTGGCTGCAAATTCAGAATCATAGAAGTTGAAGTTAGAGTGATGTCGGAGTTGAGGAAGCAACTTAAGCAGCCCAACTTCAAAACTCAAATTCAGAATCATTCATTGATCATGCACTCGACTCAATACTGAATAGTCTTTAATGCTTAAGTAAAAATGGAGGTGGATGTGTGAATGAGTGAATAAATCAAGATAGATGACACTGTTGAAGATGTGAATGTGTAAACCTACTCTCCTTTTAGCAATCCGTAGAAGGGAAAATGGCTGGTATGACGAAGAGCATCCTCTGGTCTTTCTTTTTCTTGGTTCCTCTGGAATTGGTAAATATTTTCATAATCTAAAGTTGTATGAAAACTTTCTCTTTTATTGTTCAGTCCTTCTGGGTGTAGAATCCTATTTTTGATGCATAAATCGCAGGGTTGTCAATAACTGAAGGCAATGGACAATGTCGCTGGCTACTTTCATAGTTTCTCCTGCTACAATTTGCCAGTAAAAAAAGAAAAATGTAGACAATATAGGGGCTTGCAGGCCCCTGCAGTGCCGTCTACTTTCTTAAATTCTCCTTTTACTTAAAATCTTTCTGAAAACCCTGAATCATGTTACATTATGATTCTGGAATCCTTATTTTGTCATTGTAGGTAAAACAGAACTAGCAAAACAAGTTGCTAGATACCTTCACAAGGATAACAAAAAGGTACTTCCTTCTTTTTTTATAGTTAAAATATAGATGACTCACATAGTCCTCTTGCTCCCTGGTGGGACATAAGCTTGTGACAGTAATCAGCCCTTTGCGGCTGCTCAGTCGCAGGGCACAAAACCACCATGCTAAAGAGCGTGGAATGTACTGGGGTACGACAAACAAAGAGCTTACATCATTTGAAATGGTAATTTTCTTTGATTGTCTTGTGGTTTTGTACCACGTGACTGACCAGCTTCAAAGAGCCTATTGTTTTCTTTCTGTGCCAAGTTAGACCTGTGTCGGCCATCCAGATTGTTTTGGGCCTTCCCTGCCACCTCTTACCAGGTGGAATCCAGCTACACTGTAAGGGCTATTGTGGTGGTCATGCTGCATCCTTAGTATGTTCTCAATGTTTCGCAGGTGTCAGTATTTGATCTCATGGGTTGCGGTTTAGCATCTAGTGTTGTTCAGATCTGAACTGACATCTCTTTAGGTTAGAAAATGCATCAGATTTTTAAGAGGCATCCAATATAAAAATCAACATTCTCTTGAGTGTCGCCTTGCACTACTTGCCAGCTCTGTTGAACCATAAAGAAGAACAGGTTTGAAATTGCTTTTATACAATGCAATTTTTTTTTCGTAGAAGGTGTTCCTTTGATGTTAATGTTTGTTGTTTTTTTAAGGGATTCGTAAGACTGGACATGTCTGAATACCAAGAGAAACACGAAGTAAGAGTGCAGTACATTCACCTGTTTACAAGTGTTTAGCCTGATGATGTCCTCCTTTCGAAACAGAGCATTTCGAATTTTCAAGTTACAACTATCCGTGCCAGAAATCGGCCTAAGTAAAGGGTAGCCAGATCCCGTTTGCGTGCAATCTTGGGTACAAGGGCCAAGTGAATTCGGCAATGTGCGATCAAAATCAATTTAAAAAAAACCCAAGACTAAAAAGGTGTTTCTCACATGCTCTGGAATGAGTTACACTGTACCCTATGATGTCAGAATTACGTCTGATTTTAACGTATTTAAACAGAAAATTAAGACAGTACTTTTTAAGCAAGCTTATGGATAAGGATTATTATATTATAATCATAATTGGGTTGGTCTTATGAGCATGAGCACTGCAAGCAGGAGGAAGTGGTTGTTGATATAATTTATATTGTAAATTGTGAATATTATATTGTAAGGTTTGCTATGTATTGTTACCCTTTAAGGCGCATTTGAAAAATTGTTTTGAGTAAGCGCGGTACAAATAAATGTCTGATATGCATTCACTCACTCACTCACTCACTCACTCACTCACTCTCACTCACTCACTCACTTACTCAGTCACTCGCTCACTCATTCTTGCCATGTTATGTACTGTAATCAAGAAATGTCCTGATATAACGAGAGCACTAGCGAGAGTATTATCAGTTGGCAAAACAAGGTGTTTGTGTTGCTATGTTTGCAGGTGGCAAAGATGATTGGTGCGCCTCCAGGGTACATTGGTCATGATCAGGGCGGACAATTAACCAAGAAGCTCAAGGAATGTCCAAATGCTGTGGTGTTGTTTGATGAGGTGAAAGTCATTCTCGTTTGCAATTCTTAAGTTTCCAAGTGAAATTCTTCAGTTATTGTTTCAATGCAGTCGCAGCTCTTAGCTGTCTTGTTGATTTTGACCTGATTACTAACAGGGGCGCGTATTTCTTCAGGTTGACAAAGCTCATCCAGATGTGCTAACAGTCATGTTGCAGCTATTTGACGAGGTAACCATTGACTCGCAGTCTTCTAGCGTCATTTTCGGTCGAGTGTCACATAACCAAACCAAAGCAAATATTTTTGGCAATCACAGCAGACGTGGACAAACAGGTTAACCATTGAGGTCTCGAAGCAATCATGATATATGTTGCCCGCGCAGAGCGCAGGAATACAAGTGCAGTTTCTGATTGAGCGAAAAAGTGGGCGAGATTTTGCAGCCAGTCAACGAGTGTAGTAACAGCAAAACCACACCAATTTTACTTTCAATTAACCTGGACGGTTCTCTTACAGTATTTTGCTCAATCCACAAGATTTAACCGATCTTTTGGGGGAAAATTTGCACTACAAAATGGATAAGGAAGCATTGTGATCTTTTAGGAAGAACCCATTGCCCCGCTAACTTGATCCTCATGAAGGAAACCGCGAAAAGTAAGCGCATTTTGTCACAGTAACCGCGTATTTGTAATTTAGGGCCGTTTGACAGATGGACAGGGAAAGACCATCGTGTGCAAAGACGCAATTTTTGTGATGACGTCAAACCTTGCGAGTGAAGAGATAGCCAATCACGCGTTGGAATTGAGAAGAGAGGCGAAAGAAGCCGCTGAGCGCAGAGAGGAAGGTAAAATGTAATACATCAAACACGAAAAAGAGCTACGTATATAGATGTCCAAACACCGAGAAGCGAGTTTTTAACCGAATTCGAGGTGTTTGGATATCTGATGAAACGCTCTTTTTAGTGTTTGATATTGCTTCTCAAAGGAATCAGTATTTTAAGAGAAATTTGAGTTTAAAGTTTCCAAAATTTCATGCTTATTGCGATCACATATCCCAACTTCCTTCACGGTAGTGAGTTCTTTTGTTTGGGGCTTATGAATTATTAATGAGTTAGAGAAGGCGGGATCAAACTTGGGAAGAGCGGAGATAATATTGTTCTTTCGAGAGCAGTAGTTGGCGTTTGAAACCGTTTAGCTCGGTTATCGTGAAACCATTGGGTGATGATTATCAGCTGTTCCTTCAAAGTACTTACACTTTTTTTCCGGTTATCGTTAGATGGCGAGATTAGCGACAAGGTCACTATATCAAGAAAGTTTAAAGAAAGAGTGGTACAGCCTATTCTTAAGGTAAGCTGGTCGACCATGAGAAAAGGATCTAGTGGTTTTCTTTACCGCTATGGTAAGAAAATGGGCCTTGTTACAATAGTGTGGCACTTTCAGATGGAATGTCTTTTCCTAAACGACAGTTTGGGACCAAAATCACCAATAGCGTGGTCAGATGTCTTCAAGACAGGAGAAGAACATTCACGGCCTTTGTTTCCGTTTATCCTTTTCAGCTTCACTTCAGAAGAGATGAATTCCTTGGACGTATCAACGAGATGGTCTATTTTCTGCCATTTTCACGCTCCGAACTAATCACCTTGGTTACAAGGGAACTTGATTTCTGGTCTAAAATGGTTTGTCATTCTTCGTAAAAGTTTAATCTTTGAGCGAGGATAGTGAAGGAGGCGGAACACGCGAGAGCGCGTGAAAGTTGTCTCACGTGAGAACACGAGACGCGCGGAGGTAGTCCCTTGTTTTTCCGAGAGATTGCAAAGCAGTCGGGTCACGCAACTGCGTGTATAAATTCCCTCCCGCGAGAAGATGCGACATGTGGGGGAAGACTTGGGGTTTTTTTACACCACACTTGTGACATTTACAAGATGACCATTGCATCCCTCCCATTTCTTATTTGTAATTGTCTCTGATGCAGGCAGCAAACCGTCATGATATTCGCATGTCGTGGGACAGAGAGGTCTTGGACGTGTTGGCCGATGGCTACGATATTCATTACGGAGCGCGATCTATTAAACATGAGGTAAGTCATGAATTGAATTGTTTGGATCTGATAGCGATAAACGGATGAATTCAAAGAGCGAACAAACGTATTAGAGCCGTTTTCAATTTGAGTGTCGAAAGTAATTACGCGATTGCCTCGGTTTCGGTTCGCCTTGTGATTGGATCAAAAATCTGGCGCGAACTTTCCAACCAATCAGATGCAAAACTAAAACCAATTGTGACTTCGTCACTGCCGGTCGTTTTCCCGCGCTTACCGCCGGTTGCCTTGACCTTCTTTGCGTTCTGATTGGCTGGTAAAACCAAGTCGTCAGTCACTTCGATTTGTGATTGGCTGAAGTGTGTGGTTCCTTCAGAACCTCATTGGTTCAGTAATTACTTTTGTTTTCGTTTTGCGACGCTGAATTGAAAACCGCTTTAAGGCAGCTGGAATTAGCAAGTTAACTGAGTTGTTTTTTTTGTAAAAAAGAAAAAAAGGTTTATATATTTGATAATGCTGAAAATTGTAACTCTTTGTTTTTTTCTGATGCCAATTTCTTTGCAGGTCGAGAGAAGGGTTGTCAATCAATTAGCTGCTGCGCATGAGCGCGAGTTAATAAGTCCCGGATGCTCCCTGCACTTAACTGTAGACCACCCCAAAGGCGACGGTGGAATGAGTTTGGGAGAAGACATCGCACCGATCATCAAACTGCAACTCATAAAAGAGGGAAAGAAAAAGATCGACATCGATGTTGGGGACGTCTTTGTTCCAGAAGATAAACTGTTCTTTTGAACTTGAGAAGGCTAGACGCCGAGCTGCTATCGGTAGCGCACTTTTGAAAACGGAAGACAAATCTCACTTGCTAGGAAATCTTTTTTTGTTTACCATTTGCAAGCGGAAACAGGTTACTCCTTGTTTCGTGCAATTGGTAAGCAAGAATGGGGAAGCCTGTTGCGATCTGCGTGTTCAATTTGCAAAATTGGCTAAAATTTACCGAAAGACTCTGGAATGTAAATAAACCGTGGAGAAAAGCAAATGGAACACGCACTTTCCATTTGAAAATTCTGGTTGGAAATCTTTTACGGCCTTTTCAAACTTTCCGAAGATTGTGTCGGGCACATCAAAATCGCTTTATCATTTACATTCGGGTCGAAATTTCTGGGGTGTTTTTGCGAATGGTAAACAACCCTTATTCTACTTTCTCGGAGGGGCGCAGTATCCCTGGCAATTAAGACCAACCGAGGAAGCCTTTATCAACATTCGTTCAACGCCGCTGTTTTATTTTTGACCATCTATGTATGCGGAGTGCTATCTCGGCTTTGAAGAAATCTAAGGGCATGAGCTTAAGATGGAAGAATAACAGAAAATTGTATCCTCTTATTTATTGAAAAATGAAAGCAACAGAATTTGTAGGTGAAAAATTATGTCGTTTGTTTCTTTTTGCCGGAAGTGTTTGCTTTTATTCGCCTATTTTCACTCGTCTCTCCGCTATAAATAGTCTGGGGCCAACCTCGTTCCCAGGGTCTTTCGTCTTCACAAACTGGATTTTTTCAGCGATCGATCTCGACCGTTCCTGGACCAGGGTGGTTGTTGTGGATGTACATGTAACTGGGGAATTTCAGATTGGAGTGCGAAAACAACTTCGACCTCTTGTTACAAAGTTCTGGCCATTTTCTCGAAGGCTCTTCGAATGGGCCATTTTCAGACGAAATGCAAAGGGGGGAGGAATGGGGTGGGGCATCAGGCCATTTGTCAGAAATAGACCTTTTTAACCGATGCTGCGGCCATCTTGAATTCTACTGTTCTGCGAAAGAAATTATGGGATGCCCAGAGACAAATGCATACATGCTGTTCCTGGACACCCCGTAGTGTTCTTTTTTTAAACAATAGAATTCAAGGTGGCCCCGTATCGGTAAACGGGTTTATTTGCTGATCGGATTTGAGAGTATTGCTTTTACCGTCTAGAAATTAAGTTCTGCGTTTTGTAAACTGTTTTTCTCGTATGTTCATCCAAGGATTTTACAAATCTTCGTACTACCAAAGACATCTAATTCCCTTCACATCACATCTGGTAAACAGTTTTGAACGTCTACATCATTTCCCCTGGAAACTTTCTACATTCCAGACCCTATATAAAAACTCAACGTCAAGCTCATCAGACTTACTGTACAATTTGTACCTACATGTGATGAATTCATTATTTTCATTTACAGGAAAGCAAATTGAGTCAGTAAGGGTTACCCTACGTAGAGATTACTTCGAAGTAAAAACGACGCAAAAGACTTAAAATTCGCAAAGAATAACATATAATAACAAAGGGCCAGTTTCAACCTAACCCAAGACCGATTCTCAAATATATGCCTACTAGAATCCGCCATTTTTTATCCAAGATAAAGTTACATAAATAACTTATGGGGTCGTCTGGTTCGTAAAACCCATTCTCGCTACATTGTTACGTTGATACTAGCATCTGTGCTGGAATTGTTCTGTTTTCCCTAATTTTCAAGGCTTACAGTTCATCTCTATCTCTAGTAAGAAGACTATACAAAATTAAAACCACGTCTCTGTCCAAGCAAAGTCTTTATACAATTCCTTGTTCTAACATAGATTGAGCTACTTTTAAGAAACCTCCTATATTGGCGCCTTTGACGTAGTCGATGTAACTGCCATCCTTTGATGTGCCGTACATGACGCATGTGTTGTGAATACTCTCCATGATGTCATGCAGTCGCTCATCCACCCCTTCCCGAGTCCAGGCGTGACGCAAACTGTTTTGTGACATCTCCAGGCCGGAAACAGCTACGCCCCCAGCATTAGACGCCTTGCCCGGGCCGAACAAGATCCTGTGTTTCTGGAAGACGTCGACCGCTTCAGGTTCTGCGGGCATGTTGGCGCCTTCGGCCACACAGTAACAGCCGTTGTTGATCAGCATCTCCGCGTCTTCTTTGCTGACCTCGTTTTGTGTGGCACAAGGTAACGCGACGTCACATTTTACAAACCAAGGCCGCTTTCCTTCAAAGAACTCGGCATCGGGATACTGCTCCACGTACTCACTGATGCGACCGCGTTTTGTGTTCTTCAGCCATTTGACAAACTCGATCTTCTCTTTGTCCAGCCCACCGTGATCATATATGGTGCCTTCAGAGTCAGACAGCGTGACCACTTTTCCACCCAAGTGCAGCACTTTCTCCGAAGCAAACTGGGCCACATTGCCCGATCCTGACACAGTGACGGTCTTGCCCCTGAAGGTCTCTCCTCGCGTGTTGAGCATTTCGGCCGTGAAGTACACCAGCCCATACCCAGTAGCTTCCGGTCGTAGCATACTTCCGCCAAAGAGGAATGACTTTCCAGTCAGAACTCCGGTGAATTCATTGCGAATTTTCTTGTACTGACCGAAGAGGTACCCGATTTCCCTTCCTCCCACTCCAATATCCCCAGCCGGGACATCCGTGTTCGGGCCTATGTGCCTCTGGAGTTCGGACATGAAGGACTGGCAGAAATTCATCACCTCGTTATCGGTCTTCCCTTTCGGATCAAAATCCGACCCTCCTTTTCCACCTCCGAGAGGCAGAGTCGTAAGACTGTTCTTAAGCACTTGTTCAAATCCAAGGAACTTAAGGATTCCTAAATTTACGCTCGGGTGAAATCGGAGGCCCCCTTTATAGGGACCAATGGCTGAGTTGAACTCCACACGGAAGCCCCTGTTGACATGGACCTCTCCTCTGTCGTCCCTCCAAGGGACCCTGAAGATAACGACCCTCTCTGGTTCCACGATGCGCTCCAGAATGTTTCCTTCAAGGTACACGGGATTGACCTTGAGGAAATCCCACAGGGAACTTATGACTTCGTGGACAGCTTGGTGAAACTCGTATTCGCCTGGGTTCTTCTGTATAACATGGCTCATAAAATCGTCTACGCTCTTGTAATGCATCTGGAGAAAGTAAAAACAGTACTGTACTGAGCTATAATTATCATCATGAAATACAATCGTCAGTGAAAAGGGAGAACGCACTTATGTGTGAAAAAAGAGTAGACCCCCGCCCCCTAGTTTGCGTGGCCGGCGTAATCGGGGAAGTAATCGCTCCCCTTCCCCTTCCCCGATTACGCCAGCCACGCAGGCTACCCGCCCCCCTCAGTGGGTAGAAACGTACTAATCTGCACGTGGAGTTGAGGCTGGTTTTCACTAGTCAGCGTCGTAACTCAAACCATTTAATGAAAATCATACGGAATCATAAGCAATTTTCCTGATTTGTGCCTATGCTATGCTTCTGTCCTCACCGTGAAATGAAAAATGGATTGTCAGAGGTCCAGCGACTTCACTACGATATCTTTAGCGACGGCAAAAGCATGAATAATTCCGCCACCAGTGAAAACCAGCCTCTAGTTTCGCAAGCTTTCGCCACAGCAACTGCAGATTTAAGTCAAGCTTAACCATTCCAGACGAAACTTACTTGATTCAATGGATCAGAACGAGAATTAAATCCGTTGCATATCCACCTAATGTTTCTTGAAACTCCTACAACGACTACTTGCATGAATTTCGCGAAAGACATCCATACGATGAATGCGCGCCTTGTTTGATGGCATCTACGCACACAATACACTGGCAGCGCGCGCGCAGACAGACGATCAAATTGAGTGACTGGTGACCCAAAATTTCTGAAGAATTCAGTCAGCCAGTGAATGTGACGTCATCTTTCGATTCGCGCACTTCATTCGTTTTCCCCAGCCTGATTCGCAGGTCGCTTCGAACTCCGAAGCTGCCCTGGATTACTTCATTCACTTCACAACCGGGTCCGAAATTGGAATTAGCAACCAGACAAAAAAATAATAATAATAAAAATAAATGACAAATACGACATACTTTGCCTTACGCAAACACAGTAAAACAGAGCAAAACACTGTTTTCAGCCCCTCCTAGTGAGGTACATGTAACTGAACACTTTTTAGGTGTCCGCGGAGAATTCCACCCAAGACTTCAAGATTCGTTCCTCTAAACACGACACCGAAGGGGTCTTCCCAATGTCAAGGTCATCACTTAAGTCAGACCTTGTACCATGCGACATGTCAGAAACGGTCGAGTGCTTGATTTACTTCCCTGTGCGATCTGCAATCTGCATATCGCTAAGTGCACCAAATATGGTGATTTGAACGGTTTTCAATCACCGGAACGTCCGGGTTCAATGTAGCAGAGGAATTCGCCCGAGTACCCAAGCCTTTCCTACGACACTAAGTGGGGCGATAAATTAAGCAAGCACTTAGTGACCCCAGCGTCCGAGAAAACACGTTCTGCACAAATTAAATCTTGTTCGGTTGAAATGGACTTTTCCTTTATTTGTGCGTTTTCACTCACAGGCTCAATATCCCTGTTTTTCTTTTTCTTTTTCTTTTTTTTTTAACCGAAACAAATTATAGCAAAATGTTTGATTAATTTGGGACGCCAACATGAGCATCGTCCCGAGTTGCAACATAACATGGCTGCCGTGACGTCAGATGAACACTTCACCCTCAGCCTCGTTCTCATGACAAGAGAAGTACTCCTCGGCTGCTACTTTCCCTGTGGGCTTTGGCTTGACTCACGAAAAGCACTGCGCTTTTATAAAATCCTTAAAATGTTCCTGACCGTTTTCTTGTCGGTGTACTTTCTTCTGATAAGCAATTAGCACCGAAGATGCAAATCATTCTTCTTGCATGTCCGATGCCTACGAAGAGACCCTTCACAAATTACGTAACAATAATTAACTGTGTGATGAAGTATATATGAAATAATTCGTATGTGAACTGCGGTTGGAGATGAAAGTGAAGAATGATCATCGCAGTTAATTCTCCAATTTAAGCAATTGGAAAGGAGAAGCTTGAAAAAATCAGGGCTTCTAATTGTGTAAGTAATTAACGACATTTGAACGTAGTATGTTCAGGCGAACGCTCAATCGAACAATAACTTGACTGTCACGCGAGGGCATGAGACTCTTTTCCACCGTTTATACGTTTGAGCAATGAATTCTGACTCATGATGGAGCTTCAGAAAATCCGTTTGGGGTGAAATCTTGCAAAATTTTTAGGACACCTCTCTTCCATGAAATTTAATCAGTCGCCGAGCACTGTCTGCTGGTGGCCGTTGATCCCGAAGTGACACGTTTGGTCCAGTCTCGATTTAAAATAGTTCGCCTATTGCTCTGTAGGACTTACTCTAAAACAATTTTTAAAGGTTTTCTTCACCATTTCATTAATCTGCATATCAGAGAATAGAAATTGTAGCAATAAGGATGTCCATACGTGAAAACAAAACAAAACAAAAACAGCTGCGACGGAACTGTCAGCAAGTTGGTCTACAAGGTTGTGCAAACAGTGTACTCGAGATTCGCATAAGTTTTCGGCTGCAAAGTTGGAAAATCGGTCCTCATTTGAGCTCTAAATGATGCTTAAATTCTCTACTCCAGTAATTGCCGTCTAAGCCTGAATATATGTGAAATTTGCCTGCTTACTTTAATTATAATCCTAAGGACTGAATTGGTAGTCAAATTACATGGCTGCCTTGCACACTGCTCAAGCGGTATTTTCACTGGCAACATATCTCGTCGCTTTCCTACTGTCCAGAAGTTTTATACTGGAACACCTGAGCCCATAAAAAAATGAATTTTCCCATTAAGGCTCTTTGCTATCGTTATTTTGGTTAGTTTTCTGGATGTTGCTAAGCACGCGAAAAGTATAGATAAAGATAATCTTACCAGTGGCGTGTCGCCGCCATTTTCTTCGACAACAACTTGGTAAGCATTGGTTACAGCACGAACGGGGACTCGCCGAAGCAGCAGAGCCCCTTTCTGAAACGAAAATCTACTTCCAATCGGTCGTAAAAACATCGCTGAATGGACTTTTCTTGCAAATTGATGGAAACCGAAACTGATTGCCGCAAATATTTCGTTGTTCCCTTCCCGGCTTGCTTTGTAATTTGTTGATTAACTTTGGGGGTGTGTAGTGGGTGTTGGCTGAGCGTGCGATTCGATTGGCTAACAGCAAGGTAACTGACATGATGAATTCACAGGCGTGCAGCATCGCATAGGCGCGTCAAAGAGATGGACGATAATAGTTTTGCACACATGCAAATTCAAATGAAATTATTATCTTAGGAATGAGTACTCCTTGAAATTTGGGACCACATAGGAATTTAAGAAAACGCTTAAAACTCCTTCACAAGTAGGCAACTTTTCTAGAACAAAAATGAAGCTCGAAGTAGCGGAAACGGAGCAACTACATTCGCAAGGTCACGCGAACTGGTAAAACGTAAATCCGTATAACGCAACCGGTGATTATCACATGACATCCTGGAATGTACTTACTTGAAAAATTCGTTTAGTCAGAAAATTATTTACAAAACTTACGACAATATTTGATTAGAATTTTCGGGCGATATGGCGTGTTATTTATTATTAGAATTTTACAAGGTCCAAGTTAAAGGAAAGGAAAGGTCTTGATCTGCGAAGATCACTTTACGCTGAGCTCGCTACGAAGCGCATGACTGCGTGAATGTATTAACTTCCGCGTGAGAAGAATTTAAGGAGCGTAACTTCGTAAATCGAAACGCGTGCCACACTTTATTAATTAACTCCACATAATCATCCTTTCCTTGATATTAAATCCCACTGTCCGTACCTTTAAAAGAAAATTTCCAGTAATGTATTAAAAAAAGCGGGAAAGAATGAAAATAAGTCATTCACGTGTTAAATTTTTCCTTCAAATTTAGTTTTTTTAGTCACCTACTGCAAAAAACTTACAATGCATTAAATATTACAAAATATTATTATTAGCAATATTAAAAAATACACCAAATGCACTTTTTCTGATTCTCAAAGAACCAGTAGCACGTTTTTCATAAAACCAGTGTTCACACAAACATCTCAAAAATGTAAAACTGTCAGAGGTTTCATGCATAATCATACAAACTATGAGCTTTGGACCTGCACTGAGTAGAACTTCGTACTCAATCTTTCAACGTGTTAATACTGCCAGGAAGTTTTAGATCTGATTCAAACCATCATTTGACATGCACCCAATTTAAGAATGCTAAGACAGGTGTTATTTGGTGATATACCGCAATTATGTGAATAAAATATCGTCTGTTTTCTATTAATAGTCCCAATTCACACTAGAGTCTGTATTTCATTCCCAGTCCAAAGTCCATTGTCTGAAGTGTTCGGTAATGATCCGAAAAAAAGCACCATCCCTGTCAACTTTAACCCTTTCCAGTCCAAGGGCCACCCCAGTGACAAGTAAAATCGTCTGGCGTTAGACAGAGTAAAATCTATAAGTGGCACTCTTGGGCATTCATGGGTTAATGGGGACATAGTTTTTGGGCAGATGGAGAGGGGGTTAACCCTTTCCTGTCCAAGGGCCACCCCAGTGACGAGTAAAATCGTCTAGCGTTAGACAGAGTAAAATCTATAAGTGGCACTCTTGGGCATTAATGGGTTAAAAGTAAAAAAAAAGGAAGACTTCTGTGTCACAAAAATTAAACACATTGAACGGCATCCTGGATCCTGTTGTCCTTGAGAGGACTACAAAATACCTATGTTGAATTCTGGTTTAGAGCTCGCTGCATTATTTTTTTCTGGAAATTCCCATGGTCTTACATTTAAACTCAAATTTACTAATGGAGAAAATTCTTTTCATTGAAGTCAGACATGTACCAAGCTGGTACCAAATGACTTTGCAACAAAACAACTTGACCCCTAATTCACACCTGTTGCCTTCACTGCAGCAGTCTCTTCTTCCAGGTTGTTACATGACGGCCTGGGGGGGGGGAGGTCCTTGTTCCCTTTAAAACATTTGTTTGTGTTTCGTTAATATGAAGTCACAAACATTGACAAATGTTTTCTTGTGGCAACACACTCCCGAGATTCAAAACAACTTTCAAACTAGATCTTTCATAGTCCTAAAAGTTTAAAAACTGTTTTGCCATCCTGCACTTATGGAAATGATCACCATAATTAATAATTATAAATAGAGTTGATAAAAATCTGTATTTCCATGTCTCTTTAAAACAATGTCATTTACAACTTGTCCATTCTTGGTTGATCATTACTGGAAGCTGAGACAATGTAAGTAGGCAGGATGTTTCCGATGCTTTCCTTTTTTTACTGGACTTGACATTTCATCATCATCATCAGAAATATCGGTGTCTACTCCAGCTCCTTCTGTTACTGTATTGACTAGGATTTCAGGTATTCTGGAAAGATCACCTTCAACAGAGAGAAAAAGATGGAAATAGAAAGTCATTATAAAATTTATGAAAAAGGTAAGTTCTAAAAGAAGGGTTCCGGGTACAACTGACAACCTAATACTCCTATCAATGTCAAGCCCCAGGGTGTTTTTTTTTTTTTTTGGGGGGGGGGGGTGGGGGTTAACCCGGGGAATTTGACATTTTCATGGAAGCTAGAGACAAATTCCCCTCCCCAGGGAATGATTAGTAAAAGAAAATTATACAGATGGAGAAGAAAATGAAAATTTGACACTATGTAAAAGATGTACAATACTTACACACTACAGTTGTTGAATAGAGACTCCTTGTAAAGTGTCTACCAAATGGGTTTTGTGTGCCAAGGCTGTTGGATAAAAAAATAAAATGAAAAACAATAATTCTTAAAATAAGTCAGAAATTTCATCCTTTACATTCTCATCTCAAAATGATGAGCATTTAATTGTTGTTGAAATTACTGGGCTGGCTATTACTTGAATGAAGTATGTTTTGGGGTTAGGTGCACTTTATGCGCCGATCAAATCGAAACTTCAACATCCCGCCCCCACCCCCGGCAGCATTTGACTATTTTCTGTGCCCGGGGGTGGGGAATTTGACCTTTGCCTAGGTGGGGTGGGGAAAATTGAACCAGAAGTGTCAGGTCTCAAATGGCTTTTTTTTTGTTTTCGGGTGCTGAAGTCGCTAACAGCTATAAACACGTGTTTGGAAGCAAAAAGAGATTGATATTATTAAGAAAGCTACACCGTTATAGAAAAGTACTGCAAATAGGTTTTTGACAATTTGAATCAGTTAGCTACGTGACTGGGTTTTTTTCCTTTTAGGAACTGAACTGTCAAAAGAATTTTGGCTGCGTCATGCTATAGAGTAAATACATTGTGGCACATTCACACGCCCCATTTCATTGTTAAAGTTGTACGTTTCTGTTAGAGGTAATCAACCGACACTGAACAATTTAAAATACATGCAGTTGTAAGCTCTGTTGTTGATATGTATACGGTACTCTCGTTAAACAATCTTTGCCGTATTTCGGAGTTAGAGCAGCTTACACTTGCTCCGACGATAAGGTGGGGCATTTGAACACCATTTTGGACCGAGGGGGCGGGAATTTGA
>BLFK01000662.1:972293-1003594 GCA_014634185.1 Astreopora myriophthalma | reverse complement strand
TTTTTATGGACACACAGAATTGGACAACTGCCCATTTCTCATCTCGTGACACTTCTCCATGGTTACGCGATTTCGGTCACGTGTTCTTCCCTCGGAGATCACTTCCTTGTAGTAGCTGTATTCTGGGACTTTTTATCGTTACTTTCGTCTCTCTTCTTGAACATACCAATGCCGCGCGTTGACTGGTAGTATCGCAACCTTTCCTGGTAACAAGGCACACGCGAAGGCATAAGTTTGACCCAAAAGAAAAAAAAAAAAAAAAAAAGGGGAAGAATTTGTGACTTGGGGTTTTTTTTTTTTTTTTGGGTTTTTCCCCCCCCCCCCCCCCAACCCAACAAATCCCCAAGTGCACAATTCCTTCCCTTCATTATTTTCTTGATATCTCTTAGGATGGGTGATTCTATAACCGTTTATTGTTTTAAAGTTAGTCACCATTTCTAAAAAAAGGCCAAATGCACTAAAAAGTCACTCAAGACCTATTTGCTACAGCCCTTCAATTGGAAAATGTATTTTCTTTTCAGCTATATGCTGAAAAAGTGGCCACCAGAGGTCTATGTGCCATTGCTCAGTGTGAATCCCTTAGATACAAGCTGATTGGTGGGTTGGCTGTACGAAGGTAGGATGTTAAACGTGCTACAGCATTAAGTACCAAGCATGACGTAGGAGGGCAACTTGATGAGAAAAATGATTTTTTTTTCCTCACTTTCTTTTTTATCCTGTTCCAAAATGATGTTTGACAAGTTCCCTACATTGTTTGTGGGAAATATTGTGGAATATTTTTAAATGCTGTCAAATGCCCAGGAGTTTGGATAGAACATTTCAGTGAAATTGCAGTTGGAAAAACAATTATTTGGTTTCTGGTCACCTGTGTTAATCAAAAACAAAATAGTGGTACATGCAAGAAATCTTGTGTTAAATTACTCTGTTCTGTAAACAGGGCCTGTTATGGTGTGCTTCGGTTCATCATGGAGAGTGGTGCCAAGGGTTGCGAGGTTGTTGTGTCTGGAAAACTGCGTGGTCAGCGTGCCAAATCCATGAAGTTTGTTGACGGCTTGATGATCCACAGTGGCGAACCAACCAACCACTATGTAGACACAGCTATCAGACATGTCTACTTAAGACAGGGTACGGGTGAACTTTCTTTCCAGTTTGTTGCACTATATCAATGATTTTTCCAATAGATGTTTGCCCTTCCATTTTAAATGACTTTTCTTTAGCTTGAGATTTAAGTTAGTTCCTTAAAGCATTCTTCCTGCAAGTGTGATTAGCATATTTTGTCAGGACAGAAGACACTAAAGCCGCTGTTACACGTTGAAACTTTTAGCTGAAACTTATGTGCAATGGTGCTGTGGAACAAGTTTCACGAAGTGGTGTTACACGGTGAAACTCTTGTTTTCATCACCACCGCGATTGTTGCAGAAGTAGAAAGCAGTTCTACTTTTCGTGAAACTTGTCTCGCAACGGAAGTTCAAAAGTTTCACGAAACCGACCATGTTACAGGGTGCAACCCCTGCTGAAACTTGTTTCGCAGTGCCGTTGCACACAAATTTCAGCTAAAAGTTTCAACGTGTAACAGCGGCTTAATCAATGACAAGTTAATGTACCTGTGTATGTTCCTTGTGCTTATGCTCATCACACAAGTGGGAACTGGGAGTAACTGATGGTGAAGTCAGTCACTGCCTTCTTCCGTAGAGCCGAAAGTTAGACTATCTCGGCCTTCCAGGTAACCAACTAATTCTAATAAGATTGTGAACTGCATGGCTGCCATTTGCAGCATAAGGCAGTGTGGCACAGTCCCTCACAAAGTGGTGTAAACAGGGTTCGTGCAGGAATTTCAGAGTTAAATTTAAGGACTTTTTAAGGAGAATTTAAGGGCTTAAATTTGACTTTCAAGGAGTAGAAACGAAGAAGAATTAAGCTTCTCTAAGCGTTTGTTTCCAATAATGGCAGCACATTTTTTGCCAAGGCGCTCTTGAACCAGATCACTTTCTATATTTTTTTCTTTTATTGTTTCCAATATATTTTTTCACATTCAATGTGTATTTAAGTAAAAAATTCAAGGAGTTTTTAAGGAGTTTTTTTAAATTTCTCATTTTTAAGGAGTTTTCAAGCACCCTTAAATTTGCAAAATATATTCAAGTAGTTTTCAAGGAGTTTAAGAAGTAGCACGAACCCTGTGTAAAGCACTTTGAGTCTGTGGGAAAAAAGCACTTTATAAATTCCTCACATCGTTATTATCACCAATGGTTTCTTCCACTTTAATGGAGACAAGCTTTTGACCAGACAAAGAGATTGTTAACCCTTTAATCCCTGAAAGGTCACCCAATGACGAGTAAAATTGTCTGGCGTTAGACAGTAAAACCTAAGTTTAAGTGGCACTGTTGTGAGTTAAACAGTTAAGAGATGCAAATTCAGTTCTTTTCTTTCATCAGGTGTCCTTGGTATCAAAGTAAAGATCATGCTTCCATGGGACCCGACTGGTAAAACAGGGCCTAAGAAGCCCCTCCCTGATCATGTCAGCATTGTGGAACCAAAAGACGAGGTTGTTCCAACAACACCTATGTCTGAACACAAGGGAGGAAAGCCTGAACAGCCTGCAGCAGCACCTGTTATGTAATTTGTCCAGGTTAGGCAACACTAGCTTGTATACAACCGAATGGGACTCAACTTATGACAAATGAATGGGACTCAAATGTATGACTGTACAACTGCACTGCACGCTGCTCTACCAGATGAGACGCATGGCAGAAAATTTGGATGAAATCTCAAAATACACATCTGGGCATGACACAAGCTCTAACAAGGAACACCTGAACAAATGTATCTTTGACCAGGCAGTCCCCCTCAAATGAGTAATGCTTGAAAGGTCGGTTTTTAATAGCTGTTTCAAACTGCAGTTAGGATTACAAATTTATGATTTTATTTCTTTTTTCGTTTCAGGTCAGAAACATATTGATCGGCTGCTTTTCATGTTGCTGTGTAAAAATTAATATCAAGTCAGAAGAATAAACAAATTTGAAACAAACTGTCTTGTTTATTGTTTGTAGTGATCATACAATTGTGTATAGTTACACCGGTAAAATTTGTCTTGACTTATTTTGTGTTATAATTATTGTGTTCTTTTGGCAGCGGTCATGAAATCATTACCATCTATATTGGTGAAATCCCTGGGAGAAATTAGATTTAAAAAGAAAATCATTTTTTACATGGCACAATGTTCTGTTGACGGCCAGGCTTCATCAAACTATTCTGATGCTCTTGGTGAGAGCTTCTACAGAGAAGTTGTCATCTTGCATGGCTAACAGCACAGTTTTGTATCTTAAGCATTGGACGTTGATCCAAGGGCAAGCTAGCCTCATCCACTTCCCTAGTAGAAAAGAATGGTTACATGGTTAAGTTACGCAAGCTGAGATTCCAACACATGTTCAGGAGCATGAAGCAATAGGCCATTTCTGAGTTCACATCAACCTCTTTTTCAAAGTGAGTCTAAGTGGGATAGTTTTTAGATGGTAATTAGTTTTACTTTGAATATGAATAAAAACTCATTTTCATAAGAAAGACTTTGCATTTAGAGTCGCTTTGAAAAAGAGGCTGAAGTGAACTCAGAAATGGCCTATGGAGGCACTGTTCACATAGATATAAATATCCTAACAAGCAAATTGTTTAATTAATTTTTTCTCCTCGTTTGGTTTGTGTAGACATTTTGGTTAGGATTGGTGTCCTGTCTTCAGGTAATTTGTAAAATGAAGCAGCTGAAAGCTGGCCACCACCGTGTTTCTTTTTGTTTGTTTGTTTGTTTTAATTGTGCCTAGTAAAGGCTGGTTTTCACTAGCGACAGAGTTTGAGTCATAATCAGTAGAGTACAGCGTTATGATATAATGAAAATCAAACATCGGAGTCATAGGCATTAATTCTTCTGATTCCAACTCTGAATCTATCACTTACGATTGCGTTGCAAGCAGAAGTGGAAGAGTAAGCCATGAGCAATCTCACGACTCCACTTACTGACTCCGATCCTAGCAAAAATCAGCCCTGACAGGATCTTCCAAGTGAAGGTTGTTTACAAGGGGCTTGCAGGATCATATCACGAGAAAGATGCTAGTACTTGGGTGAGGTACGAGTTTTTTTTTTCTTTTTTGCACGTGAACTGCATACAGGAAACAGTGTGCTATGATAATCTGCATCCCAGGCTCTTCCTCCCCTGCCCCTGAGATTTGGTACTGCTTGTTCATTGCAGGGTTACCTCTGTCAGTATTTCATGTGTATCCACTTTTATTTAACTCTCAACCTTGTATAAAGCATTTGTAGCTTTTTCATTGGCTCACTCCATCTTGGCTATTAACCATTATACCTTCTGTGGAAAACAAGTCTGGCAAATATAAAAAGGGAACCATTGAGGCTACTAAAAAAGTGTAGCAGTCTTTTACAGTGAGGCTTACCTTGTTGAGGTCAACACCAATGTCCTCAAATTTGGTCATCTTTCCACCAAACCTGTTGAGTTTCCTTGCTTTCTGAATTAAGGAAAGTCACAAGCACAGTTTAAAATAGTTCTATTATGTTTCAATCAGCCCATAAACACCAACGTGAAGTGATCACCATATTTGAGATTTTTTTTAGTACTTTTAAAACTTACTGATTCTCTTGCCCGTCTCTCCTTTATGTCTTGCCTGTCTGCCTGGATCTGAAGACCAATGAAAATAATTTAACCCTTTAACCCACAATAGTGCCACTTATAGATTTTCCTCTATGATAGAAAGATGTAAATAACTTACTAGTGGCTTTCGGCGTGTCCCCACAATACTATCCAGTCCCTTGGATTGGCCGCATTCGGTATACTCACATCAATAAGTTGCCATACATCCAACGTGGTGGACCCGATGGTGTAGTGGATATCACGCCCGACTAGTATTGCGGGGAGACACGGATTCGAATCCTGCTCGGGACACAAAGTTTTTCTTTCATTTCAGAGATGTGTGTGTCGACAGCCACTAGTAAGTTACAGTGTATTCACATCTTTCTATCATTGTTTCTAAGGCTTTCTTGGCTCAAATAATTTCTATTCTGTGTGATTTTCCTCTGACTACATAATATAAAGAAGAAACATTTGTCTATTTACCTGAGCTTTAATCCTGGCTTTCTCCTGATCTTCCAATCTTTTCTTTTCCATAAGTTTTCTTCTTTCTTCCTGTAGTTGCTTTTCTTTCTCTGTGAGCTGAAGTGGATATTGATAACTTGTTATTAATATGAATCTTGACCACCACAGCATGGGGATCTGGGGTTCTGGTAGCCAGTCTTATTTGTGAAACAATTGGTGCCTTTATCACTGAAGACTTCAACTGGTGAACCACATCTGCTGACAAACCTGGTGAAGGCCTGTATGAACGAATCACTGGTTAGATTGTATGCAATCTCAATATGCACTGCTCGAATGGCTTCGTAACTTTGTAATTAAACACAGCCGGATCTCAATTCTGCCACTGCATGTGTGTAGAGGTTTAAATGAGAGGGATGAAACTAAATACAGTGGAGGGATAATGCCTTAGATGGACTTTTGAATATTATTACAGATCCTTATTTTTGACAATGATAAGCTTGAAACTCACAGGTATTGTGCTGGATGCTGCAGCATGTGGTCTTGAAGAAATGGCACTGAAATAATATTAATATTGTAAATAGAATCTTAATTTCTGCAAATACTAATAAACACCTGAAAATTTAAGCATGCTGAAAGATTTCACACTCAAAAGAGGTGACAAGGACATGCATACTCACTTTAATTTTTTAAGTAATATTTGTTTCACCAACTGAATATCCTCATCAGATGAAAGAACAACACATTCATCAACCTGTAGCACACAAACATTTTGCAATGATAAAATTCTGATTTGCACACTTAATTAAATTAATTTAATAACAACAATAATATTATTATTAATATTATAATTGCTAATAATTTTTACCATATTAGTGATATTATTATTGTTATTGTTGTTGTTGTTATTATGATGATAAGCTAGTTGCTTGGCAACAGGTGAAGAGACAGCTGAAAAGGAAATCAGAGCCCCATTCTAGTGGTGTAAGTCAATGTACAGTTTCATCAGATTTAAAAGTTTGCCCAGTACGTACGTACCAGAGTCCAACCCCAAAGAAGAAGAAACTGTTGAGCTTCTGGAAGGCTCCACACTTTCGACACAAAAGCCTTGTTCTCCGTTTTTATTCTGCGAAATTTGACATCTTCGGGACTCCTGATAATGTTCCTAAAACGAAACAATTTAAAACCGAAAATGTGTGAACAATGCAAACCGAAAATATGTGTACCCCATACACAAGGAAACAAACCGCGTTAAATAAGATAACATACTTACTTCGAAAGTCTCAACATTGTCTCTATAGCTTGTCTCGCTGTTTCTCGGTCATATTCTTTGCACAAGTCGTTCAAAGTCTGAATCAAATCGTGCTCTCTTTCACCTTCACCCAGCTTGCTACCTTCCTGAACGGATTAAGACATCAAGAAAGACAGAGATTTCGTTTGGAGTATATTAAGTCAAAACTATAAGCCCCATCACTGTAAATGAGAACGATAACTCTGAGAAATCTCCAAGAAAAAAAAGTCCACTTCCTTACCATGCCGGAAGCCATATTATAAAAATTGTTGTTATGCTGAATAAGCGAGTTTTTGCATGTGTTTTACATGACGGGGAAAGGTTAAGGAATGTACTTCCACTGACTATGGAACTACGCTGGCTCAGGCACTGTTGTCCTCGTGTGCATCAACGGTTGGTGTATTTTGACCTTCGCTTTTGGTCGAAAAAAAGGCGAAATGTTAGCGTGAAAGTTTGAGCAAAGAGTTAAAATGGATAAAAGACCATTATTTCTTGGAAAGGGGCGCGGAAGGGGTCGTGGAAATGAGCAAAATAGCACCAAACCTTCATTGTCCTCCAGACCGGCCGGTCGGAATACTGGATCATCTCCATCTCTCCCTAGAGATGCCAAAGGGAATCACGGCGCTATGATCGATGACGGAAAATCCCCCAAAGATGCTGAAGTTTCGAAGAAGAGAATGGAAAAAGCGGAGAAAATTAAGCAGTCTGCGAAACGATATATGGAGAAAGCGGTGGACGAGTTTGAAGGCTCATCGGAGGACGAAGAAGTCAACAACAGCGAAATTTTATGTAACACGTTGAAGAACTATAGAAATACCTCACAAGGTGCATTAATAGTTAATAGTTAGTTTTTGTCCAGACTTTTTGTCTGAAGGTAATGCACCGGCAGTGGATTCTCCCAGGGGAGAGGGGGGTTGATACCCTGGGGATTTGACATTATAGTAAAAAATAATAATTGTGGAAGTTCTGAAAGTTCCAAGTAACGACGTTTTACTAACCGTCTAACCCTCGGTATAAAAAGAAATGTGAAATTCTGGGTTATTCTGCAAGCAGTGGATTCTTGTCTCTTATCTGCTTTCGCAGCAAAACAAGAGAGAAACCACCGCAAGCAAGCGACCTGTTCTGTCCTGATTCAAGGATGAATAAATTAAAATAAAACAAGAAAAAATTGGTCTGAGAACCAGTTTTTTTTTTCCTTCACACAGGCACATGTGAGCGTAATGTGTGCAATAATTAAGCAATAGAGGACTTTTTCCGTGTTTACATAGCATCATGTAAACACGAGAAGGGGTTGGGAGAATTATGCAAACCTTATGCAAACCAACAAATTATGTTGGGAAAGTTATGCAAACCTGAGACGCAGTCGAGGGTTTGCATAACTGTCGAGAATTCTCCCAACCCCTCGAGTGTTTACATGAGGCTATGTAAACACGGACAAAAAGTCCTCTATTGCTTTTATAAAATATTTCTCAAAAATAATTCGACAAATCAAGGAAAATGCTGTTTGTTTTACTTCTTGATTGAAACAGGTTTTCTCGATACACGCTCATATTTCCTACCAGCCAATTAAAACGTACGTTTGACAACACAACCAATCAAAATTCGTGTGATGTCACAACCGTGTTTACATACTCTCTTCTAAACACACCTATTGACCAATGAGAGCGCGCGTACTATCCTAATTATTTTATAATGTGGTGTGATGAGTGTCGTCAGTCATGCATGCTCAACAGAGAACAAATATTTTGCTCACAGTGGTTTCTCTCTCTTCTTTTGCTACAAAAACGGAGAAGAGACGAGAATCCACAGCTTGCAGGGTACCCCTGGGTGGACAGTTCAAGTCAAACTCCAGACAAATCTTGCAGCACAATGTACAATCTGTGAGTGGATGTCTTTAATTAAGAGAATCATTAATGCTCCTTTGCAGACAACGAAGCAGACCTCAAGAGAGCCACACAGTATTTACTGGACTCCTGTAAACCTGGCGTTAATGTGTGCTTGATTTGCATCGCCTCAGTCAAGCATATTGATGCTGTGAGTTTGGGAGCCTTTTCATAAATATTGATAATGACGTATTTGATTGCAAATGTTACTTTGTATTCTCTAATAATTAGTTCCATGCCAAAGAAAAACAACAGCATCGTCGTTTCACCACCATCGTCACCAACGTCATTACCATTATTGTGTCATTGTTGTCATTGTCATCATTATCTTGAATAATAACATCGATACTACATTATAATCAAGTTCATTCACACGTATATGTAATGAGTCTCTTATTTTGATAAGGGGTGGTAATCAAGACCAAGACATAAGCCAGAGCAAGCAAAATGCTGAGTACTGTTCTACCCTCTTTACTCTCATTAACAAAAATAGGGGCTACTCTTAAATTGACAATTATTGGAAAGGGCTATAAGTGATGTGGTGGTGATGTGCCATCAAGAGAGAGAGAGAGAGAGAGAGAGAGAGAGAGAGTACCTGATGTTATAAATGACCCTAACCTGCCTATTATTGTTTCAGTGTTGTAATAACAAGCATCAGGATGAAAATTGTTGTTTTTTTAATTTTCTTTTCTGTTTTGTTTTGTTCTGTTCTCAGGTGTGGAGCTGCGGCCAGTGCTTTACTATTCTTCATCTTCAGTGCATTCAGAAATGGGCAAGAGATGGTGCTGCTTATGCTCAGCTTTCCTCTCAAGAAACTTTATCTCCAGCTGATATACCTTGGTACTGGTGAGTATTATTTTCCTTGAATTTAAAGTGCCTATCACCTCAAAATAATTTTCCACTACAATAATTCTCTGCACTTGTCCCAAGCATATTTTGTTGCTCTACAACGTTTTTCCTGAAGACTCACTTTTTTACTGGTTTCAATGGCAGAAAATCTGGACACAATTTGATCTGCGGCCGAGCACGGAAGGGGAATGGGTTCAATACCGGGTTGACATCACAAACTACTTTGCATCACTGTTTTCAATGAAAAATCCCAATGCAAAGTACTTTGTGATGTCAACCTGGTATTGAACTCATTCTCCTTTCTTGCTCAGTCGTAGATCAAATTATAGCTGGTTTTTCCAACTTTTGAGAGCCTGTAAATCAGCAGGTTTGGGACAACTGTATTATTGTTGCAGAAAAGTACTTTGAAGTGATAGGGATGGGACCATAATTATGAAAATGCTGAAGTTGAACGTGCCATCACTCAGTGAACCTGTAAGTTGCGATGGGTCTGTAGCTCTTTCTTCATACAACTGCTACATGTTCAGTCAATGCCCACTACTAGATAACATAGAACATTTTAGGATACCTGATTGTGACGTTTTCTTTCTAATGGTGTGGTACATGTACTCAGTGTGGTCTTCTATCATTTTAGCCCCAAGTGTAGATGCGAGTTCAAGCAGACAGATTGTCCCACGAGATACTTTTGCTTCTGTGAAAAACAGGTACTAAGATTTATCTGAGCAATATCATTGAAGGGTTTTGGGCAAGACTAGACTATTAAACTTCATCCTGGCTTGCCTTGCAACACAGAAATCATCACATGGCAGTGAGGAGTCCATAGGAATTTGTTTTTCTTTAACAAGGAGAATAATTGGGAAGTGCAATAACAGCTTCATAGCACTTAGCCTTTTGGAATCAATAATTATGTATGGTGATCGACTTGCAAATACGAACACAATTATTACAGCTTAACATCTTTGGGACTGAGCATACTTGTAGAAAGTATTATTTTGTGCAGAGGACAAAGACATGATTTGCAATTGCCAATTTTTTCAGGAAAATCCTTCATTTGACCCATGGCTGACTCCACATTCCTGTGGCCAGTCTTGTAGTAAACCTCTCAAACCCAAATGTGGCCACGATTGTCTTCTCCTTTGTCATCCAGGTACGTAAGGACAGTGGTGAGAGATTCACCTCCCACAAACATGGCTCAGATTTGGTTCCCTGGTTGTTTGTTACAATGCTCTCCCAAAGGGACTTTTCAGAATATATTACTCTACTACATCTTCTCCAAAAGGTCTATGAATACCTACTCTGGTTTCTACTTTTCCTAAAGCCAGCGACACACTAGGTGATTTTGTTCGCCGATCGCAGCGATTTTGATCGCCAGCGAAAATCGCCAGCGAATTTCCACTCTACTTTTGTTCCCAGGCATCTCTCAAAATAAAAATAACCACTGTCCACCATTTTTAATTAGTCAGGTGATAAAATCTTAAGGTCTTATTAGTTGAGTTGTTCAACAATTCGCTGCGATCGGTGTATAAAATCGCAGGAGCAGGCACACTAGGTGAATTGAGGCGAATTTAATTGCCAATATCTGACATGCTAGATACACCGATTGCAGCACCAGGCACACAAGGCGATTTTCGCCGATCGCAGCAATCAGCGTATAAAATTGCCTAGTGTGTCGGGGGATTAAAAAACCAACATGTAAAGAAATTCCAGTTTCATCTGGATTCATTGGTCAAGTAGCCACTTCACAAAGGTGCCTCTGCTAATTCTCATTAATTATGACAGTATTTGTATTTTATTTTTATTTAAATTAAGTTCAAACTTTGGTGCATTTGTCCAACATCTAGGTCCCTGTCCTCCTTGTCCCAAGACTGTTCGTGTGTCATGTTACTGTGGCTCTCATGCTCCTGTGGTCAGGCGATGCAGTGCTAAAGCATGGTCATGTGGAAAGCCATGTGGAAAACGCTTGTTGTGTGGTCACCATAACTGCGAGTCTCCATGCCATCCTGGTATTACAGTGTTATCTGATCTGATAGATTAAAGTACCTACTTGGAGTAATGTAATCATTATTAGTTAGTTACTTGAAGTTACCATCAAATGGTAACTTCAAGATTAATTGATTATTAATTAAAGATTAATTAATAATTTGAATAATTTTTAAACGGGTACGCAGTAAAAGACAACAAACACACAAGTTGGGCGTAAATTATTGGGGCAGGGAATGTACTGGCAAGGCTTGGATAATACCCACTGACTGTGTAGACCACCGGATGAGGGGCCTCAGCACAGGGCGCCATGCCGAGGGGGTGCCTCATGCCTGTACTGCAAAGGAAGGCATAGTTGCTGGCATAATGCCCTAGGGGCAAGTTAACCCAGTCCAGCAGAGAACAATATGCCCCCTCCCTGATGGGGCTCCAGCACAGGGCTGAAGGGGTGCTGCAGGCAGGCATTCCCCACCCTTACTTAATGAACTAAATGTAAAGTAGGTTACAGGCAGTAGGGGGTGCCAATGGTCAACAGCCAGAAAGCAAAAACGGGAGGGAGGGAGGGATTCAAACTGCTGTAGGCTGAAAGAACCTGCAGCTTGAGAAGAGTTGGCTGAGAAAAGCACATGGCAAGATAGACAGGACTGCCGAATGTGGTAATAACATGGTATGAGGCTGAGCAGTCATACCCAGGCTCCAATCCATATTTGCTTTCTGCTGTTAACTTCTATTTTATTCTTAAATAACAATATCATTTTTCCAAAGTGCAATTGACTGATGCACTTTTGTCGTCAGTAGGGACTCTAAGACAAGTAAGCAGAGCAATGTGTGCTACCAGCACACATTGTCAGCATTTTTAACCGTTCAGGACACAATATTTCTTGTTAGACTGGCTGTTAGCTTGTAAATGTGTGAACTCCATGTACGGTGGGTGAATTTAAGCAGCATGTTGACTTGGACATAAAAGTTGAGATCAGAAATTATTTTGTGCACAATAGGTGAAGAAAAATGAAAATATGGATCCACTGAAGGGCTAGAAAGTGGAATTGAGAATTGAATATTCAACAGTACTAACCCTCTAAGAAAACTTTGCACTTTGACTTTAATGTGTCTCCTATTCTGTAGGTGACTGCCTGCCATGCCCCAAGGAAAGCTTACAGTGGTGTCTGTGTGGAAAATCACAGACTAAAAGGCCTTGTGCCAGTCCTAAGTGGCAATGTGAAGAGGTAAATAATTGGTTCCTGAAACTCAGGTGCTTTCCTTTCTTTTTCTCATAGGTTCAAACATTTTACTGTTGAGAACACCTGAAATATTTCAGGAAGGTTTATTGTGTAGTCACCAGTCACAATAAAGTTCAGAGTACACAAGTAACCTTCAAGACCACAAACTAATACATTGCTGTTTGTGGTTTAGTCTTCTCACACCTGATTGGCTTTCTCCTTGTGATGTAATAACAATCCTTAAATATTTCTCGGGTTCACAGTTTTCTGAGCTTCACAGCAGTACATTGACACGCACATACCTCTTACTATCCGCGCTTGAGGACTGTAGGCTCTAAGTTACGGACTGTGTTTTTTCCACTTCAATTTATAGCCTGAGTGTGAAGCACAAGTTCCATGAATTGAAGTGGAAAAAGCAAGGTAGAGTAACTTACAGTATGACCGTGGAAACGAGGTTAGTAAGATGTCTGTTGTATCTCTTCATAATTGAATCCAGTTGGAAACACAACATGAAGTCAAGTGGCCCATACTGAAAAATACAGACCATGAAATCAACCAATCATAGTGAAACAAAACTATTAATAATGAAATTCTAGGAAATATGATAGTTTTATTAATGATCGCTCTAACATTATGTATTGTTAGAAGTAGTACAGTTGTTTACCCTTATGAAATGTCACTCACCAGAAACAAAACTAACAATGAACATGTCATGTGCTTCTTATATACTTCTCTGTTAACAACTATGTCGCGGAATGGAGGTTGGGTGCCTGGGATGTCCAAGGGCTTCCAATGGAGGCCGGCCAGCCAGCCTCTGGACCAAGTAACACTTTCATGGCTGGCAATCCTCGCAACCCAGCCATGAGCCCCCACACCAGGTGTCCAAGCACCCGTCACGCTGACAAGCAGTGGAGAAATAGGGAGGGGAGGGGGGGCGGCAAGCAAACTGGGTGAAAGCAGCACAAGAAGGCCTGCAAGATCTCCAACAAGCGCAGCCTTGTGACTGAAGGACCACATGAGCATGCACCCAGGCCATGCACCGCTGACCACTACTGCTCTTTGAAGATAACCGTGCTGCCAATCTGCACTGCTCTTTGTTGTTAACTGTGTTAAATTGCATTTAACCGCATTTATCATTCTTACAGGTTTGCAACAAAGTCTTGTCATGTGGCCATCACACGTGCGAACAAGTTTGTCATGCCGACAGCTGTGGTGACTGTCCCCGGACAGGCGATAGGAAATGTCCTTGTGGTCAGACGTGTGAGTACATTGTTGAACAGAGCAAAGTACTGCCTTCATTTTGTCAATTTTTTCTTGTACTACCATGCACTTTAAACAGCTATACTAAAGTTAATATACTTGACTGGTAATTACTCATTTTTCTGTGGGATAGTGAAATGTAGGTGAGAAACACAAATGCACAAATTAAAGATGCCCTCTTTCTAGGTGACATGACATCCAATGAAGCGGCAAAGTTACAAAATTTTACCACTTTTATTTCTCCCTATTTACAGCTACACTTAGTCTAGTACTCAAATCCTGTAATATCTAATTTATAAACAGAGTGATAACCTGGGGTCAATTTTATAAACATTTTTAATTACCTGGCCTGTATTTTACAAGCCTAGAGTACAGCTACTAAACTATAGCTACACTTGTGACATACAAGTGTACAATTTTTATAAAATTGCCCCCTGAATTTTGTTTTTGGCAAACCCTGCATTTCAAAACTCTGGTGCAACTTGAACTGAATGGTGAAAACAGAAATGCAATCTTTATGGTTTTTTTCTTTGTAAATCAGCTGGCACTTGAGGTTTCAGGTTTAAATGATTTGGGTTGTCTTTGTCAACAAAGGTGTGGATAACTAGGGAGTGAACACATGAAGAGTACTTTTACTCCTGTTGCTCGGGCTCCCGTACAATCCACATGTGTATGAATATTGCAATATTCTCTTGCAGCTGTTTCACTTCCCTGTACTGAAGATGTTCCAACTTGTGGCAGCACATGCGATAAGCCATTAGCTTGCGGCAGACATAAATGCACCCAGCAATGTCATGCAGGGTCTTGTGGAATCTGTCGACAAATGGTCACCAAGAAATGTCGCTGTGGAAAGCGGGAGAAAAATGTTGTGTGTTCACGAGAGTTCCTGTGTGAATTAAAGTGCCTCAAGATGAAGCAATGTGGACGACATCAATGCAAGCGCAAGGTTAGTGGCTGTTCTTGTATATGTTGTAGATAAAAAATTTTCATAGTTATTTTTTTTTTAACTAGATAATTCTTCCATTGCTATGGTCTTAATTAACTGTTTAAAAACAGTTAATCTTGTACCATTATGACGAGGATGTGAGAAAGAAGAAACTTTCACCCACTGTGGTTTGAACCAGCTACCTTCAGATTAAGAGTCTGTCTTCATATCCAGTAGACCACACATGACAACTTGCAAAATTCCTCAATTTAGTTGAATTTATTCCTATTTTAGTCCTAGACTCACCTCAACCAAAGCTTAATTTATGAACATACATGCTGTGTACTGGTAGTATCCATAACCCTAACTTGAAATCTAATTTGAAATCAGTGTTAAGGCCTGAAAAATATCTGGTTAGAAAGAAAAAAATTACCTAGTTAATAAAAAATTAACAGTGAAATAAGATTAAAAATTACTTACAACATATACATGACTTTTGTATGTCGCACATTCCAGTGAATAATTAAAACAGTTATGAATTTAAGGGGCTGAGTCATCCAGTAATTATAATTGAAGGGCTCAGAGCAAAAACATTCTAACTGACTTAGTGCGTTTGGTCATTTCACGAAATTACGGCCAAATTTCATGCAATACATGGAAATTAAGTTATGGAATTACGTATCCTAAGTGATGTGAACAAAATAACAATATTGTCATCACAATAGGCACTTAAAACTGAGGAACGGCACAACAAAATGCAACACTTGGATTACCAGCACATGCTCTTTATTCTTTAAAATGTATTTGTTTGTTTTCAGTGTTGTGAAGGCAGGTGTCCTACGTGTGAACAGATTTGTAATCGAAATCTGAATTGCCGCAATCACAAATGTCCATCACGGTGTCACAGAGGTGTGAGCTTATAAATTTATAAAATAGTTTTAACTTAGTTGCAACCAGTTCTAAAGGCTGCACATTTTACTTTCAAAGGCTGCACATTTTACTTTCTCAGAACCTTCTGCAGGAGCACTAGCAGTTTATGCATACAGTCTATTGCAAGTAATAATCTTATGCTTTGAGCATGTTCTTCTTTCAACAAACAACAACCAAACAGTCAAAGATTTTTGTCCAACATCCCGCATGAGCTGTGTTCGCTCTAGGGTGGCTAAATGATAAAACATTTCTTCACAAGAGAAAATGTTGAATGAAAAGTTTAATCTCGAGTTGAGACAGGTGCATGGCTAAACCATCAAACATGCTCATCCAACGTGATGCTGGATGAAAATGTTTGATGACTTAGGGGGTGTTTTATGCGTTAGCTGTTGCAACATAACCATACTGTTTAATTATACTCTTTTAGGTCACTGTTATCCCTGCCCCCTCTCTGTGGATGTCAAGTGTTTTTGTGGTGCTACAGTTCTCACTTTGCCGTGTGGTAGAGAAAAAGTCACAAAACCTCCGAAGTGTAATGAATTATGCAGGTAAATGGGATTTGCCAACTTGAACTAAGGAATAATGCCTCATGTCTTATAAATTTCCTTTTATTTCTCACAAATATTTTTAACAACCTTTTCAATGAATGACAGCCTTCCACCGGATTGTCATCACCCTCAGCGCGAGGTATGGACCTGATAAGTTGTTTACCTTGACTTGTTGCTATGGTTTCTGCTTAATTCTGTTTGCCAGCGAAATGGTGTTCTCAGTAAATCTGCTGCATCTTTTTTGTAGCCTCATCACTGCCATTATGGTCCTTGTCCTCCATGCCGTCAACGTTGTGATTTGATGCATCCCTGTGGGCATAATTGTGCTGCCGGTTGTCATGACAACAAACCCGATCCATCTGAACCGTTGAAGGTTAGTACAAGTGCTACAATTTTGAGCTTAAGATAGAAGTGGCAAAGGCTACTTTAAAAGAATAGGGAGTTTACGAAATGATGATGCCGACCGCAACGAGAACGCCACAAAACAATAGGTTTACTGAGGAAAAACAATGGCTCTGCACGTGTGTTTTACAGTTTGGTATATTTCTTTGCTGTCATCTCCTAAACAACAATGTGAAATGACCAAGTTGAGGACATTAGCACATGATGATGAATTTTAAGTTGTTTCTCTACGCCTCCAACCAGCTCATATCAGCTTAACTCCTTGACAATTACTACACATTTTGAATGCGGAATGACATGAAATAATTGTGTAGTGATACCAACAACGCAAACTCAAATTTTTTTGAAGACACCTTTGATGCCGTCGGCATTGTCATTTCGTAAACTCCCTTGTATTAAAATGGTGCTGCAGCCCTGTTGGGATAAGGTGTACAGTGTATGTTGCCAGGGCTGTCCAAAGCATGTTTGACTGGTTATTTGTTTTCATTAAAGTACTGGTCGAGAACTTATTTTTTATACGCTAAGTTGCTGAATCATATTTGATTTTTAGCCCTCAATTAATGGATGGCCCTCTACCTCAAATTTCAAGTCAGAACCTGCTAAGCTTGTTGCATTGCCGTGTCCGCCTTGCATTGTTCCTGTTGAAATGTGAGTTACTGAATATACAATGGATAATTCACAAAATAATTGTACTCATTGTTTTACTGAAAGCGTATTGCTGTATTTCTAACGGTTGATACCCAGAACTTGAGCAACCAACTAGGCTTGAGTTTCGACATGCTATGAATTACAGGGATGTACTTTACAGACAGTGACTTGAATTAACTTGATGATTTGTTATAATCCAATCCACACAATCCAAGATCATATTGTAAACTGAAATGATAATAATACAAAAAACTAAGCTGTAACCTATTTAGAAGTATAGTGACATTCTGATCATTCCATAGCAAAATAGTGGATTCAAGCGAAAACTAGCAAACACAATCATTAAAGGTCAGATTAGTATACCATGAAAACGCTCATTGATAATCAGAACAGTACAAGCTAGTGGAGCATAGCTGATATCGACAAAATTGGAATGGCATTCACAGAAGGCTATGCCATGTGTTTGAGTACTTAACAAGTTGGGGTCTCAAAGCTTAAAAGGGAGGAATAAAATTGACTTACATAACAGTCCTGCTTTGCGGATCTTTCCCAAACCTTCAGCGTTCTTACAACTTACTCCATTGAAAACTTCTGATCCGTCCAGTAACAAGACCAACTCCAACTAACTCAAATACGGTTTTTGGGCTGAACTGTAACATACTCAAAAAATCACATGAGTTTATCAGATTTAACCGAGCTTAAAATTAAATATCTGGAGCGGGAGTACCAAGCCGCTATAGTATTCTTTAACCTTTCTCCTATTAATGAAGCTTGTAACTGAAATCTGTTTCATTCCAGGAGCTGTTTTGGCAAGCATGAGGTGTGCATTTTTTCTTATTGTTGGTGAAAATTGTCATAAGTTAATTTCAATTTACTAAGCTCTTCAGCTGCTAGGGGGGTGCACAATCGGCAAGACATGTAAGGCAGACATGCAAGGCAGTGGTTAGAGTTTGGTTTAGAGTCTGCGTGCACCTCCCTGGCTCATGGCAGGCTGGCTGGCTCTTCCTCACATACCTTGCTGGCTTGCATAATTATTGTTTACACTCAAGTACTGGGCCCAAGTGAATAAATGGTTACTGGTGGCATACTGCTGATGGAAGCTCTGCTCCTGTTGTTTGGTTTTAGAAATGCTCCCAGTTTGCTTTGTCTTTAAGCTGCAGACAGTCACGAGAACCAATTGGCTTTCTGTAACTTTGTCTACCTTACTGTACCTGTCACAAAACTAAATTAGATTTGACAATTTGTTTGATACATTAGATCTGCTCACTTCCTTGCCACAAAGCCAAACCATTCTCATGCGCTCGACCCTGTGGCCGTCAGTTGTCCTGTGGGAACCACACTTGTCAGCTCGAGTGCCATATTGTCAGTGATGCTAAGGATGGCAAGGAGGTATTGTTGATAGATTTATTTACTGAGGGTAATGAAATACCCCTAACCTAAATTAAGAACTGGAGACTGCTGTAGATGGAGACTGCTCCTACATGTAGATGGAGACTGCTCCCATGGCTAGCAAATCGTGATAACCCAGCCATGAGCCCCTATGCAGCATGCAGGCACCCATCACACTGAAAGGGGAACTGAAAAGTGAAAAAGTGAGGAATGTGAGGGAGCAACAACAAACTGCTTAATGCTCCAGCAAAAAGCCTTGATCTCTTCCTTCCACAATGCAATTAAATATGCTCTTCAAACAGTGAACACAAGGAAACGTAACCCAACTGCTATAAACAATGCCTGACCATTGGTGCTCCTAGTTTTCAACTCTGTTAAATTGCATTTAACTGCATTAAAAAATTGTTTCTAAGGGTAATGAACTATTATAAAATACACTGTAGGGGTTGGACCTCCTCTGGGTTATGGTTAAACATCAGTTGGACAAAGGTTGGACCAGGGTTGAGGTTGGACCTGGAGCGATGTTAGGCTATGGTCAAACCTGAGTTGTGACCAGGGTTGGAAAACTGTGGCATATATACAATCCTAGTTAGTTTTCTCTTCCCTGTAGGCTGGCACAGGATGCCAAGTTTGTGAGGAACCTTGTTCCAAGCCTCGACCAGAAGGATGTACTCATGCATGCCCTTTACCGTGTCATAAAGGTGAAGAAATAAGTAATTCAGTAAAAAGACTTCTTCAGTCCTCTGTGAACTTTATGCAGGGATTGATTCTTCAGTACTCCATCTTCATCCTCTGTTTTCAAGTGGAACTTCTGTTGCTCGGCATTTTGACTGAGTCTTTGTTGAAGACAAAAATGCTACTGATTATAATATATTTCAGGGAATTGTCCAAGGTGTAAACGGATGGTCAAGCTTCAGTGTCATTGCCAATTGATGCTTCTCTATGTGTCTTGCAGGTATTTCTGTATAACTTTGTTTCTCCTTCCAACCTTCACAACCTATGTAACATAAATCTGTCACAATCTCCAGAATCTTCGCAACCTTACAAAGGTCATGAACATGGTTCAATTAAGCTATAGAGGACTTTTTTCCGTGTTTACATAGCCTCATCTGAACACGAGGGGGAGAATTCAAGAAGATATGCAAACCTGAGACATAGTCGAGGGTTTACATAACTGTCGAGAATTCTCCCATCCCCTCGAGTGTTTAGATGAGGCTATGTACATGTAAACAGGGAAAAAAGTCCCCTATTGCCCAGTAATTGTTTTCCTGTTCTTTTCTTTCTTAGGATAGGTAATACAGTAATTTAATCACCGTGTATTGCACAGAATTTGGCCACAATTTCTCAAAATGACCCAATGCACTGAAAAAGTCACCACATTTTTCTCAGTGGATGGACAGGCATGTTTGGCAGTCTACAAGTCATGAGATCAAGTTATTAGTCAAATGACCTTGAGTACTTGAATTTGCATTTTGGCATTTTCTGTATGAAACATGAATTGAGTAACCTTCATGACTCTTCAACCCTTGCAACCTTCACAACACAAGAGTGGAATTTTGATTCTGAAAATTGTACAAAGCCTGTTGTTATGAGTACAGAATTGAAGTTACACACATTCCTTGAGTCAGAGGCTCATCTCTGCACATCACAGAGTATCATGTTGGTTTTTGCATAGGCCTTCAGGAAGACAGAGTATTGTCAGTAGCTTTGTTCACAGCTTGAGGATACACACTTGTTTCCCCTGGCAGTGAGCTGACATCAGCAAATGAAGAAACTCGCAATGAGTTGATGTCTTGTAAAAATCAGTGTCAAAAGAAGCTGGCTGTCTGCGGTCACCACTGTCCATCTGCCTGCCATGCTGGCCCTTGCCCCTCCTCTGAGAATTGCACCAAGAAATCTGCAGTGCGATGTCCTTGTCGGCGAAGAAAAAGAGTGAGATTTTCACTTCACAATAAATACAGTACATCTTAACAATAGCTCTTAAAATTCTTGCATACTTATTGGTCCAGAGTTATGGTCTACAAGAGTACAGTCCATAAAAAAGTGACATTTCCTGCTTCTGCCACGTCCCATTGACATGCTGATGCAAGCTGCTTTGAATGAGAATTAGAACCAACTCCATTGAAGTTTTTCTGTCACAAGCCTATCACTCATGCTTCCACTTGTTTTGATCATTTTACGATGTCAGTTCTGTGGTCTATGGTATGAGAGTACAGACCATGGAAAACTGCCGTCAGTTTGTTTGTAATCATGTGATGTTCATCTTGTGGAATAATTTTAAAAGTATCATGTAATGTCTGAATTTTAAGCCACATACTGTACTTTTATGATCCCCATGTCCTAATGAAACTTTGAACTGAGTTTGACTTCACATTAAATTCTTACAAACTGGTAGAGTTGTAGTTTCCTTACATGAATGTCTTGTGACTTTCATTATCTTGTCAGGATTTCCCTTGTAATATAGTCCAAAAAGGTGAGGTAAAATTAGCCTGTGACAAAGAATGTGAAGCGGTCAAAGCCAAGCAAAAGAAAATGGCCTCCCAGGAAGAGGAGATAAGAAAACAAGCAGAACTTAAAGCACAACAGGTTAGTTAAGATATTAATACTAATAGGTGGAATGTTGCAAATAAGCCTTAGGAAGTTGTACCCTAAAATAATAATAAAGGCAATTGTTGTTGTTGTTGTTATTATAGTTTGATTTGCAATCTTTTTGTTTCATTTCACATCAAACTAGGTTAAAATAATTTTGACCTGAACTCAGGTAAACCTGCGTCACGTAGTGGCACGGTACAGAATACAACTTAAGCATAGAGATGTAGAGAGCATGCCACTGGTTGTCAGACAAAAAGACACTGTTAGAAAGTGTCATGGAGAATGGACATGTTAACTTGTGCCAAGATGATGACAACATCAGTGCTTCAGTTAACGTCCCAAGTATGAAGTATCTGTGGTAGTGCAAACAGCCAAACAAAGCCATACACATTATGATGCTGTTTTGTTGGGGCTGCAAACCTAAAATTTGCAATCAGCTGGCTTCATAACTTAAATTGACCATGTACATACAGATTCTAAAAAAACAGCCATTTTGCATGTTAGCCCTTTGCCAGAGCATCTTTCGTCATTCAATGGTGTATTAATTTTACTGATTGTTCCCCCGTGCAGGAAGAACTTGAGTGGTTTGAAAGAAAACAGAGAGGGAAGAAACGAAGACCAAGAAAAGAAGTGGAAGAAAAAGTGGAACCATCCTGGTTGCAGCGTCACATGTTCACTATCATTTTGCTGTCAGTTACTGTTGCTCTGATTGCTGGTCTATTCTTTATTGCAATCAACTGATGTGGACAATTGATCTCCTGAAGGGAAAACAATGCCATATTCACTTCGGAACACTTTAGAATGACTTTGATGTTGTCGAGTAGATGACTTATAGTAATGTATGCAGCATACCCCGTTTGTATGCAGTTATTACTCACAAAATCTTGAGGGAACATAACAGCAAGAATTAAGAAAATCAAGGCAAGAATATTATACTAGATTTTTTCTTCACAATTCTATTCTCTAAAAGTGGAATATCATTTCAACAACTTTTAAATGCTGGTATAATGTTATTTTCAAAGAGAATATACAACTCTAATTTACATAAATTTTGTGCTACACACATGTATTTACAGAGCTATTTACAATTAAATTGTCAGTTTAAAAGATTCAAAATGTTTTTTTTTCCTGCCAGGTGGTTGTTACTCTATACTTCCAGTTGAAACTTCTGAACGATCTTAGCTGATAACGTCAATCTTTCAATCAATCAGAACACATAATTCTGCGACGATCCAAACTGTGAATGCTGTGTGCTAATGGAGCGGGATTTCTTTCTGTCAGATTGTGTTTCTTCTCCCTCAGCTTTAGATTCTTGGTGATGGGATACAGCTTCTAAAAATTCTGGCACTCTAGTGTTTTTCTTGTCAATGAAATCTTTGAAGGCTTTTGCTCCATGCATAGTTGAGAGTACAGCATCCTATGAAATGGATTGAGATATAAAACGTTGGTCATTATATTAGTATAGGTAATCATACGGTTTTGAGTTTAATTTGGAATCAATTTGCACGAGTGAGCTTTTTGAAAAACTCACAAGTGCAAATTAATTCCAAATTGAACGAGAAAAAACATATGATTACTTATTAATAATATAAACATGAAAAAATTTGTGTGGAGGAAGTGCGGGAAGATCTTACTGCAGACAGGAAGCTAGCATTTGATGCGGATTTGACGCTTTATTTACTGATTTATTTACAAAATTTTCATTATCATTTTAAATGATATCATTGGCCTAGAAAATTTCCTATTGTCTTTCATCCAATCATAATCCAGAATTTTGATGTGTAATTTGCACTGGTGTTACACTTGAACTGCACTGCTCGCAGCCAATCTGAATCGAGTAATTTTTTCATGTATATTATTAGGACCAATATATAACTAAAGTAAAGTGAAGTGAAAAACCTCGATCTATACGCGGTGAAAGAAACAATTCAAAAAAATAGAACAACGTTAAGAATCCCAACCAGAAAAAGGCAACTGGTTGGCTATTTACAAGACATGGTGGAGTTGGAGACCTTTTGTGAGTTAAAGGATAAACAACCTCTCAGTCTGTTCAAAAGCTGTGTCCTCATTAAGGGCAATTACTTGACCAAGACAGCTTCTGCATTTGCCAATTTTAGGGCATTTGCTTTTGTATTATTTGAAATGTAGGCTTAATTTTTCCAGTCCCCTAGAAGATTGACCCTGAACTTTTTGGTGGATGTACTGCTTGAAAAGAAATAAAATTGGAGATTTCCGAGAGTCTTGGTCTCAAAAGTTTCTGGGGGACCTTAGGCCCGCTTCAAACGTCGAACTTCACATGTGCCAAATATGATGCAAATGGTGAGAACAATAGATTTTTCTCATTTGCATTAGATTTGGCACATGTGAAGTTCGACGTTTGAACTGGGCCTAAGAGGTTCACACTTTGTTCCCTCACTATGTGCACCTCCTTCTCTATCGTCTCTTTTGTTTGTTTGTTTTTAATTTCTTTTCTTGTTACTACCAGTTTTACAAGCAACCACAAAAGCAAAAAATTTTTATTATTTTTTTCATCAGCCACTCCCTCTGCGAGGTCCCTGTTATTCACTGACTGTCAAGTTTGTACAAGGAAAACTGTGCACAAGGACTTCAGTATGGCCTACGACTGCAAGGTGCCTTCCATACTGAAAACCAAGGGCACAGTTTACAATAACAGTAACAATTATAATAGAATGTGGCAAATGTTAGCTCACCAATTTCTGACTCTTCTTCTTGGACTCGGACAGAGTTTTATCTTGTTGATCCTTTGGATCTTGTAATGGTTCGTCCTTCGGACGAGCTTTCCATGTCCTCGGACTTAAATACCATGCGCCATATTTAACCTTCACCCAGCTGGGAACATACTTGCCTTTGGCCTGAAATAAATCAGTTAACACCTATGAGTTCCATACTACGTATAAAACTGAAGGTAAAAGACAATCTGACTACCAGTAAACCTGAAGTTAAACTGCTCTACACAGTCCTCAGAACACATTGTAGAAATTTAAAGTTTTCTGTCATGTCCATCCCCACTGAGTGACAATGCCTTTGGACTAGGAGGAGTGGTGTACAAGTTGACATCACGAGACTAATTGACATCATCATCATCATCATCATTGTATGGGGTGTGGTCAGCCCACAGAACCATAGACTGGGGCCTACAATTTTTTCACTTACTGGACTTTAACATGACTAACTGGACCAAAATAACCATTGTGTAATGCAACCTTGCAAACCAAGGCGTACAACAAGTCAAAATGCTGGCTATATCCCTGATTGTTGTTTCACACTGGAAGCTACACAAAGGTGGACACATCGCTCAACAGGAAATACATACACATGCCAATACAAGGTTTGGTAATGTCTCTGCACTGTTTGCATTTAAAATTTTCATTTTTGGATTTAGGTAGAGGAGATTGGACAGTCCTTCAGAAATTTCACTTCATGTTGATGAATTCTCTTTAAAAAAATCAGGGAGCTGTGGACATTTTTTCGAACCAACAGTTTCAATTGGCTTTACCAGATGCTCAGCCTTACCCTCCTTTGAGTAAAGAGGCCTACCTTATCTTTCCCATCTTCAGGCACTTGTCTTGTATCACTTGGTTTTGGTAAAGGTGATCCTGTGTTCATTCTCAGCTCAGGTGGAACATTTGTAAGCTCCACAACATGTATTGGCACCGACAGTGCAGGCTACAGACAAGAGAACACTTGTTAGGGAAATGAACAAGTTTTGTTAACTTAAAAAACATGATACTTGAAAACAAAACAAGAATGAGCTTTTCATTCAAACTAACCTTGGTCTCATACCCACTGGCAAATAAGCTCATAACTGTTGATTCTTCTATGTTGTTACTTTGGCCACCCTTTGGATAGTTTTAGGAAAAAGACATGTTAATAAGTAAATATCAAGTAACTTACAGCTTCCGCACAATGTCCTATGTGAAGTACAGTAAGAAGGTATTTTGTCGAATACAGAAATGCTTCTTTCCAAACAATTTGACCATGAATGAGAAATGTAATATAAGTGTGTATTTTTTTTATGAGTGTAATAATCAAATTGCATTTCTAAGAGCTGATTTACACCGTACAACTTTGTTGCATGCGACAAGCATACGACAGGCCTATGGCAACTGATTGTCTAGTGTAAATCAAACCTACAACTCGCTTATGACTGTCGTGCAAACTCTATGACAATCGTAAACACAGTCTGTGATCAGTAGCAAGAGTCGTACACAATTTTTTTTTTGTGGTGCTAGTAGCACACACAGAAGAAATCGCACATGACAGTGGCAAGCAAAGTTTTACTTAGTAAATTGGCCCTAATGGTCACTTACTAATCCTGCCACCCACTCGCAAAATTCCTTTGTTACTTCCTGGATTCTTGCATCCTAAGAGGAAAAGATTATCAAACCATTTTAAAGAAAATTAAGAAAAATATATTGAACTTTTGAAGTATTAACACCTTCAAGTTGGTAAGTTAAACATTCTTGCAGCAAAAACTGCCACCACCCAACATTATCTAGAATTTGCTTAATAATGTTCTTTTTTGCATAGTTGACATGGTAGACTAGCCTGAAAATTATAATATCAGCCACCCTCCTGCGTGGGTATTCCCCAAAGTGGCACTCAGACAGCTATATGGCCAAGCGACTGAAGGAAACACCATTTAAAGTGTCTTTATGACATTGCCTAAAGCACATAATTTGTGAAGATTAATTGGCAAAAAAAGTTTGAACTGTTTTTGTTTTTAATTTAATTTTTGTCTGCCTGTTTGTCTTCTTTGTCCATTTTACATGTATGTAAACTTAATATCCCATCTCTTTAAAAGTCTTGGGTCTAAATTCTTAATTTACTCAAAGCATTACTTCCTACCGAGGTTGGAGACTCTGCTTTTCTTCGACTGGCCCTCTTGCTTTCTTCTTTCTGTACTTCTTCTTGCTTAGGAAGCCATTTGTAGGTGAGTTTTGCCTCATCCTTGTCAGAATCCAACATACTGTTAGCCAAAAAGCAATTAAAATGTTAGGTCTACAATCTGTAAATTTTGCTGTCTTGGACCAAGTGGGAAGAATGAGAGGAAAAAACAAGTCATTGCAAGCAAAATAAGAAATTGTTGTCATGTTTCAGAATGGTCAGTGCTACAATAATTTAATTAATTTAATAATAACATTTAGTGGAGAAACAGAACAGCCAGATAAAGAATTAAACTTGGGGTTTGTGATTACAGACCTGGTTTTTCCTGAATCTCCACTTTTAACAGACTGTGATAAAACAGAATTGAAAACAATTTCTTCAGCTATGAAATAAATATTATAATAAGTGCTGTTTTTTGAAAATTAAGCGTACTTGTGACCTAAAAGTCTTGGCATGCAGAGGGGACATTGTGAAGGTTGAAGTAAGGAAAGAAATGATGAAACCTATAACATCAATATTGAAAAACAAAGTTCAAGTGTATATGACAAATGACTTTTGTCTGTTACCTTTGTTTTGTTAAGATTTAGTTGCTATAAAATAGGTTTCTAAGCTGTTCAACCTTAAAAACAATCCGAATCCTTCCTTTTTCGTTCTGATTTTGTGCTATTTCGGTTTCGGAATTGTCGCAGGATTCACATGGCTAAGAGGTCCTGTGATCTAAGACTGTGATGTCAGGTTGTTTGATACCCACCACAAAATGTATGGCACAAGGCCAGAGGAAAGCTGTGAAACATGGAGGAAGATATTGCATGGACATCTCTGAAGTCAAGGTGAGTCAGTCAAATACAAAATTCGGGTAGTCTTGCAGGAGAAATGACTCTCACGGGATGCTGTTATCAAACAAGCTGACATCACAAACTGGATTTCTTGCCCCAGTCCCTGGGACAATTTTGAAAGGACATGAGAGAGGTTTTTGGTTTTCCCACACTATTTAACATTGTTTTCCTTTCTTACACATACCAGTGAAGGGAAATATTAATAGAAGTTGTTTTTTGTCATATACGTATACATTCAAATTCTTACCTCATCCTGCCCAAAAACACTGTTTTTGTCTTCCTTAGAGTCTTTTTCACTTTCTTCCTGCAAATTTCATTATTGCAATTTCAGTACATGTATTTGTCTGCTTTCATGTCATACCTGGTTTTTTGAAAATGGTTTAAACCCAGGAGTGACAAAACTTGATGTAGTTTGATCTTCCAGGCGAGTATAGTCCTGAAAAGGACTATTGTTGTTCACAATATTGTTGTTCTTGGTAACTGACTCTGAAGATGACATCAACTCAGCATGCCGAAACATCAGCCACCAACAACAAAGGTGCTTCTCAGGACTATGCTCACCCAGACAGTCAAACTACATTAACATAACTTTTTTGTTGACACACTACTTGCTCACCTATATATATTCATTTCAATTTAACCACAGACAAGTATACACAAGAACTGCAAAATAATGGTCAGGAGTGCTTTCTGTCACTATTAAGCCACCATATGTATACAAGCATCCCATTAATGAGACCACCTTGTCATTACATTCCAGACCAAAGCAATAAAAGCTGCCATTTCTTTAGTGGTTTCACTACCCCATTTATCTGAACAGTCTATTATTTTGACCAGGTCAAATTGTATTCCTTATCTTACATACCAGTATATTGTCCTCTCCAGTGTCACTGTCGATGTTCATCTCAGGGTCAAGAATTTCAACAACATCTTCAAATACCTGGAGAGGGTGTACATTATATTTATGATTGGGTAATTATTAAGCTTACGTATCAGGAAAATAGAAAGAGTAAGGGGATATATAGCTAACTTACATCAGGAGGGAGTGATTCTTCCAGATGAGGAAACAGGGCCAACGGATGCTGTGTAAGGTTGAACTCTATGTCATCTACCCGAACTCGCCTTTGTTGTTGAAGTGGAAGTGACCTGTTTGAAAATAATGCTCCAAGCTTAAACCCCTGTTAATTTAAGTCCAAAAGAAGAATGATAACATGAATGCACTTGGTAAGCTTAAGATCAAGGGTTCAAAGGCTAGCTCTGTACCTGTGTTGTTATAACCCTACAAAGCCTAGTTGCTTTTTCACTCAGACAGACGTATCATTATATTTTTGAAAGGCTAATGAACTCAGAGCAAAAACATCCTAAGTAACTATTGCACGGTTGTTTGGTCATTTTGCAAAATCGCAGCCAATAATGCACTAAAATTACAAAGTGTACTTCCCCAAACTGTGGGCCACAAATTAGGGCAATAAGATGAGAAGAAGCAAAAACAAATTTTCCACTGTATTTTCATATTTTGATTCCCTTGCACCCCACCTCCTTGTGCCCCTGGGGTTCAAACTGATGTACTTTTGAACAAAGATATCATTATGTTTTGACTATTACTTTGAGAAGCAAGCTTCATTCCTTGTAAACCTTGCTCTTGTCTTTGTTGGAGCACTGATAATCTCATCTGACCCAGTAAAATGAGGCCCTAGTTCACTGTGAGGCTGTCACAGGAGAATTCAAAACAATCAAAAGCACAAATCAACCAATCTTATTCAACAAGACTGCTTTTTTTAAACCCTGTTTCACTTTGGAAATGGTGTTTTGAAGTCCTCATGGGAGTCCAAACGAAACACCATTCAAAAATCAAAAGGACCTCCTTTTGAACTGCCATGATACACAGAATGCATAAATGGCTGCCAACTAATAATTATTCTTTCATCTTTGTGCTAATTAGCCTTACTAACCTTGCCAGCATGCGCAAAATTCAAAATATTTTTTTTTTACACAAAAATGAGGCTAGGGAGTCTAATTGGCATTAATTTTAATATATAAAAGAACATTAGTGGTAGGTCGCTGGGTTTGCATGTGGATGGTCTGGGTCCTGAAATCCCATTCTTACCACCAACTTCAATGTTTCTCGGTATGCATGGTCCCACAAGCTTCAAGCATTAAATATTATCGTGTTCTTTACTTTTAATTACTATCACTCCCAAATATTATCATAATTATCATAATCATCTTCCTCCTTTTGGCTTTATCCTTCCCTATTATAAAGCTCAACTGAGACAAAATCCCTGAAAGGTCCATTTTTTTCTCTCGCATTTCCCTTGTAATCAGAACAGTACACCATTACGATCTGGTGAAAATCAAGCATCAGAGTCGAAAGCAATTCTCTTGAGTTACTGCTCCGACTCTGTCACTTACGATCAAATGAAAACCATACTGTCGGAGTCACAAGCAGAAGCAGAGGAATAAACCAATCACAACACATGAGAACAAGCATTATTATTGGGTTGTTCCTCCACTTCTGCTTGCAGCTCCGACAATGCAGTTTTCACTAGATCGTAAGTGATGTAGTCAGAAGCGGAGTCGGAAGAAATTGGAACCGTTCTGATCCTTGTGACTCCGATTCTGTCGAGCTTACAAATCTATTTAAGACTCTGTTGTTCAGATTGTAAGCGCTCTTACAACTCCGCTTATGACTTCAACTCCAACTCCAGTGCTGGTTAACACCAACCTTTAGGCCAAGAGTTGAGTTAAAAGTTCAACGTTAAATTATAATTTCCACAGGGATGGGGAAAGAGGCTACATTAGCGTACATGGTAAATTAAGTGTACACTGATCCTCATAACTGTGAGGATCATAGCTTCACTCGTACATTGTAAAAGCACTCCACAGGGAAATGAATGTTTTTTTCTCATTTACCAGCTATAACTTTCCTCCCTCGTCTTGGTGCAAGCTGATGACCATTTTACCACGTAGCAAAGCACTAATAAATATTAATTGAAAAATAACCGTAACACACAAGAGTTGCCCTTCCTTGGTGAAAATCTTCAAGCCAAAGGAGATCTTTGAGGATCCTCATGAAGATCTTGGCAACATCTTTGAACATTCTTCCAACGATCAACCACTTTGTGTCGTGGTTTAAATTTATTCTTGGTTTTAAATTTTTCAACCAGCCTGCTGCTTTTTATGTTTCATTGTTTCAGATTATAATAAGCTTAATGAATGTAACACAATGACATATGAAGGTTAAACTGGTTTAAAAAAAAACATTGAACAAGAAAAATTCAAACCACAACATGTGCACCCTTCATTTAACCTTTTTCACGTAATTGTAGTTAGCCTCAGGGGGAAGGCCATCTCTAAAGTCATCGGTACTTTTCTCCAAAAATGTCCACGATGATCCAATAAGCGTTTGTGAATTTCCTCGCCGTTTTCTGGGCGTGATGTACTTCGTCTCTAGTCTTTCTTTGTACCTAAGAGGGTTATAACACCCCAATCATCATAAAAAAATCGAATTACTTTAAAAGTCTTAGCTTGCGGCTCTCCCAATCCCTTTGGAAAAGAGAGAACTACATACGTAACTTATAACCAGAAGCCTGGGGGTTATAGGCTTCTGTTATAACTTGTAAGCTTGATTAATTTTGTCAGAATTAAGTGGTGCATTTTTGTACAGCTGATAAACAAACCTTCCGCTGATACGGTGAATTGGGTGAAATGAACACTGATCATTCTTAAGACTTCATCAAGCACAACTCAACCAGTCATACAACAGATTCAAACGCCATAGAAGCCTTCTTACCATGGATGAAGTCTCTTTTTCTCGTCTCTTTTGGTCTGAACAAGAAGAAGGTCGTACTTGTGCGCCATATTGGAAAACAGGAGCTTGTAGTTACCATGGCAACAGAATAATTCATTACCAGTTTTTTGTCGACATGACTGTTCCCTGGCACAGGACAGCCAATAATATAATAGGCTTTTCCACGGAATTAACTTTTCCACGGAATTGTGGTGCTGGTAACCCAGGAAATTCATCTGATCGTACGTTAGCCCTAGCATAGGCCCACGCAAGCAAAGACAAAAATCTGCGACCAGGATCGGAATTGTAACGTTTTGTAGTGTTCCACAGCAGGACTTGGCTAGGAGAAAACAGCTAAACACACGCAACTCAACCGGAGGCGTTAAAACATTAAGTTTTCCCCCCGAACATGTGCTTGCATCCCCGGGGAGGGGTGGGTACTGCCATATATGGGCTATATAGGTATGTGCCGCTGTGAAGGGTATGGTTTTCAAACAGTTTACTCTAGCATAGGGTATATAAATCAGAGCGTTTGGGTCTAGAATAGGGTATCATTTTTCACGAAACTGACCAATTGGTTGAAGACTTGATGGAAAAAAACTGGACAAGTATAAATAAATCCTTTTTTAAGAGAGAAGCAATTGTGGTATAAGGTTTTCTTTTGGCTTTGCTTTAGACTGTGCTAGTGACCTCAGTTTCTGGAAAACAGCTACTCTAGGATAGGAGTGATTTGGGGAGTTTACTCTAGTATAGGTCAG